>JACEEZ010022077.1:237844-260344 GCA_016584305.1 Chionoecetes opilio
CCACAGCCCGTCACAGGTCAAAAGTTGTAGTAGTGACCGTTTACTCGGGGCTGTCTGAGACGTAGGAGGAGGAGGAGGAGGAGGAGGAATACATAGGAAGAAAAGATACCAGGAAACATTACAATTATCAGGAGACGAACAGATACCAGGAGAAATTACAATTACCAGGAGACGAACAGATACCAGGAGACATTACAATTACCAGGAGACGAACAGATACCAGGAGAAATTACAATTACCAGGAGACGAACAGATACCAGGAAAAATTACAATTACCAGGAGACGAACAGATACCGGGAGACATTACAATTACCAGGAGACGAACAGATACCAGGAGACATTACAATTACCAGGAGACATTACAATTACCAGGAGACAAACAATTACCAGGAGACATTACAATTACCAGGAGACATTACACTTACCAGGAGACGAACAGATACCAGGAGACATTACAATCACCAGGAGACGAACAGATACCAGGAGACATTACAATTACCAGGAGACAAACAGATACCAGGAGACATTACAATAACCAGGAGACAAACAGATACCAGGAGACATTACAATTACCAGGAGACGAACAGATACCAGGAGACATTACAATTACAAGGAGACATTACAATTACCAGGAGACGAACAGATACCAGGAGACATTACAATTACCAGGAGACGAACAGATACCAGGAGACGAGGAGGTGGAGGAAGAAGATAAGGAGGAGGAGGAGGAGGAGGAGGAGGAGGAGAAAGAAGAAAAGATCAAGGAGAAAAACGAGAGGAAAATGTTGCACTCTTGATATATGGAGAGAAATAACAAGAAGAAATAAGACTTAATGACCTAAAAATAGAACTGAAACAAAGGAAAAGAAAGGATAATTAATGTAAAAGGGAGATTAATGAGACGCGGAGGAAAGAAAGGAGAACCGAAGAAAGGCATAAACAGGAGGAAGAAAGTTATATGTTCGAGGGGAAGAGTGAGGAAGGGAAGAAGATAGTTAAAGATAATAGGTTAAAAATACTTGACGGGATGATAAATAAAGCAGGAGTATTTAATGAAGGGAGAGAAGAAGAGGGGAATGAAAGCGAGACAAGGGGAATTAGGTTAGGTCAGGAATATTAGGAAGGAAGGGAAGAGGGGAAGAGGCAGAATAATAAGTGCTGAGAGGAAGGAGACGTGAACGAGATCAATTATGTATCCTGACGCACACACACACACACACGCACACACACACACACTCACATACACACACACACACACCACACACACACACACACACACACACTCACATACACACACAGACCAACACACACACAAAAACAAACACACAGACCGACAGACAGACATACATACAGACAGACAGACAGACAGACACACACACATAGACTCATTCACACACACACACACACACACACACACACACACACACATACATAAATTCTATTATATTATATTCACTCACACACACACACACACACACAGACACACACATGTACATTGTACATACATACACACAGACAGACACAGACAATCACTCACAAACACACACACACACACACACACACACACACACACACAAACAAACACACAGAAAACTTAGGGTAACTTGATCACATCCATCTAAAAAAACCCGACTTTCCTAACTTCCTCTTTTTTTATCTCTCTATCTTCCCTCATTCACGTCTTCATTTTTCTCTCTTTATTTTATTTTCCACCAATTGTTTCTTGGAATGCTGCTCCTGTTTCTTGTTTCCTTCCTTACGTAATTCTTCCCCTCGACACAACTGTCTCCTTCTTCTTCCCCTCTATTGCTTACTGTATTTCCTCAATGACTCTTTCTCTCCTTTTATCTTCCATTCTTTCTTTCTTTGTTTTTCTCTCTCTCTCTCTTTCTTTCTCTCTCTCATCAAGGTGGGATTGAGGTGGTAGGGAAGCGGGGAAGAAACAGGTGGAATAGCGAAGGTAAAAGATCAAAGAAGTAAAGAACAAAAGAAAGAAGATAAAAGAGTAAAGGGAAGAGAAGAAAAACTAGAAAAAACACAATAAAGAAGAAAACACAATGGAAGAATGCATTGAAAGAGCAGATACAAGGATTTCAAAGGATTACAAAGGAGTCTCAAACAACAGTTACTAACGAGGCTGCTTGAATACAGTAACCCAACGTTATTTCACAGAATTTTGAAAGGGATCAACTTCACTGAAACACATTTACTGAGAGCCGCACCAACCACAAGATAGAATAACTAAAAAAATACTGGGTTGCTGATGCAATAGAATGATAAATAGATAAGACATGGTAACAATACCATATTGTATGTAACATATCATAATTTATTGTCACGAGCAAATTATGAAAGACTAACTTTATCCACTCCCAAGCGGGTATCCGATACTCGTCTGCCGCCCCAAGATGGGTATTTTTTGGCCATAAATGAATTTCTGTGAATTGCCAATTCACCATTACGGGTAAAACTGCAGTTTAAACTAATGCATGGACATTGTTTATAAAACCTGACCTAAATGAGGACCCCCCCACTAGTTCACTGACCTAACCTGGACATTGGTTACGCAACGTGACCTAATTGGGGCACTCCAAACCCCCTTTAAGTTATTGCTAATTTTTGACGGCATATTTAGGGGTTAGAAATACTGCAAATGGTCAGATCTACGAGTTGAGGACGGTTATAACTACGTGCCTTGTATTGTATTAAACTGTAATAAAACCTATACAGTATTACAAAAATATTGTTATAATTTTTTCAATATTATTATTGTAATCACTATTATTGTTAGCAACATTAGCATTTTCTTAGAGCAGCGCTACCACACAACCTTATCATTACACAGCCTTCCAGAGCTTTTCATCCTTAACAAATTCACGCCCCATGACACAACTTACAATCAGAGGTGGACTGGGCGCGATACTTTTTTTTGGTAGTGCGATAACTATACTGCGATACTTTTTTCCCTCTAGTTCGATACGCGATACTCCGCTACTTTTTCGGATTTTCTCAAAACGATACGCGATACTGCGATACTCCATACGATACTTTTCTTAAGCGATAGTATCGCAGCGATACTGCGATACCAAAAATTTAGCTTTGCGATACTTTGCTACCTAAGAAAACACTGTATTAGCCAAAAAAAGATCTATTTTACTTAAACTACAGTTTAGGCACATTAAAACATTGTAATATATTTATTTTTAAACTGACAAATTTTATTTAAAATATAAAAGTCTTTTAAAGTATCGCGGGAAATTTAAGCGATACTTGAATTGCGATACTTATACTCCGCTACTTTTGAATGCTTTGCGATACTGCGATACTTTTTTGGCGGTGCGATAGTATCGCAGTATTGCAGTATCGCACTAAGTATCGCTCTCGCCCACCTCTGCTTACAATACAGCCTCCACAAGCTATCACACAGCCTATCAAATTCCCTTAACAGACCTTTCCTATTATTGCACAGCCAACTTAAAAATTAACAACATCAGCACACACATCACGACCCAGCACGGAATTCAAGTGTAAGTTAACTGATAACAAAAATGACATTTGTAAGAGGAGGCTCAAAAGAAGTGGCGGCGAAGGCTGGCAACCTGTTCCTCATGTAACTATTTATTTTTTCTTCCTTCCTCTTAACAATCTGTACATCCCACCACGTCCACAGCTAGCATATACTGTCCCACCAATCATAAATCTGCAAAAACTGCACTATTCCTTCACAAATCTGTACAAAAACCGATAAGTACATACCTCCCAAATGTTCTCCCGCGTTCAAAGTTGGCCGTCACACCTTCCTGCCGCTGCCGTCACCACCACGCTTACTTGTCCATTCCCTGCTGATTCCACGCACTCCTGCCGATGGACGGGGAAGAAAACGATATGTTGAAGGACCTTGGGCACTGTGACGCGAGGAAATTGTAGTCACGGATACGCACACACAAAATAATTACACTTTTGGTCCCCGAAATTCCGCGACTTCACCCCACGGCCACTTAACCTTGACTAACGCACGCGCAGTTATAGATGACGTACCCAGTTCATGATGGAAGATGACTTAACCAGTGTTGTGACGAGGCTATCTTCTTGTATACGTGTAACCCATTGGTATAATTTTATGACCTTAGTAGTAGTTGCCCTAATATTATTGTATTTTTACATTACTGACATTCATTTAAAAATCATTGTGATTTGTGATTCAGCTGAAATAAAGGAACTAGTTTGGTGGCGGAGGAAGTTTGCATTGCGGCATGTGGGGCTGATAAGGCTGGGAGGGAGGGGAGGGTCAGGGAAGGAGGCAGAATTACCTTATTTCCTCTTCTCTCTCTCTCTCTCTCTCTCTCTCTCTCTCTCTCTCTCTCTCTCTCTCTCTCTAACATATACGACTGAACTTCCATCGTACACACGTGAATGATAAAACCATGGAATAGGCTATGTTAGAACGTCTGCCGTTTTTACGTGATTTCGAAATTGCGTTATTTTTTTTCTAATTTCTGTTTTACATTGATTTCGAAATTAAGGCATTTTTTTCTCTCAAAGGTAATAATGAAAGTAATAATATTCAATCTCAAAGGCAATAATGATAACCTATATTTAGTCTATCACAAGACATAAGCAAATTTATTGATGAGTAAATTAATAAAAGTGGCCTCTCACATACTACTTAACGAGAACGTCGGCGGGATGCTCATTGACTGTTCGCACAACAATAAAACCTGAAAACTTTACAAACCCAAAAGAATAAGGAACAATAAAAAAAACAATTCCCCACATTTGGAAAGAAGTAACTAAACTTAAATGCAAATGAAAAGCGCCCCTCTCTCTCCTCTCTCTCTCTTCTCTCTCTCTCCCCCTCTCTCTCTCTCCCCTTTTCTCTCTCTCTCTCTCTCTCTCTCTCTCTCTCTCTCTCTCTCTCTCTCTCTCTCTCTCTCGTCAACCCACTCCCTTCCCTTGCAAAACGCCGAGGCTGCCCACAACGGCCTGCGGTTCTTCGCTTAAGTCTGATTTAGTCAAGAACTTTGGTCGTTTCCCTCAAACACGACGAGGCCCATAAACAACCGCGCGCCGCTCCTCGCCAAACGATCCTCGCTGAGTCCTCTGTTATATTTCTAGGCCCAAGATATACATGCATAATGAGACAGCAACACAATTTACTAGTCTTGGGGAACCATAACAGTGTATCAGAAGTTCTTATTTTTTATCATTATTACCATTACGGCTTGTATCCTTGTTATTTGCATTATCGTTATCATTAATATTATTATTATTACAGTTATTGCTATTATTATCATTATTACCATTGCTATTATCACCATTGGCATTATTATTGTTATCATTATCATTATTATTATTACAGTTAATACTATTAACATCATTATTACCATTGCTATTATCATCTTTTGGCATTATTATTTTTGTTATCATTATAATTTTATTTTTTTTTGACTTTGGTCTTTACTTTATTTTTTAATTTTCATATTTGTAAAAAAAAGGGAAATGAATTCCCCAAAAAATGGAAAAAAATAATGCGAAAGTAAGTGTCATACGTTTAAGGGCCTTTTTATTTTTTTTTTCAAGAAGACTTTTTTTTTTAAACCATAAAGAGTTTTTTCGTTTCCCCCTTTCAAACCCCCTGTTTCGGGCGTTCTCTCAACCAGTGATCTATTTAAACCGACCCCAAATTTAAAGGGAAATTGATGAGGGTAAAAAACCCTTTAAAAGAGTTTTAAAAATTTCTTTCCCGGGAACTGCGACAAAAAGAGCTCCCTGGAAAATTTAAAATATTACAAAAGGACGGGTTTTTAAGTTGGGTTAAAAATTTTTGGGTTTCTTTTCATTTCCGGGAGAGGGGGCTTCCCCTTTTTAATTAAATTTTAAATTTTTCGAACTGAGGGGAAAACCGTTACGCCCCTTTAGGGGAAATTTTTGCAATGTAGATGAGAGGGGTCGACTTGAATAAAAACTGTGAAAATATTTGAGAAAAAGATAAGGGGAGAGGGGGAATTTTTAACTAGTTGTCATAAAAATTTAGAATGAAAAGAAGAAAAGGAGACAGAGAATTTGAAAAAATTTTTTATTTAGGGGAACTTAAAGGGGACGCTTTAGCCCAAATATAAATTTTTCCCCGAAACATTAACTCTCAAAAAAACAAGTAGACAAGAAATTTAAAAATCAGTTTTGAAAAAAAAATATCAAGTAGTTTAAACAAATTGGGAAAAAAGCCGTCGAAGGAGCTCAAAAATTTTTCCCCTTAGTTTTTAAAAAATTAGTAAGAAAAATTACAAGGAGAAGGAAGAAGAAGAAGAGGGGGGGAGGAGGCGGCGGAAAAGGAGGAGGAAAGGGGAGGAAAGGGGGGAGGAGGAGGGGAAGATAAACCAAGGGGAAACAGGGGAAAATAAGGTTTAAAAAAGAGTTTTTTTGGGAAAAGAGAACAAAGGAAAAAATAAAAGAAAAAGGGGAAGGAAAAAAAGAAAAAAAAAGCAGAAACAGAGGGGGGCGCCGGGGAAAAAAAACACATTAAAACCAACCCAAAAACACAAATCCAAAAGAAAAAAAAGGAGAGAAAAAGAGAGAGGGGAGGAGAAGAGAGAGAGAGAGAGAGAGCGAGAGAGAGAGAAGAAGAGAGAGAAAAGGAGAGAGAAGATAAATATATAAAAAAAAAAAACCCGGAAAACAGCAAAAGGAGTCAATTTATTTATCGGCCTTTTATCCTGGAGCGGAGGGAAAAAAGAGCAGGGGGCGAAAAAAGTTCCCCAAAAGGGGCTCTCCATTAGGAAAACCCCGGGGGCTGGCCCGGGGCGCGCGTTCTTGACCCACTTCCGACGGCCCAAAATAACTGTTTTTTTTTTTCCCAAATTTTTTCCGTGAAAAATTGGGGCTTCAAAAGGCCCCGCCGTCCCTCCCGACCAAAAAACGGTTGGGGGTGCGTGGAAAAGTATTAAAAATGGAAAGGGGGTGTGTGTGTGTGTGTTTTGTGTTTTTGTGGTGTTTTGGGGTGTGTGTGTGTTTTGTGTGTTTTGTGTGTTTTGGGGGGGGGGGGGGTTTTTGGTGTTTTGTGGTGTGTGTGTGTGTTGTGTGTGGTTGTGTGTGAAAAAAAAAAAGAGAGGGGAGAGAGAGAGAGAGAAAGAGAGAGAGAGAGAAAAGAGAGAGAGGAGAAGAGAGAGGAGAGAGAGGAAAAGAGAGAGAGAGAGGAGGGGAGGAGAGAGAAAGGGGAGGGGAGAAAAAGGGGAGAGAGAGAGAGAGAGGATAAGATACTTTGATCCTATCTAGACACTTTGCAAGTACCAACGACAAGGTTATTGACTATACAAAGCGCCATCACGCCAGGACGAACCTTGTGGGTTCGAACTGCTGACCGAATGCAGGGACGCTGCACGCGAGCCCACAGCTCTACCAACCGAGCCACCCTGACGGGTAGAGAGAGAGAGAGAGAGAGAGAGAGAGAGAGAGAGAGAGAGAGAGAGAGAGAGAGAGAGAGAGAGAGAGAGAGAGAGAGAGAGAGAACACACACACACACACACACAAACTATGAGCTCTAAGCTTCCTATAGGGAGGGTGGAAGTTGACGATCGCGAGTCCAGCACATGAGCAAGACCATAGTGAATAACATGGGCGGACGGACGGCCAGTCAAAGATTACATTTGTCCGCCTGAAAAGATCACTGGAGAGAAAAAAGAGAAAAGATGACTCCAGGCCACATCCTCGGCTGCAAACATTCAGACAAGACGCTGAAACAAAACTTGGATAAACAAACCCCGTCAGCTGCTTGTGATGCCGCGTCTCGGTGGATTCCCGGGGCATAAGGCAACGCGGAACCCTGCCTTCTTACTGGTGACAGGGTAAAGAAAAGTAAATAAAGAAAAGTGTTCAGCTGCTTTCATTTGATTTAAGTTGTTCACCGATAGTCTTGTGTCTATTATTCCTGGTAAGACTTGCTCTGTCGACTCTAAAAATCTTATACATCACTTTTAATCACCTTTTTGTCTTCCTTTCGATAACAATATGCAAACTCACTTCTTTGATTCGTTCTTCATATAACTTATTTTGCAATCAAGGAATCACTTTGCGTATTTGACGTTGCATTTTCTACAACTAGATTAATCATCTTTTATTAATGTCACAACCCAAATGTTATTATTTCTTTCAGAACGTTGTCGTAAAAGTGAATTGAATAATTTAGTTGACTTTTTTCTCGCCTTGCCGGTACGTGCGTGCGTGCGTGCGTGCGTGCGTGCGTGCGTGCGTGCGTGCGTGCGTGCGTGCGTGCGTGCGTGCGCGCGTGTGTGTGTGTGTGTGTGTGTGTGTGTGTGTGTGTGTGTGTGTGTGTGTGTGTGTGTGTGTGTGTGTGTGTGTGTGTGTTTTTAAATGTTATGTTTATTGAATATATAGAGATATAAGGGAATAATAGTTTAGGTTTAATATATTACAATAGTGATGCAGCTTCAGTCAAGGGCACCGTGATGGCGGCGGTGTTCCCACGCACTATGGCGAGGCTGATCCGCTGCCTGATCCAGCAGGTCTCCCGCTTCTCCCCCGTCTGTGTGGTGATGCGGCGTCCCAGTTCAGCGAGGAGCTTGGAGAGAGATCGCTGGTCCCAACAAGCCGGTCGTCTCCACTGCGAGGGGCTCGAACCGGTATCGCTGTGCCAAAGCCGCGTAGCGCGCGCGATTGCGTTGCTCTGCGGCGCGGGCGGCGGCTCCGGGGCTGATGGCGCAGTCGGTGACGTACGTGTGTGTGTGTGGTGTGTGGTGTGTGGTGTGTGTGTGTGTCGTGTGTGTGTGTGTGTTGTGTGTGTGTTGTGTGTGTGTGGTGGTGTGGTGTGTGTGTGTGTGTGTGTGTGTGTGTGTGTGGTGTGTGTGTGTGTGTGGTGTGTGTGTGGTGTGTGTGTGTGTGTGTGTGTGTGTGGTGTGTGTGTGTGTGTGTGTGTGGTGTGTGTGTGTGTGTGTTGTGTGTGTGTGTGTGTGTGTGTGTGTTGTGTGTGTGTGTGTGTGGTGTGTGTTGTTTGTGTGTGGTGTGTGTGTGTGTGTGTGTCTATTGGGTTTGTGTTGGTGTGGTGTGTGGTGTGTGTGTTGTGTGGTGTGTGTGTGGTGTGGTGTGTGTGTGTTTTGGGGTGTGTGGTGTGTTGTTTGGTGTGTGTGTGTGTGGTGTGTTGTTGTGTGTGGTGTGGTGTGTGTGTGTGTGGTGTGTGTGTGTGTGTGTGTGTGTGTGTAGTTTCTGTGTGTGTGTGTGTGTGTGTGTGTGTGTGTGTGTGTGTTGTGTGGTGTGGTGTGTGTGTGTGTGTGTGTGTGTGTGTGTGTGTGTGTGTGTGTGTGTGTTGTGTGTGTGTGTGGTGGTGTGTGTGTGTGTTTGTGTGTGTGCGTGGTGTGTGTGTGTGGTGTGTGTGTTGTGTGTGTGTGTGTGTGTGGGTGTGTGTGTTGTGGTGGGTGGTGTGTGTGTGTGTGTGTGTGTGTGTGGTGTGTAGTGTGGTGTGTGTGTGTGGTGTGTGTGGTGTGTGTGTGTGTTGTGTGTGTTGGTGGTGGTGTGTGTGTGTGTGGGGTGTGTTGTGTGTGTGTGTATGTGTGTGTGGTTGTGGTGGTGTGTGTGTGTGTGCGTTTGTTTTGTTTCTGTCTGATTAATTAATTTTATTAAATTCTTAGTGTGTCTGTACTAATGAAAATCGTCAGTACTTTTCTTTGAAAACCACCAGTAATTGTAGATGATTGAAACTAAAAATGGAACAATGTTAATGGAATTCACTGGGAAAATCTGTACATATAAGCCGGAAAAAGTCAACTGAAAATGTTTCAATTAAATTTTACGACAACGTTCTGAAAGCTATAATACAATTTTGGTTTTGATAATAAAAGATGATGAATTTAAGTTGTAGAAAATGCAACGTCAAATACGCAAAGTGATTCCTTGATCGCAAAATAAGTTATATGAAGAACCAAAGACTACTACTACAGTAGTCTTTGGCTTACCTATCTACCTGTCTATTTGTCTACATGGTTGAGATGTGCAATGGTAAACATCGTACTTTGCACACAACACACCCTTACTTGTGTTACCACATATACTGTTACTCTCTTTCAATGCAAGAAAGGTTATGCATACTTTTATCTTAAATGTCATTACAACCGGACACGGGAAGTCCCAGGATCCAGGAATTTTTTTTTTCTCCCGGAATCCCGAGATGTTAAAAAGACGCCAAAGGAAAACTTTAGTTGGAAGTGTTTACGTTGACGACAAAATGTAGAAAAAACATAATTCAGATTATTAATAATCATTGATTACATATATATTTTAGTGTACAGCAATAACTTAAAATGTTGTAAATAAAAAAGGATGAAAGAAACGAAGAAATTATGGATATAAATGATCCTGAGAGCGTAAACGATTGATTGATCAATTAAGTGATCAAATGAGGCAATCACCTCACTTCTTCTCCGCCGTCTTTCGATATTGGCGCTGCTGTTGTCCCCATTCCGCTCCATCGCCTGCTAGCGGGCCTTCAGGTAGGCCTCGACGGCGGCCACCTCAGCGGGCGGGCCCACGACTCTCACGCTACGGGAGTGAGTGTTGGTGGCGGGGGGCACCGATACCCTCACGCTGGGGTATTTCTGAGCCAGCCTGATGAGCTCCTCGCCCCCGGGGCCCACCAGGTGGTGCCGCGTGTTGGGTGCCACATCCACCACCACTTTGACTCTGTTCTTCTTGCGGCGCTCGGCTGCCTCACGTAACTGTGCCTCGATGACCTCCAGGCGGCCGGTGATGTCCTTGGCGGTGGCGGCCACCTGGCTCTTTGGGCCCTCGAGGCTGACGTGCTTGGCGGTGCGATCCTGGGGCATGGGCACCGTCACGCGCACGTTGAGGAAGTCCTTCCACAGCTTGTGGAGAGTGTCTCCCCGCGGCCCGATGACGTTCTGCCGTCTGCCCAGTGGCACGGCCAGCAACATCTTCACAGAGTCTTCCTTCCACGACTGCCTTACCTTAACGCGGGAATCGTCCCTTGAGGTTGCTTCACGCCGAGCCTTGACACGCTTCTTGGCAGGTGCGACGCTTGCCTCCATGCCCTTAGTGCCTTCTTTCTTGGCACTTTCTTCGGAACTTCCTTCACGCACCTCCTCGGATTTTACTTCCTTTTGGTACTTTCTTTTTCCGAGTGTTGCCGGCAGTGTGCCACTCGCCGAACTCGTCCACTGTCTCCTCATCATTAGGGGGAGTCTTCTTTCCCCGTATTTTGCGTTTTATGCGAATCGTTTTCCTTTCTGTGAGTGCCTCTTCGTCTTGTTGACAGCATTGAGGCTCCTGTAGGGTCAGATATCCATTATGATCCTCGACGGATTCCTCCGAGTGCTACACATCCCCGCACTGCGTGATGCCACGTGGAAGTGACACACCTGCATCTTCCGCTGAAGGTACAGATCGCTCAGATGCCTGACCATTTACTCCAGAAGAATCGGCGTCCTTCTGACCATTGTCTTATACTTCCACAACTGTTTTCTCAACGGAAATTCTTTTTTCGTCTGGCTTTTCGAGCCACTGCATCACCAAAAACAGAACACTCAGCATGGAACACACTGCAATGCCTGTCAGATTCTTTGTGAACATCTCGTGCTCGTGTTGAGCTTTGACGATTTGCTCCTCAATGCAGCCAAGAAGCTGCTTTGTCCTGCGGGAGCTCACCACGAGGTTCCACCAGTCCTCGGTGACCAGCGCCGCGGAGGCCTCCAGCGGCTCCTGAGGCGGGGCGGGGCGCAGAGGCCCCGGCCGCGATTTTTTTTTCCCTAATAGGTTTGCAAAAGTGGGCGGGGCCTCGTGACTCTCTCTCTCTCTCTCTCTCTCTCTCTCTCCTCTCTCTCTCTCTCTCTCTCTCTCTCTCTCTCTCTCTCTCTCTCCTCTCTCTCTCTCTCTCTCTCTCTCTCTCTCTCTCTCTCCTCTCTCTCTCTTCTCTCTCTCTCTCTATATATATATATATATATATATATATATATATGCTACTCACAGGAACAGGAGGTATAACAATATAATGGACGCGCTGTAACATTGAACATTCTAATGAGACCTTACCAATTGTATTTGTTTGTTGTATAGCTTGACGGCTCCAAACTGTTTGAATTTTACTATTAATTCTAAACTCAAAAAATATCTCAATACAACAAAATTAATTAGGCATGGGCAGTAAACATGTATATTGTTTACATGTATATGCAAACAAAAACGATTCAACCTCCCCAAATATTCGTCACTGGGAAAAAGACATTGAACAACAATTAATAACAACGACATTATACACAATTGTTAACAAGATAATTTTTATGTATGTATGTAAATAAAAAAATAAAAATTCTGGCTGCAAAATTCCTCAAAATTTTGGCTTGATTTGTTTTTTTGCATTTTACTACGAAACTATTGACCCAAGAAGAAAAATGACATAAATAAACTATGTCCAGCTTTACGAGATCTACCCTATGGTGCTATGTGTTTCTTTCTACCATACCACGTCTTTGAGTTATATAATTTTTTGGAATTTTAGAAAAACTAGATTTTTAGGATTATTTATGGATGAAATTTAATTCCGTATATACCACAGGAACGGCTGTCACAGCTGCATTTTTATATTATATACCGTATTCTCATAACTTTTATGGTTCTTGAGATATTAATGAAAATGTGATTTAAAAAAAAAATGTCCCTCCCTTACTTACCTACTTCAAATTTCTGGCAAAATATATTTTCACCGGATTTGGATAAACCTTGGTTCATATTGGTTTTTGCTGATGGTGATCACGAATCTGGTCTTCGTTTTCCGATATTAGGTTCGAAAAACAATTTTTGAGCCTTTGTAAGGTTATTTACCCCCGTAAATATACAGTATAGTTTACGCCCTTTTCACAACAAACTATTCTTATAGAAAATGATGTATATCTAAATATTATTGCACATCGACTGATATACAATTATTTATGATAAGATTTTTATGTATGTACAGTAGAGAGAGAGAGAGAGAGAGAGAGAGAGAGAGAGAGAGAGAGAGAGAGAGAGAGAGAGAGAGAGAGAGAGAGAGAGAGAGAGAGAGAGAGAGAGAGAGAGAGAGAGAGAGAGAGAGAGAGAGAGAGAGAGAGAGAGAGAGAGAGAGAGAGAGAGAGAGAGAGAGAGAGAGAGAACAAAACATTTAAATAACCTGCCCAGTAAAGATGCAAGTTACCACTTAAATTTGTTTTCTTTATTCGCCCGTCACGAGGCCCCGCCCACTTTTGCAAACCTATTAGGGAAAAAAAAAAATTCGCGCCCCAGCCACCACCAGTGAGCCAGGAGCTCCCGTGCCTGCCAGGCAGTAGTGGCATGGAGGCCCATGTCCTCCCATGCCTGCAGGGCCTCGGACACCCTCAAGGCGTTGTCCAAGGCGTCCTGCCACACGCTCCCGTGGAGGGCGGTGATGCCCACCACCACCAAGGTGAACACGGTCACCAGGGACACCTTGAGACAGATTGCTTTCATAATTGTTTTCTTTTCCATTTGATTTTATAATATATCAATCAATGTCCCAAAAAGCAATGTTTATCACATTAGAAGAAAAGGGATGGTCATTACTGCAGCGTGAATCTGATACAAATGTTTAAGCTTCCCTACACAGTAACGAAACTGTTGGTTTGCCAAGGCAGAAGGGGGCAATACACGATATAATATACGACAATATAATAATACGATACGATATACAATATAATATACGACAGACGATATACATTTATTTATGTACGTATATGTACTTACATATATCTGTGTGTCAACATTTCATATTTCCTTCTCTAAAGTTTTCAATGGCTGTTGTAAATATGGACTCTGGCTGTGGTATAGGCGAATGACTTCTAATTAAGTAATATCCATAAAGAACATAATTGAGTAGAATGTGAAAAAGACAGACATGCAAACATTGATGAAGATATACATTGCCCATTCTCCCTAAGAGTGAGGGATGCAATGGTACACATGACACACTGCACTCTACACACCCATACTTGTTACTGCATACACTGCTATTCACTTTTAGTGCATAATTATAGTAATACGCTACATATAAAATCTGGGAAAATTATACCCGGGATTTCTCGATGTTCTTAATTAAAGCACACTATTATGGGGTTATATGACATTACCGCACCATATTTTTACGTCATATTTAAATCATATTACGTCATATAAAATCATATTTTACGTGTCTTTTGCATTCGAGAGAGAGAGAGAGAGAGAGAGAGAGAGAAGAGAGAGGAGAAGGAGAGAGAGAGAGAGAGAGAGAGAGAGGAGGAGAGAGGAGAGAGGAGAGATGAGAGAGAGAGAGAGAGAGAGAGAGAGAGAGGAGAGAGAGAGAGAGAGAGAGAGAGAGAGAGAGAGAGAGAGAGAGAGAGAGAGAGAGAGAGAGAGAGAGAGAGAGAGAGAGAGAGAGAGGAGAGAGAGAGAGAGAGAAGAGAGAGAAGAGAGAAGAGATAGATGAACTAGAAATGTATAATGGTAAAGATAGTTATTGAGACTTTTCAAAATAGGGAATGATTAAGGTCCTTTAGGTCACAAGGCATGCAAGGGATTACAAGGGATTACAGGGGATGGAAGGTGATCTGTGACCCTGAGAACCCCAGAACCCCTGAACTAAACGTTGTGTTGTTTTAGGGACATTTTTCTCTTTAAGTATACATGATTTTTTTTCGTCATTGCCAGTTAACCCTTTGAGTTCCAGAACGTAATTTTCATTGTAATTTGGGTACCATTAGAAATTTTTATTGATATAATCGATATTTTATAGATATGACCTGTATTGTATATTTGTCCACTAGCATATTTGGTATAATAAGTTGCTTTTCGTAATTTTATGGCTAAGAACAGACGATTTTATACAGCAAAGGAAAGATCTGGGCGTGAAGAGGTTAATAGGTTTTTCAATTAATATATTGCAGTTCTTTTCTAATCTCTCTTTTATAATCTACCTTGTTGTAATGCGGAAGTAATTGATTTTCCGTGATATTAACGTTACATTTAATTATTCAGAGCAGGTTATACAGGTTCTACCGGCTAGATGCTTACCAAGGTTGCAGTATTTAACAAGAAACAGGATGAAAGGGACATGAGAGTGAAAGAGTGGGGATAAAGGGCAGGGGAAAAATGTACGGAGGAGAGAACTATGGATAAACAATTTAAGGATATACTTGGAAGGAAAATGATAGTGCATGGAGAGAAGAAACATAAAGGGTTGAAAAGGAAGAGATGCCAAAACAAACAGGAAAGATTGAAAGGAAAGGAAACGAAATCCTCGTGTAGTCTCACGGCCTCTTGTAGCTTCCTTACTTTCTTGTAGCTTCCTTACTTTCTTATGTTCTTATGAAATGAGATTTAGAAAAAGGAAAAATATTGAGGTATAGGAAGGGATAAGATATACTTTGATCCTATCTAGACACTTTGCAAGTACTAACTACAAGGACTATACAAACCGCCACCACGCCAGGACGAACTTGGTGGACTCGAACCGCTGACCGAATGCAGGGACTCTACCCGCGGGTCGAGCGTTCTACCAACCAGGCCACCCTGGCGGGTTATAGGAAGGGAAGAGACCACAATGGGAGATAGCAAGACACGAGAGAGAGAGAGAGAGAGAGAGAGAGAGGAGAGAGAGAGGAGAGAGAGAAAGAGAGAGAGAGAAGAGAGAGAGAGAGAGAGAGAGAGAGAGAGACGAAAGAGAGGAGAGAGAGGAAGAAGAGGAGAGAGAGAGAGAGAGAGAGAGAGTAATATATGTACTAATATTAGTAGTACAAGTAGTAGTAGCAGCAGCAACTAATATCAGCTAACTTAGTAGCAGTTATGGTAGTAGCATATACCCTATAGTATTGGATATTTGAGGTTCAATAATGATATAGTAGATGGAAAACAAACATGGGATTCATAAGTCAAGTAAGAAATTAGACAGTCCGCACCTCCCCCCGGCCTGCCACAGCCCGAGGCCCAGTGGTCCGATCAGTGGTCCTTCTGCTTGCGTCTCTCTCGCCTCTTTTTGCGGGCATTCCTCTCCTTGTCGGACACGTCCTCCGAGCCGGTGTTCCTGTACTGGAAAGAGCAAAAGTCTGACGAAGACTTTTTGGTGTTGCCCTTGGTGGAGGAGGCGTTGCCCTTGGTGGTGGAAGAGGAGGCCTTGCCCTTGGTGGAGGAGGAGGCGTTGCCCTTGGTGGAGGTGGGCTCCTGCCGAGGCTGCCGGGGCTGGTTGGCTCCCAGCTTGGCGTCGTACCTCGCCCTCATGTCGAGGTCGGAGAGAGTCACGTAGGCTCCCTGCAGCAGTTGGAACCTGGCCGTGGCCGCCGCGACGTCCTGCGGGTTCTTGTCCGGGTGCCAGGTCAGGGAGAGGCGGCGGTACTCTTTCTTGATCGCCTACTGCGTGGGGGTCTGGTCAGGGTTGTGCCTTGCTACTGGTAACATGTAACCCAGTACAACCAGTCACATGGTCGGATCGTCGGCGACTAAACCGGCTCCCCCACTGGTTCTACCAGTGAGGAGGGTGTGCTGGACACCCAGATGGACTAAAAATAAGACCATCTTTAAGGGCAGATGAACTCACTATTGAGTCAATGGCCATCCAGCCCCAGCTATGGGTGAAATAGTGGCAGCCTGGGGTTAATCCCTACAGGGGGTTCTGCGTCCCTGGCCACGGTGAGCAGTAAGGCCAATCCCTGACATAGATTGGTTGGGGGGGGGGGGGTTGCAACCCCTCCCTGTAAAAACCAAATCTAGCCACCAACATTCTAAGAGGTAGAGGCCGGGGGCGTGGTAATCGCGCCCCCGACCCGGTTTTGTCGGGGGGCCCGACCATGCAGACACCTCCAATGCCGACGCAGGGGAGGGGTCTGCCTATGACGAGTGCGGGGCAAAGCCCTCGGGAATCCCGCACTCTAAATCAAGTGGTAGGGCCCCCTAGCCCAACTTTTTCTTATGGGGGTGGCCGGGGCGGTGCAGAAGCGGCGCCTGCCCGTCGAATCACTCCTGGGATCAACCTGCGGAGGGTTCTTCGTGTGGGCTCGTGGAACGTTCTGAGCCTCTCAGACGATCATCAACTACCTCTCCTATCGGGCGAGCTCAGTAGGCTGAGGGTGGATATAGTGGGACTCTCTGAGACGAGGAGGCCTGGCAGTGGCGATACTAGCAGTGGGGGTTACACCTACTACTGGTCCGGCATGAGCAATGGTCACCGTGTACGAGTAGGAGTAGCTATAGGCATCTCCAGAAAAACTGTAGCGTCAGTTGTTGAGGTTACTCCGGTTGATGAGCGTATAATGCGGGTGAGGATGAAACACACTCTGGGTTTCATGTCTCTTGTTGCAGTGTACGCTCCTACCGAGATGCGTAAAACTGAAGAGAAGGAGATGTTCGACGCCAAACTCGACTCTGTTTTAGACCAGTGTCCTCCTCGGGACACACTTATTGTCTTGGGCGACTTCAATGCTACTACTGGCACTGCGAGAGATGGCTACGAGTTATGTGTTGGTCCCCATGGCTCCGGTACCAGAAACACCAACAGTTCTCTGCTTCTGAACTTTGCAAGATCCAGAAGATTGAGAATTGCAGGTTCTTGGTATCAGAGGCCAGAGCTGCACCGCTGGACATGGTATATTAATGCCGGAGGGGTAGCTAAGGAGATCGACCACATCCTCGTTAGTACTCGTTGGAGGATCCTCCAGAACTGCAGGGTTTACCGGAGTGCTGAGTTCTTTGGAACAGATCACAGACTTGTTGTTGCTACACTTAAGCTTCATGTCAAGTCCAGAAGAATCTCAAGAGATAATGTGTTTCATCTTGAGAAACTGAAGGACTTGACATGTGCTCATGAGTATGCGGTGGCAGTCTCAAATCGGTTTGATGTGCTCGGTGCTCTCGGGGACCCTGTAGAACTGTGGGATACCTTCAAACGTGAAACTCTACAGGCTGCCAAGGAGTGTATTGGGGAGCGCCCGAGGTCAAGGCGTGGTTTTGTCTCGACGGAGACGCTGGAGAAAATCGAGGAGAGTCGCGCTGCCAGGCTGGCTGGGAACCGGGACCAGCACAGGGCTCTGTCACGCCGGACTAGAACCCTCCTGAGGAGAGACAAGGAGAGGTATGTCAGGAGTCTCGCTGAGGATGTCGAGGGTCATTTGAACGCTAATGAACTCCGACCCGCCTACCGAGCCCTGAAGAAGCTCCGTTCCAAGTCTCCTTCTCGGGCGAGTGCTATTCGAACAGCAGATGGGCGCCTCGTGTCGGACATGGATGGGCAGATGGCTCGTTGGGCTGAGTACTTTGGGCAGTTGTTCACGGTGGACCCTCCAACTGAGCAGCTTCACACCACTGGGTTACAGGCAGTGGATGCCGATCCTCCCATTGACGAAACCGCACCCTCTCTTGACGAAGTCAGAGAGGCTGTAGCAAAGTTGAGGGGTGGAAAGGCAGCTGGTGTTTGTAATATCAGTGCGGAGCTCCTCAAAGCTGGGGGTGAGGCCATGATCCGCGGGTTGCATGCTGTCCTGGCTGCCGTGTGGCAATCAGGTACCATTCCTCCTGACTGGAAAAGGGGGCTGGTCGTCCCTATCTGGAAAGAGAAAGGGGACCGTCAGGACTGCAACAATTACCGCGGTATTACACTGCTCGGCGTACCAGGCAAGGTGCTTGCCCATCTATTGCTGACACGGATTCGCAGTCATCTGGTGAAGCATCAGAGACCTCAGCAGTCTGGGTTCACGCTGGTAAGTCACAACGGACCTTATCCTAGCGCTTCGTGTCCTGGTGGAACGCCGACGTGAGTTTCGACAGGGGATGCTTGCAGCCTATGTTGATCTCAAGAAGGCATTTGACTCAGTGCATCGTGAGTCACTTTGGGATCTTCTGCGACTTCGAGGGATTCCTGCAAGGACTATTGGTTTGATAATTGGTCTGTATTCTGGGACTGAGAGTGCTGTGAAGTGTGGGGCAGGTGTATCCAAGCTTCTTTCCTGTGAATACAGGAGTGAGGCAAGGGGCGTCCTTGCCCCATCACTTTTCAACGCTTGTATGGACTGGGTATTGGACAAGGTTGTAGATAAAAGTGATTGTGGAGCATCCGTCGGCAACACCAAGATCACTGATCTTGTTTTTGCCGATGATGCAGTAATCTTTGCTGAGTCGCTGGAGGTCCTGGTGATGGCTCTCGAGGCGCTGGACGAGGAGGCAAAGCCTTTGGGACTTGAGGTTTCCTGGCTCAAGACCAGGTGTTTGCAGTCCAGGTGTTTGGAGACTTACTAGATGAAGCAGTACAGTCTGTTCATGCGTGTGGCGAGGACATTGAGATCTTGGAAAGTTTTACATACCTTGGTAGCGCAGTCCATAATGACGGCGGGTCACGTCAAGAAGTCTTACGGCGGATTGGCATAGCCCACGGTGTTATGGACTCGCTCAGCGGGAGTATTTGGCATTGTCGGTACCTGTGCAGAAGGACAAAGATCCGGATCTTCAAGTCGCTTGTGATCCCTGTCTTACTCTATGGTTGTGAGACATGGACACTAAATAGTGACTTGAAGAGACGAATCAATGCCTTTGGTAATAAGTGTCTTCGCAGAATCATGGGGTATCGCTGGGATGATTACGTGTCAAACCAGCGATTGCACCGTGAGACTGAATCGAGGCCTATTACCTGCATAGTCCGTCAGCGCCAACTTCGGCTATATGGGCATGTGGCACGCTACCCTGAAACCGATCCTTCCCATCGGGTTGTATCTGTAAGAGACAATCCGGCGTGGAGGAGGCCAAGGGGGCGCCCACAAGGCTCGTGGCTTGGGGCAAATTGATGTTTCTTGTCGAGAGCTGCTTGGTATGGGAAAGGAGCCTGCATGGAAACTCGCGCGTGGTGACCACCGGGAGTGGCGTCGTAGGGTGGGCGAGGCGACGCGCCCCCCGGCGTATGCCCCCAATGATTGATTGATTGATAGATCCAAGCTGCCTCTGCAGGTAGGAGTTAGCGCGCCCTGCGGTTAACTTTGGAAGAACGATTCAAAGAAGTGAGTTTGCATATTGTTATCGAAAGGAAGATAAAAGGGTGGCTGAAAGAGATGTATAAGATTTCGACCGAATCGACCGAGCAAGTATTTACAGGAGTAACAGACACAAGATTATCGGTTAACAGCTTCAATCAAATGAAAGCAGCTGAACACTTTTCATTATTTACTTTGTCAACATTTGGAAAAGATGTCCATATCATATATGTTGCAGACAATAATACACATCAATGAAACGTTTAAAAATAACTATATGGATAAGTATAAACTAGACCGTCGATTTATATTCTTTATCCTCAAACATTTCCCTTCCACTTTTCTAGTACTTGTTTATGTTAGTAATTTATACGAGAAATAATTTTCCTTTCTCTTTTTTCCCTCTACTACTTTATCAATATAATCTTCATATCAGCCTTCGCCTTCACCCTCCTACTTATATACTTAGATTTGATGGTATAGTTCCTGTAGTTCCCAAAAACTGTCTCGTTAGGATTAGTATTATGGACCGTTAGGACCATTATTATGTTTACTTATCCCTTTGTGTTCCTTTATATTGTCCCTCTGTAATGGCCGCCATACAGGAAAAAGTGTACCCCAGGTATATGCTGGTCTTTGTAATAGTCTCATATGTTTATTGTACGCACACGCACACGCAAACGCACACGCACACACACATCACCTGTGTGGCTCGGTGGATTGGAGCGCCGTGCGCCATTCTGTGGTTTGGGCATTCAATAAAAAAATCCAAATCCCCCGCTCGCTCCCGGGGATTTTTCACTGATAAACGCGGGCGGTTACTGTCCCCCTTGAGAAAGGGGATGGGTTGTATGTGGTGGTGAGGTTCCAGCATTACCCAAAGATTGGTCACAATAAACTCCAAGCTCTTTCCGGGAGGGTAAAACTGATGATCGCGAGTCCAGCTCGCGTGGGAAGACCGTGGGCGATGATACACACACTCCCGCTACCGCGTGTCGTGGGAGGAAGGGGCACCGGCTTTGACCTCTGAGGCCGGCTTATTTTTTTTCCTCCCGTGTGTATTTTTACTAAACTTGGACTAATTAGTGCGGTCACCCCTCGGGAGCGGCGGTGCACGCGAGGGCCGGAGTCACGGCCCCCGCGCCCCCTCTGACCTTTGCATGTGAGTGAGGCTTTAAATATATTCATGGCAATGACATTCTGCTCGTAATAGCGGACCAAGTTTGTATTTTCTGCTGCATGATTTTCTTGTTGTCCCGACATTCAAGGGTAAGGAGGAGGAGGGGGAGCAGAGGAAAACACATCTCCTTAACTGAATGCTGAAAACGTGAAGAAAAAGACGAGGGAATTCCTGCATTATTATTGTTCTTTAAAGGCGAAGTTAGAAGAATTTCCCCATGGAAAATACAACAAAATAAGAATGGAGGAAGTAGGAAGAAAATTAAGGAAGTAATTGGTTTCCAGAACGTGAGGAAAATAATGTTAGAAAATAAAATTTCTTCCTTGAATGGTGATCAGGAGCGAGGGGAGGAAGGAGGCGGGAACAGAGGGAAAGGGGAAAAACTACACAATTTTTATCAGGAAATCTTTGTTTACGCGCGCCGCAGGGCATGTGGGAGGGGAGGGAAGGAGGGAAGGAGGGGAAGGAGGGGAAGGAGTGGGAAGGAGGGGAAGGAGTGGGAAGGAGGGGAAGGAGGTAGGGAGGTAGCGGAACAACTGAAGGAGAGGAAGGAGGACATGGATGAGAGGTTAGAGGGAAGGAAGCATAACCAACAAAATAAAGATGAAGTCACGAAGTAAAAGGCAAAAAAATCAAAGGAAAGGAGTACGCACCATATAGATACAAAAAAAGGGAGGCAAAAGCTGAGAGAGAGAAGGGAAGGAGGGAGAGGAGGGTGAAGAAACCAAAGAGGAAGTGAGGACGAGATGAAGGGAGAGGGAAGGTGTGAGGGAAGGGAGGGAGGGAAGGAGGGAGAAAGGAAAAAAGGAGGGAAGAAGGAAGGAAGGAGGAAGAAGGAAAACCAGCCAGGCACACTTGTCTATCTTACTCTTCAGGAACATATTTATTGAGGTTCCCCAAAAAGACCTTCCATCCCATCAAGCAAATATGATTGTTTACCGCCACTCCTCCTCCTCCTCCTCCTCCTCCTCCTCCTCCTCCTCCTCCTCCTCCTCCTCCTCGTCGTCCTCCTTCTCCGCCCAAATCGTCTCTCACAAACATTTTCTCCAGCGTTCATTTTCTTCCTCTCCTTGTCACACACAGAAGAGCGAACATTTTTGCTTATCGAATGGTAAAGGTAGTAAAGAAAACGTAATATGATAGAGTAGCTACATGAGAGAGAGAGAGAGAGGAGAGAGAGAGAGAGAGGAGAGAGAGAGAGAGGAAGAGAGAGAGAGAGAGAGAGAGGAGAGGGGAGAGAGAGAGAGAGAGAGAGGAGAGAGGAGGAGAGAGAGGACGAGAGATGAGAGAGAGAGAGGAGAGAGAGAGATGAGAGAGAGAGGAGAGAGG
>JACEEZ010022077.1:265344-271753 GCA_016584305.1 Chionoecetes opilio
CTCAGCTTTGTCTCACCACCCTTCCCTCGCCCTGCCTTAGCTATAGCCTCTCACACAATCACAGTATCTCACACTCAAAGCCACTCAACAAGACACACTTAACACTCAATCATGCACAATAACCTTAAGAAATGCCTCCACCTAGTTATAGCATCAGGCCTTGTTATCCCGATTAACAGGGAGGCAACGAGAGGGCTTTGTGAATTCTCATTGGCCAATTAAGCTTGACTACGATGCCAATTACTGCTGACAGCCGGCCAATCAAGATGCATGGCCAAACAGCGGGGATGGAGACTTGTGAGGCCCCGACTCCCGTCTCGCTGTCAATTTCGAAGCTTGGCAAGATCTTAATGGCTCCCCGGCGTTGTTTCGAAGCCTCAGGGAAATGCAGCAGAGTCGACCCCTTGATGGGCCGGCGGGGGAAAGCAGGGCTGTGGTGTCCCTTCGTGGCCGCAATTTGCAAGTTGACCGCAGCAACAAGCAGATGACAGAGGCCGGACGTGCTTCCAATGCAAGTGTGTCGTCGTTTACCTTTCAGGGTGCGACGAATACCAATGGTGGGAAGGAAGGAAGGAGGAAAGGGGAGGAGGGAAGAGAAGAGAAGGAAGGAGGGAGGAAAGGGGAGGAAAGGGGGGGGGGGAGGGAAGGAGGAGGAGAGTGGGAGGAGGGAAGAGAAGGGAAGGAGAGAGGAAAGGGGGGGGATGGAAAGGGAGGGAAAGGAAGGAGGGGAAAAAGGGGGGGAAGGGAAGGAAGGAGAAAGGGGGGGGAGGGAAGGAGGAGAGGGGAAGGAGGGAAGAGAAAAGAAGGAAGGAGGGAAGAGAAAAGAAGGAAGGAAGAAGGAAGGGAAGAGAAGGGAAGGAAGGAAGGAGGAAAGGGGGAGGAGTGAAGAGAAGGGAAGAGAAGGAGAGGCACGGAAGGGACTAGGGAAGGAAGGAAGGAAGGAGGAATTGGGGAGGAGGGAAGGGAAGGGACTATAAGGAGGGAGGGACAAGGCGGGGATTAAGAGGAGCGAAGAGCATGAGGTCGCAGGGTGTCTCGGAGGAAAATGCGAAAATCTTGGTACACTTTGAAGGACGTGAAGGGAATGGCGACAACAACAACACGGAAAACACGAACGACGACCAGGCAGCTAAAAACATGAACAACGACTGAAAACAATAAAAGTGATAATATAGATTTAATAATAATGATAATTGTAATAGTAATCAAAACAATGGTAGTGGTAATACATGTTTGTACCTCTTGATAATATGGAAATAAGGGGGCAACACAAAAACGCAATTTTCTACCAGTTGGGAGGTTGGGTTTAGATAACAAAAAGTCGCCAGGAAAAACGTTTCTTTATATTTACAGACTTTTGGCCCCCGTTAATACTTAATTTTCATCCATGATTTCGTTGAAGCAGAAGGGGCTATCTGAAGGGTCTGTTCATTTTGTGTTTCATCTGCGTCATATTGGGGGCTATATATGAACAAATTAAAAAAAAATTAAAACAGATTGGGGTGACGTTGGTAACGGGCACACTAAGAGCAGCAAAGTGTTTATGTTCTGAGGTCCTCCCGCCTTCGTCTCGTGCGAACAAAACGAGTAGGGAAAAATTTTGAAACCGTATATATTGCAGATACAAAGCTTTTAAAACAAACCTGAAACGGGTAGATTGTCATGATAAAAACTACTGTGTATCTCTTAGGGCACATACAAATCAGTAAGGGGAAATTGTAATATATGGCGCCGGGAATTTTTGCATGGCCCACAAAGTGTTTCTACGGTAACGGGGAAAAGATGTGGAGCAAGGTGGAGGGTGGGTGGAGTCGGTGGAATGAAGCCCCTCCCCCTTTTACCTCCTAACCCCCCTTTCTGATCCCTCCTTCCCTCTCTTCAATCCACCTGCTCTCTCTCTTCTCTCTCTCTTTTCTCTCTCTCTCTCTCTCTCTCTCTCTCTGCGCCGCTAACACTAAAGAATGACGCCTAACATCATTAACAAACGAACATTATATCAGCTCTGCTTTTGTATGCAAATTGAGATTCAAATTATAGTATCAAGAGAAGTGCAACTCTCTCTCTCTCTCTCTCTCTCTCTCTTCTCTCTCTTCTCTCTCTCTCTCTCTCTCTCTTCTCCTCTTCTCTCTCTCTCTCCTCTCTCTCTCTCTCTCTCTGTAACAGGCCAAGAAAAAAACACAATACATTTTTTAAACACCCGTGAAGAGATCCTAAAAAAAATTGTAAGAAAATAATTATGTTGAGGACATGATCAGACAGGCCTTAAATGAGAGAGGGGAGAAAAGAGGGGAGAGAGAGAGAGAGAGAGAGAGAGAGAGAGAGAGAGAGAGAGAGAGGAGAGAGAGAGAGAGATAATTAGATATGACAAATGTAAGATCAACTCGTGCGGAACAGGGCTTGCTCCTCCTTCCTCCCTCTTCCTCCAGCCTAATCTCTCTCTCTCTCTCTCTCTCTCTCTCTCTCTCTCTCTCTCTCTCCTCTCTCTCTCCTCCCCTCTTCTCTCTCTCTCTCTTCCCATTCCCACTCAATTTTTCTGCCCCCTTCTTCCCTCCCTCCTCTCCCTCACACTACCTCCCCTCCCTTCTCCCCCCAAGCCACCCCCCTCCCCTTCCCCCTTCTCCCTCAAGCTCTCCCTCCCTTCTCCCTTCTCCCTAAAGCTCCCCCTCCCCTTCTCCCTTCTCCCTCAAGCTCTTTATATATTCCCCAAACACTCGCGTCCGTACCTTTCTGTACCCTCTTCCCTTCCCCTTCATAAACTAGCTACCATTCCTCACCCATCCCCGACCAACCCCTTTACCCACATCAGCAAGTTACTCCCCTTCCTCACTACATCTGCCCACTCCTTCAATCCCTCTTCTTCCCCCTCTTCTTCTTCTTCTTTTCCCTTGACATTTTCTCATGTTTCCATTTTTTAAAGGAAAGTGTAAAGTGTGAATAAATAAATGTGTGTGTGTGTGTGTGTGTGTGTGTGTGTGTGTGTGTGGTGTGTGTGGTGTGTGTGTGTGGGGGTTTTGTGTGTGGTTGTTGTTGTGTGTGTGTGGGTGTTGGTGTGGTGTGGTGTGGTTTTGTGTGTGTGTGTGTGTGTGTGCGGTGTGTGATCTCTCGTAAAATTTTTTTCCACCTTTTTCCTTTCCCTCAAGGGACGGATGCTGTCTCCTGCAAACCGTCAACACCCCGAGAGATGTCATTTATGAGAGAGAGAGAGAGAGAGAGGGAGAGAGAGAAGAGAGGGAGAGAGAGAGGGAAAAAGGAGAGAGAGAGGGGAGAGAGAAAGTGTTGTGTGTGGTGTGGTGTGTGTGTGTGTGTGTGTGTGTGTGTGTGTGGGTGTGTGTGTGTGTGGGTGTGTGTGTGTGTGTGGGGTGTGGTTGTGTTTTGGTTGTGTTGTGTGGTGTGTTGTGTGGGGGTTGTGTGGTTGTGTGTGTTGTGTGGTGTGTGTGTGTGTGTGTGTGTGGTGTGGTGTGTGTGGTTGTGTGTGTGGTGTGTGGGGTTGTGTGTGTGGTGTGTGTGTGTGTGTGTTTTGGTTTTTGTGTGTGTGTGTGTCACCCAAAAAAAAGGGTGCCATCCCCGCCCCCCATCGCGGTTGATACAGTGCCACCACTCACCCCATACCATCACCATCATCACCACCACCACCACCACCATACCCTCCACCGTCTCTTTCCTTCCACGCTGCGTCGCGGTGGGAACTATTTATACAGAAGTTCTTCCTCCACAACCACAATGACCGCATCTTGGGAGCATTATCCAGACAGCAAAAAGAGGGAAAGAAGGACGAGGACGACATGGAGGGGAGGGGAGGAGGAGGAGGAGGGGGAGGGGAGGAGGGGGGGAAGAGGAAGGAGGGGGAAAGGGAGGAGGAGGAGGAGGAGGAGGAGGAGGATAAACCGTGACGTGACTTTGGATATTAAAGAAGGAATGGAGGAGGACATTGAGAAGAAATGTGGCATGATAGAAGTTTTTGGTGTGGGACGAAAGTTTTGCAGGAGGAGGAAAGGAGAAGGAAAAGGATGAGAAGGAAGAGGAGAAAGAGGAGAAAGAGGAGAAAGAGGAGGGAAAGGGGGAAAAAATGGGGGAGGACCACACACACACACACACACACACCACACACACCACACACACACACACACCACACCACACCACACCACAATAAATCAAAATCCAACACACACACCACAACACAACCACACACACACACACACACACCACACACACAAAGACCCCCAGTTGACACAAGTTCTCGCTAAGAATCTTCATTACTATGTATCGAAAGAGAAGAGGAACCGTCTAAAAAAAACAAACAGCAGACACCCCCCCAAAAAAAACTTTTCGTCGACGGAAAAAGGCCCAAATGAAACACGCCGTAAATACAAAGAGGACACTAATGTATTTATCTATTCACCTTTTGTGTGTGGTGGGGGTGTGTGTGTGTTTGCGAGTGTGTGTGTGTGTGTGTGTGGTGTGTGTGTGTGTGTGTTGGGTGTGGTGGGGGTTGTGTGTATGTGTGTGCTGAGTGTTGTGTGTTGTTTGTGTGTGTGTGTGTGTGTGTGTGTGTGTGTTGTGGGGGTGGTGTGTGTGTGTGTGCGAGTGTGGTGCGTGTGTGTGCTGGGTGTGTGCTGGTGTGTTGGCTGAGGTTTGTGCGTGTGTGTGCGGGTGTGTGCGTGTGTGTGTGTATGTGTGTGTGGGTGTGCTGGTAAGTGTGCGGGTTTTTGGGGTGTGTTGTGTGGGTGTGTGTGTGGTGTGTGTGTGTGTGTGTGTGTGTGGTGTGTGTGGGTGTGTGTGGTGTGGTGTGTGTGTTGTGTGTGTGTGTTGGGGTTTTGTGGTGGTGTGTGTGTGGTGTTGTGTGTGTGTGTGTGTGTGGTGTTTTGGGGTGTGTGTGTGTGTGTGTGTGTGTGTGTGGTTGTGTGGGTGTGTGTGTGTGGGGGGTTGTGAACCCACCCTAAAAAATACATTGTCCCAACTATTTCCTTACATTAACCAGTCTTCTCCTATCCCCCCTTGACCTAAAATTAATTATTTTCCATGCATTGCACCCTCGATCATAACATTATCACAATAACTCACGTAATGGCACTAGAAAAAAACCTCACGAAGCTAACTATGAAACGGTTCTAATTTATTGCCATTCAAGATACAATATAACTTCAACTCATAACTACCTTCTCACTATATACCACCATCGCCACCACCTGCTATAACAACCACAAAATAGCAACTCACACATCATCCCTGATTCATTACTACCTCCCTCTATTCCCTTTGACGTGGGCGCGGAGGTGACGGCCGCAGCACCTCGTATAGATAATATTTCCATTCGTAAACCTTCTATGGCGTCGAGAGAATGGGAAAAATATGAACCATTAACTTTCTTTTCCCCACCTTAAAAATTATTTT
The DNA here is from genome assembly GCA_016584305.1 of Chionoecetes opilio. Classification (NCBI taxonomy): domain Eukaryota; kingdom Metazoa; phylum Arthropoda; class Malacostraca; order Decapoda; family Majidae; genus Chionoecetes; species Chionoecetes opilio. The sequence goes on from JACEEZ010022077.1 coordinate 270,736, forward strand.
AAAACGGGGCCCTTAAAAGGCGCCGTAAATCAGGAGGAGCGCACGCCAGCGAGAGAGAGAGAGAAGAGAGAGAGAGAGAGAGAGAGAAGAGAGAGAGACGAGGAGAGAGAGAGGAGGGGAGGGGGGAGAGAGAAGAGGAGAGGCGACAGCGAAGCGAGCGAGCGGGCGACGAGAGAGAAGAGAGAGAGAGAGGGAAAGAGAGGGAGAGAGAGAAGAGAGAGAGAGGAGAGAAGAGAGAGAGGAGCGAGCGAGCGGGCGAGCGGGCGAGCGAGCGAGCGAGCGAGCGAGCGAGGGAGAAGAGGGAGAGAGAAGAGAGAAGGAGAGAGGAGGAGAGAGAGAGAGAGGAGAGAGAAGAGGAGGAGAGAGAGAGAGAGAGAGGGAGAGAAGAGAGAGAGAGGAGAGAGAGAGGAGAGGAGAGAGAGAGAGGAGGAAGAGAGAGAGAGAGAGAGAGGAGGGAGAGAGAGGAGAGAGAGGAGAGAGAGGAGAGAAGAGAGAGAGAGGGGAGAGGAGGAGAGAGGGGAAAAGGGGAGAGAGAGAGGAGGAGAAGAGAGAAGAGAGAGGAAGAGAGAGAGGAGAGAGATGAGGAGGAGAGAGAGGAGAGAGAGGGGGGGAGAGGGGAGAGGAGAGAGGGGAGAGAAGAGGGGAGAGAGAGAGAGAGGAGAGAGAGAAAGAGAGAGAGAGAGAAGAGAGAGAGAGGGAGAAGAGAGAGAGGGAGAGAGAGAAGAGAGAGAGAAAGAGAGGAGAGAAAAGGGGGAAAAAGAGAGAGAGAGAAGAAAAGAGGAGAGAGGAGAGAGAGGAGAGAGAGAGAAGAGAGAAAAGGGGAGAGGAGAAGAGAGAGAGAGAAGAGAAGAGAGAGAGAGAGAGAGAGAGAGAGAGAGAGAGAGAGAAGGGGAGAGAGGAGGAGGGGGGGGGGAGAAGAGGAAGAGAAGGGGGAGAGAAAAGAGGAGAGAGAGAGAGAGAGAGAGAGAGATTTATTGATACATTTTTTGGCCCGCAAAAATTCTAAAAAAAAAATAAA
>JACEEZ010022078.1:2500-5000 GCA_016584305.1 Chionoecetes opilio
TCTCCCCTCTCTCTCTCTCTTCCTTTCTCTCTCTCTCTCCTCTCTTTTTCTCTCTGGTACTCATCTTACGTCCATTTCGTTTCTTTCTTTCTTTCTTTCTTTCCTCGCCTCAAGCCGTCGCCAAAAACCAACCTGTGAAAGAAAGAAAAAAGTTACATCGGGTCTCGGGAAAGAAAGAAAATAATATAAGTTACTTAAGTGTTCATGGGGTAGCGATAATTATTTCCCTAACTAACAACACACTAATGTCCTCCTTCTAAAAACCCTTAGATAGAAATGTCCCCAAAAAAGGAAAGAAACACGTATTTTCTTATTTTTTTTCCTTGAAGGTCTAAATTTCAACCACTCTTGTAAATTTTTTGAAAATAGGTATGCCGAAGATTTTCTATTTTTCTTGAAGGTCTAAATTTCTAACACTTTCTGTAAAAAAAAAATCAAAACCGTATAGCTGTTTATTTTTTCCATTTTCCAGAAGGTCTAAATTTTAACCACCCTTGTAAAAAAAATTGGAAATAGGTATACCGAAGTTTTTTTTCCATTTTTCTTGAAGGTCTAAATTTTTACCACTCTTGTACATTTTTTAGAAACCGTATGCTAGGTTTTTTTCATTTTTCATTGAAGGTCTAAATTTTTGCTACTACTAACAAAAAAAATAAAACCGTATACCGATTTTTTTTTCTATTTTCCTGAAGGCCTACTTTCTGTAAAAAAATAGAAAACCGTATAGCGAAGTTTATTTTTTCCATTTTCCAGAAGGTCTAAATTTTAACCACCCTTGTAAAAAAAATTGGAAATGGGTATACCGAAGTTTTTTTTTCATTTTTCATTGAAGGTCTAAATTTGTCCTACTCCTTTAAAAAAAAATTGAAAACCGTATACCGATTTTTTTTTCTATTTTCCTGAAGGTCTACTTTCTGTAAAAAAAATGAAAACCGTATAGCGAAGTTTTTTCCATTTACCAGAAGGTCTAAATTTTTACCACTCTTGTAAACAATTTAAAAAAACCGTATACTACCTATTTGTTTTCCATTTTCTTGAAGTCTAAATGACTACCGTAGATAACAGTAAAGTCTCCAGGAAAACTTTTTTTTCTGCTTACAGACGTGTGGTGGCGTTAATACTTACATTTCTACATCCATGATTTCAGGAAAGTTAGAAGGGGCTATCTGGAGAATCTGTGTCATTTTGTGTCTTCATCTGTGTCATATTAGGGCTATAAATAAACAAATTACAAAAATATCTACAAAGTGGCTACCAACAGTAGAGTCGCCATCTAGTGTTTATTTACTGAGTGTCGTACCGCTGTCGTCGCCCGAAAAAAAAAACGCGTAGTTAAATTTGAGAGCGTCTATACTTGCAGCTACAAAGCATAAAACAACGCTGAAACAGAGTAGATTATACAGTCATGATATAAACTACTGTGTATCATCTTCAGTGGCACATAAAAATCAGTAGTAATGCTATAATTAGAGAGAACTGCAACTCCGAAATGCCAGTGGTCGCTGGCAGTTTTAACTCACAATTTGGTGAAAAGTTGGTCAACTTGAAAGAAAAATATGGGCTTATTCCACTGCACTTAAAACACAAAAGTATAATTTTAAGAACGATTTTCTTCTATATGTATATTGTATAGAAGCCTGAGTCTGTAAAACATGCATTTAACCAAATAACCAAGTAGGTTATAGTTGAGGAGGCGAGGTAAATATTACTCTATGATATTATATAGTCAATAACGTATGTTTAGAAGTTATCTATACCTAGGCAGTCATATTTTCCTGTTATTATTGTGTATCAATCAGATAGAAAGCCTGGAAGTGCAATGAGTCGACGCGTGAAGTGGCAATGTTTTGATTCAATCTCCCCGCCACAATCTCCCCGCCCACCACTCCCCGCCGCGGCGTGTCGCCTCCACAATTATAACCTACATTGTCGCAGCAACAAGCCGATTTCGGCATTCTTTATTCTTCGTTTTTCCAAGGCACTGCTTATTGTATTTTGACAAGCGTTTGCCAGACGCAGCAGTACTGTCTTAGAAAACAGTGTGAACATCACCCAAATTTTACATGCCACAATATACATGTAAAAAATATATTAAGCTTTGCTACTCGAGGCGAGTAATTTGCATTAAATTGCTATTATAGAACGTTCCATCGTAATGAATGTCATCCATATAATTAGTAGAACAACAGAAGAACTATATTTTTTGGTATTCAGATGCGGTGCATCAATGTTTATCGCGAAATTAATTTATGAAAAATATTAGTCGCGGAGCCAAAACACAGTAGACCAACCTTTGAGTTAAAACTGCCAGCGACCACTGGCATTTCTCGAGTTTCAGTTCTCTCTAATTCGTAATATATGGCGCCTGGCGACATGACTGCAGGTGGCGACTTGACTGTTATCTACGGTACTACTCTTAAAAAAAATTCGAAACCGTATACCGAAGTTTTTTCCATTTTCCTGAGAGGTCAAAATTTTTAACTCTTGTAGAAATGTTTGG
>JACEEZ010022078.1:12500-15000 GCA_016584305.1 Chionoecetes opilio
TAAAGGCCTTATTTCCAATGTTTTCTAGCTCTAAAGGCCTTATTTCCAATGTTTTCTAGCTGTAAAGGCCTTATTTCCAATGTTTTCTAGCTGTAAAGGCCTTATTTCCAATGTTTTATAGCTGTAAAGGCCTTATTTTCCCTATATTCTAGCTGTATTGGCCTTATTTTCCCTATATCCTAGCTGTATTGGCCTTATTTCCAATGTTTTCTAGCTGTAAAGGCCTTATTTTCCCTATATTCTAGCGGTATTGGCCTTATTTTCCCTATATTCTAGCTGTATTGGCCTTATTTTCCCCATATTCTAGCTGTTAAGGCCTTATTTTCCCTATATTCTAGCTGTTAAGGCCTTATTTTCCCTATATTCTAGCTGTTAAGGCCTTATTTTCCCTATATTCTAGCTGTTAAGGCCTTATTTTCCCTATATTCTAGCTGTAAAGGCCTTATTTTCCCTATATTCTAGCTGTTAAGGCCTTATTTTCCCTATTTTCTAGCTGTTAAGGCCTTATTTTCCCTATATTCTAGCTGTTAAGGCCTTATTTTCCCAATATTCTAGCTGTATTGGCCTTATTTTCCCTATATTCTAGCTGTATTGACCTTATTTTCCCTATATTCTAGTTATAAAGGCCTTATTTTTCCTATATTCTAGCTGTATTGACCTTATTTTCCCTATATTCTAGCTGTTAAGGCCTTATTTTCTCTATATATTTTAGCTGTAAAGGCCTTATTTTCCCTATATTCTAGCTGTAAAGGCCTTATTTTCCCTATTTTCTACCTGTATTGACCTTATTTTCCCTATATTCTAGCTGTAAAGGCCTTATTTTCCCTATATTCTAGCTGTATTGACCTTATTTTCCCTATATTCTAGCTGTAAAGGCCTTATTTTCCCTATATTCTAGCTGTATTGACCTTATTTTCCCTATATTCTAGCTGTTAAGGCCTTATTTTCCCTATATTTTAGCTGTAAAGGCCTTATTTTCCCTATATTCTAGCTGTAAAGGCCTTTTTTTCCTATTTTCTACCTGTATTGACCTTATTTTCCCTATATTCTAGCTGTAAAGGCCTTATTTTCCCTATATTCTAGCTGTAAAGGCCTTATTTTCCCTATTTTCTAGCTGTAAAGGCCTTATTTTCCCTATATTCTAGCTGTAAAGGCCTTATTTTCCCTATATTCTAGCTGTAAAGGCCTTATTTTCCCTATATTCTAGCTGTATTGGCCTTATTTTCCCTATATTCTAGCTGTAAAGGCCTTATTTTCCCTATTTTCTAGCTGTTAAGGCCTTATTTTCCTATATTCTAGCTGTAAAGGCCTTATTTTCCCTATATTTAGCTGTAAAAGGCCTTATTTCCCTATATTCTAGCTGTAAGGCCTATTTTCCCTATTTCTACTGTAAAGGCCTTATTTTCCCTATATTCTAGCTGTAAAGGCCTTATTTTCCCTATATTCTAGCTGTTAAGGCCTTATTTTCCCTATTTTCTACCTGTATTGACCTTATTTTCCCTATATTCTAGCTGTAAAGGCCTTATTTTCCCTATATTCTAGCTGTAAAGGCCTTATTTTCCCTATATTCTAGCTGTAAAGGCCTTATTTTCCCTATATTCTAGCAGTAAAGGCCTTATTTTCCCTATATTCTAGCTGCAAAGGCCTTATTTTCCCTATATTCTAGCTGTAAAGGCCTTATTTTCCTTATTTTCTAGCTGTATTGACCTTATTTTCCCTATATTCTAGCTGTAAAGGCCTTATTTTCCCTATTTTCTAGCTGTATTGATCTTATTTTCCCTATATTCCATCTATCTACGCCTCTTTTTACAATGTTTTCTATTTTCTCCAATATTTCCATGCAGTATCTTGTCCTCTCTTTACCCTGTAGTTTCACCTTCTGGCTAAGTCCCCCCCTCCCTCTCCCCTTCTTTCTAGTGCTACGTCAAAGCTTAGGCCTTTGTATGCCTACTTGACTACCTAAGCCTCCTCCTCCTCCTCCTCCTCCTCTTCCTCCCTTCGGCTGTGTCTCTTCTGTCTCACCTAAGCTCCTCTCTTCACCTCTTGCCTCCCTTCCTCCACCTCCTCCTCCTCCTCCTGTTCTTCCTCTTATGTATCAAGTTGGCTTACGGCGAGGGTATTTTTAATGTTTGTATGTCCTCTTAGTTAGGAAGGAAGGAAGGAAGGAAGAAGGAAGGAAGGAAGGAAGGAAGGAAGGAAGGAAGGAAGGAAAAGAAGGAAGGAATACGAATGTTTGTGTCATCTGGGTTAGGAAGGGAGGAAGGAAGGAAAAAAAGAAGCAAGGAAGGAAGGAAGGAAGGAATACAAAGGAAGAACAGACAGCAACTACCGTACAGGGCCAAACAAAAGGAAACTAGGGGGGGGGGCACTCAGTAGAGCGCATACCTCCGCCCGAATATTTCATCAATTGGTTGCCATGGCAACAGTTGTGATTCGATTTCATCCAAAATTAAATCAGTTCTTCCTTATAACAAATAGACTTGGTATATCAAGTTTGGTC
>JACEEZ010022078.1:27500-32500 GCA_016584305.1 Chionoecetes opilio
GAGAGAGAGAGAGAGAGAAAGAAGAGAGGAGAGAGAGAGAGAGAGAGAGGAGAGGAGAGAGAGAGAGAGAGAGAAGAGGAAGAGAGAGAGAGAGAGAGAGAGAAGAAGAAAGAGAAGAAAGAAAGAAAGAAGAGAAGAAAAGAAGAAAAGAGAGAGAGAAGAAGAGAGAGAGAGAGAGAGAGAGAGAGAGAGAGAGAGAGAGAGAGAGAGAGAGAGGAGAGAGAGAGAGAGGAGAGAGAGAAGGGTAGAGGAGGCAGTGAGAGTGTGGAGAGTGGGAGAAGGGGAGGAGGGGGAAAAGAGGGGAGGGGGGTGAGGGTAGCTCCCCCTCACCTCATGACCTGACTGTGGTATGACTCACCCCTCGAAGGTCACACGCCCCCCTGACCTCCTGACCCTGCTCTACCCCCCTCTTCCCCACCCTCCCTCTCTTCCTCTGTGAATCACCTCATGCTCACTCTCTATCTCTCTTGGAAGTCTTTTTTCAGAATGTCAATATTGTGAATAAAAGAATTGAATCTGAATCTCTCTCTCTCTCTCTCTCTGTCTCTCTCTCTGATACTGCTTCTCTTCCCACCAAGTCTCCTCATATCCACCTCCAAACAGCATTCCTCTCCCCGCTTCACTCTCAACCAGACGTCCTCGCCCTCTTCACTCTCCCTGTTACTCTTACCGCCTATGTTCCTCACTCAATCCCACTCTGACACCATTATACTCCTCACTCCTCAATCCCACTCTGACACCATTATACTCCTCACCCCTTAATCCCACCGCTGCCACCATTATACTCCTCCTCCTCAATCCCACTCTGACACCATTATACTCCTCACTCCTCAATCCCACGCTGCCACCATTATACTCCTCACTCCTCAATCCCACTCTGCCACCATTATACTCCTCACTCCTTAATCCCACCGCTGCCACCATTATACTCCTCCCTCCTTAATCCCACCGCTGACACCATTATACTCCTCACCCCTCAATCCCACGGCTGCCACCATTATACTCCTCACCCCTTAATCCCACGGCTGCCACCATTATACTCCTCACCCCTTAATCCCACGGCTGCCACCATTATACTCCTCACCCCTTAATCCCACCGCTGCCACCATTATACTCCTCCCTCCTCAATCCCACTCTGCCACCATTATACTCCTCACTCCTCAATCCCACTCTGACACCATTATACTCCTCACCCCTTAATCCCACCGCTGCCACCATTATACTCCTCACTCCTCAATCCCACTCTGCCACCATTATACTCCTCACTCCTCACTCCCACCGCTGCCACCATTATACTCCTCACCCCTTAATCCCACCGCTGCCACCATTATACTCCTCACTCCTCAATCCCACTCTGACACCATTATACTCCTCACTCCTCAATCCCACTCTGCCACCATTATACTCCTCACTCCTCACTCCCACTCTGACACCCCTTATACTCCTCCCTCCTTAATCCCACTCTGACACCATTATACTCCTCACTCCTCACTCCCACTCTGACACCATTATACTCCTCACCCCTTAATCCCACCGCTGCCACCATTATACTCCTCACTCCTTAATCCCACGCTGCCACCATTATACTCCTCCCTCCTCAATCCCACTCTGACACCATTATACTCCTCACTCCTCAATCCCACCGCTGCCACCATTATACTCTCCTCCTCATCCCACTCTGCACCATATACTCCTCACCCCTTAATCCCACGCTGCCACCATTATACTCCTCACCCCTTAATCCCACCGCTGCCACCATTATACTCCTCACTCCTCAATCCCACGCTGCCACCATTATACTCCTCACTCCTCAATCCCACTCTGCCACCATTATACTCCTCACTCCTCATCCCACTCTGACACCATTATACTCCTCACCCTTAATCCCACCGCTGCCACCATTATACTCCTCACTCCTTAATCCCACTCTGCCACCATTATACTCCTCACTCCTAATCCCACTCTGCACCATTATACTCCTCCCTCCTCAATCCCACTCTGCCACCATTATACTCCTCACCCCTTAATCCCACCGCTGCCACCATTATACTCCTCCCTCCTCAATCCCACTCTGCCACCATTATACTCCTCCTCCTCATCCCACTCTGCCACCATTATACTCCTCCCTCCTCAATCCCACTCTGACACCATTATACTCCTCACTCCTCAATCCCACCGCTGCCACCATTATACTCCTCACTCCTCAATCCCACCGCTGCCACCATTATACTCCTCACTCCTCAATCCCACTCTGCCACCATTATACTCCTCACTCCTCAATCCCACTCTGCCACCATTATACTCCTCACCCTTCAATCCCACCCTGCCACCATTATACTCCTCACTCCTCAATCCCACCGCTGCCACCATTATACTCCTCACTCCTCAATCCCCCCCCCCCCCGCTGCCACCATTATACTCCTCACTCCTCATCCCACTCTGACCACCATTATACTCCTCCTCCTCAATCCCACTCTGCCACCATTATACTCCTCACTCCTCACTCCCACTCTGACACCATTATACTCCTCACTCCTCAATCCCACCTGCCACCATTATACTCCTCACTCCTCAATCCCACTCTGCCACCATTATACTCCTCACTCCTCAATCCCACTCTGCCACCATTATACTCCTCACTCCTCAATCCCACGCTGCCACCATTATACTCCTCCTCCTCAATCCCACTCTGCCACCATTATACTCCTCACTCCTCAATCCCACCGCTGCCACCATTATACTCCTCACTCCTCAATCCCACTCTGCCACCATTATACTCCTCACTCCTCAATCCCACCGCTGCCACCATTATACTCCTCACTCCTCAATCCCACTCTGCCACCATTATACTCCTCACTCCTCAATCCCACGCTGCCACCATTATACTCCTCACTCCTCAATCCCACCTGCCACCATTATACTCCTCCTCCTCAATCCCACTCTGCCACCATTATACTCCTCACCCTAATCCCACCCCTGCCACCATTATACTCCTCACTCCTCAATCCCACTCTGACACCATTATACTCCTCACTCCTCAATCCCACTCTGCCACCATTATACTCCTCACTCCTCAATCCCACTCTGACACCATTATACTCCTCACTCCTCAATCCCACTCTGCCACCATTATACTCCTCACTCCTCAATCCCACTCTGCCACCATTATACTCCTCACTCCTCAATCCCACTCTGCCACCATTATACTCCTCATCCCATCCCACTCTGCCACCATTATACTCCTCACTCCTCAATCCCACTCTGACACCATTATACTCCTCACTCCTCAATCCCACTCTGCCACCATTATACTCCTCACTCCTCAATCCCACTCTGCCACCATTATACTCCTCACTCCTCAATCCCACTCTGCCACCATTATACTCCTCACTCCTCAATCCCACTCTGCCACCATTATACTCCTCCTCCTCAATCCCACTCTGCCACCATTATACTCCTCACTCCCAACTCCATCCACTCTGCCACCATTATACTCCTCACTCCTCATCCCACTCTGACACCATTATACTCCTCCCTCCTCAATCCCACTCTGCCACCATTATACTCCTCACTCCTCAATCCCACTCTGCCACCATTATACTCCTCACTCCTCAATCCCACTCTGCCACATTATACTCCTCACTCCTCAATCCCACGCTGACACCATTATACTCCTCCCTCCTCAATCCCACTCTGACACCATTATACTCCTCACTCCTCAATCCCACCCCTGCCACCATTATACTCCTCACTCCTCAATCCCACTCTGCCACCATTATACTCCTCACTCCTCAATCCCACGCTGACACCATTATACTCCTCACTCCTCAATCCCACTCTGACACCATTATACTCCTCACTCCTCAATCCCACCGCTGCCACCATTATACTCCTCCCTCCTTAATCCCACCGCTGCCACCATTATACTCCTCACTCCTCACTCCCACTCTGACACCATTATACTCCTCCCTCCTCAATCCCACCGCTGCCACCATTATACTCCTCACTCCTTAATCCCACCTGCACCATTATACTCCTCACTCTCAATCCCACGCTGCCACCATTATACTCCTCACTTATCTCCCACTCTGAACCATTATCTCCTCCTCCTCAATCCCACCGCTGACACCATTATACTCCTCCCTCCTCAATCCCACTCTGACACCATTATACTCCTCACTCCTCAATCCCACCGCTGCCACCATTATACTTCTGAATCCCACTCCTGACACCAATATGTACAATCTGGACATACTCGTCTACATACCTTCTTCTTTTACTTGACATAACGTTATACCATTGCGAAAGACCGAATGTATAATGAAAGTAATGTAAAAGAAAGCATTACGTAAAAGAATAACGCAGAAAAAGTTAGGCTAGGTTAGGTTATTTATATACATTACTTCCATTACATTGTTTCCTTGTTACTTACTCTTATAATTTCGTGTGTGTGAGTGCCTAAGAGTATTGTGTGAGTCTGTGTTTGGTTTGCGTTGCCAGCGAGCGCAATACATCATCTGGCTTTTTAATCACGAATTGTTAACAGAAAACTGAAGTAGAGAGAAATGGGAAGGAGCAAGAAGGGAGGGAGAGGTAAGGAGGGAGGGAAGAAGAATGGGGGAAGGAGAGTTTAAAGAAAGATACGAGTTAGATAGATATAGTTAGATAGTTAAAGGGATACAATAAAGGAGACGTAGGAAAAGTTCTTACGGCTAGTAACCAGGGTAGAACAAGAAGTAACGGATTCAAACAGGAAAAGCGTAGATTTAAAAAGGAAATAGGGAAAACTGGTTCACAAATAAATAGGGTGGTAAATGATTGGAATGGACTCAGTCGTGGGGTAGTTAGTGCGGAGTCAATAGGGAGTTTTAAAAGGAGGCTAGACAGTGTTATGGATGGGGATGAAAGGTGGATGTAGGTAGTGTTAAGTAACAGGAACTACCACGTGTAGGTCTCGCGGCCTCTTGTAGCTTCCTTGTTTGCTTATGTTCTTATACGAG
>JACEEZ010022078.1:47500-52500 GCA_016584305.1 Chionoecetes opilio
TTTCGTCCGTCTATCTAGTATTTTTTCCTCTCTACCAGCTGTTTATTTTGACATGTCTTTCCTGTTTTTGTCACAATATTCGTGTTTGTTTTATTTATATCATGTTTTTTGTCATATTTTTGGTTTCGGCTGTCCATCCTGAATGTTTTCCTCTCTACCTTTGTGTATTTTTTTCCTTTTTTATATTTTCGTCATTGTCTTCGTGTTACAATATCTGCATCTCTTTTTGTTATTTTCTGTCTATGTTGTTTGGTTTCGTCCGTCCATCTTGTACTTTTTTCCTCAAACACTGTAGTCTTTTCTAAATTTCTTTCCAGTTTCTGTATTTTTGTCTCTAATCAAATCATATCGTGTTGCCTTTAATTCTCTTGGTGTTTTTCTCTCTCTCATTTCTGGTTTCGTCGGTCCATTATATATATTTTTTCCTCTCTACCAGCTGTTTTCTGCCTCACACACCCTTCCAAACTTCTCTCCCTGCCTCACACACCCTTCCAAACTTCTCTCCCTGCCTCACACACCCTTCCAAACTTCTCTCCCTGCCTCACACACCCTTCCAAACTTCTCTCCCTGCCTCACACACCCTTCCAAACTTCTCTCCCTGCCTCACACACCCTTCCAAACTTCTCTCCCTGCCTCACACACCCTTCCAAACTTCTCTCCCTGCCTCACACACCCTTCCAAACTTCTCTCCCCTGCCTCACACACCCTTCCAAACTTCCTCCCTGCCTCACACACCCTTCCAAACTTCTCTCCCTACCTCACACACACCCTTCCAAACTTCTCTCCTTACCTCACACACCCTTCCAAACTTCTCTCTCTACCTCACACAAACCCTTCCAAACTTCTCTCCCTGCCTCACACACCCTTCCAAACTTCTCTCCCTACCTCACACACCCTTCCAAACTTCTCTCCTTACCTCACACACCCTTCCAAACTTCTCTCTCTACCTCACACACCCTTCCAAACTTCTCTCCTGCCTCACACACCCTTCCAAAACTTCTCTCCCTGCCTCACACACCCTTCCAAACTTCCTCCCTGCCTCACACACCCTTCCAAACTTCCCTCCCTGCCTCACACACCCTTCCAAATTTCTCTCCCTGCCTCACACACCCTTCCAAACTTCTCTCCCTGCCTCACACACCCTTCCAAACTTCCCTCCTTACCTACAAAAACTTCTCTCCCTGCCTCTCACACCCTTCCAAACTTCCCTCCTTACCTACAAAACTTCTCTCCCTGCCTCTCACACCCTTCCAAACTTCTCCTTACCTACAAAACTTCTCTCCCTGCCTCTCACACCCTTCCAAACTTCTCCTTACCTACAAAACTTCTCTCCCTGCCTCTCACACCCTTCCAAACTTCCCTCCTTACCTACAAAACTTCTCTCCCTGCTCTCACACCCTTTCCAAACTTCCCTCCTTACCTACAAAACTTCTCTCCCTGCCTCTCACACCCTTCCAAACTTCTCCTTACCTACAAAACTTCTCTCCCTGCCTCTCACACCCTTCCAAACTTCTCCTTACCTACAAAACTTCTCTCCCTGCCTCTCACACCCTTCCAAACTTCCCTCCTTACTACAAAACTTCTCTCCCTGCCTACACACCCTTCAAACTTCTCTCCCTGCCTCACACACCCTTCCAAACTTCCCCTCTTACCTACAAACTTCTCTCCCTGCCTCTCACACCCTCCCTGCCTCACACACCCTTCCAAACTTCCCTCCTTACCTACAAAACTTCTCTCCCTGCCTCTCACACCCTCCCAAACTTCTCTCCCTACCACTCACACCCTCCAAAACTTCACTCCCTGCCTTCTCATTTCTTTCCTGTTTTTTGTATTTTCGTCACAATATTCATGTCTTCATATTTCTTTTCCTTTGTCTTAATTTTGGTTTCGTCTCTCCTTCATGCTTCACTGATGGTTTTTTTGCAACCTTCCTTATTATCAATTTCTTTCATGTTTTTGTATTTTCGTCACTGTATTCAAGTCTGCTTTATTCTTGTAATGTTTTTTGTCTAATTTTTGGTATTTTCTCTAATTCGTTCAGTAACTTTTTTTCCTATTTTTTCGTCAATCACATGTTTTTTTTTTTGTTTTTTTTCTATTTTTATATTTTTGTCACTGTTTTCCTCACGTCACATGTCTTCTTTATTTATGTTTTTTTATGTCTTATTTTTGGTTTCGTCCATCTTGCAATTTGTTTCCCTTTTTTTCCCCCATCTTTGCACTTTTTTTTCGTTATATTTTTTGCTATTTTTCAGTTTCTTTATGTTCGTCACTACTTTTTTTATTTCTTTAGCTGTTTTCTTCTTCTTATTTTTGGTTTCGTCCGTCCAATCAAGTATTTTTTCCCTCTCTATCTCTTGTTTTTTTCTCTCTTTCTGTATTTTCGTCTCTATATTCATGTTTTCTTTATTTCCTTTGTTCGTTTTGTCTAAGTTATGGATTCCTTTTCTTTTCCTTATCTTTAAATCTTATTCAAATTTGTTCCTATTTTCTTTTATCTTAAATTTATCTCTGTATCTTCTTTTACTGTATATTTGGCACTCTCTCTCTCTCTCTCTCTCTCTCTCTCTCTCTCTCTCTCTCTCTCTCTCTCTCTCTCTCTCTCTCTCTCTCTCTCTCTCTCTCTCTTCCTTTCGTTTTCTCCCTCCCCCCTTTTCTTACTTCTTCCCTCCCTCTTGTCTTCCCTTCCTGCGTGCCTTCCTCCCTCCCTCCCGCCCCTTAACCACACACGCCCCATGACCCCCACGACTCGGGGTGACCCTTGACCTAGGAGGAGGAGGAGGAGGAGGACATGAAGAAGAAGAAGAAGAAGCCCCCCGGTCAACAAAATGGTAAGCAAAGGAGAGAGGAAGAGGAGGAATACAAAGGAATACAAAGGAAGAACAGACAGCAACAGCCCTACTGGGCCAAACGAGGCTGTCTGTGTGACTACTTTCTACTACTATAGTTTCTACGTGTTAGAGGTCAAATAATAGTAAAGTTGAAGACTCCTCCCCACCCACCTCTCCCTCCGTCCGAGACCGGCAGGAAAAAAGTGAGAAAAAAACCACCATACAGTATAGAAAAACTGCCATGGAATTTTATAGGAAAGATTGAAGGAGAAACAGACTCTAAACTAAAGCTAACGCTACAAAAAAAACTGCAACAAATTTTACGTAGGGCCGAAGTAATGGAGTGTGGCAGTTGATGCTAAGTATTTATCTAGTTTGTTCTAAACGCCTCAACCGTGTTACTATTAACTATTTGTGCTGGAAGAGAGTTCCATATATTAACAACTCTATTAAGAAAAAGTGCTTCGCTTCATGTGAGGGAAATCGCTTACCAATGATCTTGTATCCATTACTACGAGTAGTGCTTGTCCAATCAATAGTCAAATAGTCGTTTATGTTAACATTATCAAAGCCATGGAACATTTTAAACAATTCTATTAAGTCTCCTCGCAACCTATCTTTTGACAAACTGAACAAGTTAAGTTCCTTCAATCGCTCTTCGTATTACATGGCTTGTTTATAGCAAGCGCGGAATCGTTTCAGTAACTTTTCTTTGTACTCTCTCCAGTTTGCCTATATTTTTTCTATAGTAGGGTGACCAGAACTGAACGCAATATTCAAGATGAGGACGCACGATCGCATTGAAAAGTGTAAGAATTACTTTTTCAGACTTTCTCAGGGAGGAGGAGGACAAGAAGAAGAAGAAGAAGAAGAAGAAGAAGAAGCCACCCGGTCAACAAATTGGTAAGAAAAGGAGAGAGGGAGAAGGGGAGAAGGAAGAAGAGGAAGAGGAGGAGGAGGAGGAGGACGAAGAGGAGGAGGAGGAGGAGGAGGAGGAGGAGGAGGAGGAGGAGGAGGAGGAGGAGGAGGAGGTCAGAATGAAGGTTAAACTCTGGCCTCTTGCACCCTCACACACGTTCCAGTTTCCTGTCTGTCTGCCTTCTTGCCCGTCTGTCTGTTTCTATGTTTGCCTATCTCTGTCTACCTGTCTGTCTATCTATCTATCTATTCATCCATCTATCTGTCTGTTTATCCATCTATCTATTTATCTATTTATCGATCTATCTGTAATCTCAGTATGTATGCCTGTCTGTCTATCTATCTATCTATTTATCCATATGTCTGTCTGTCTGTCTATCCATCTATATATCTATCTATCTATTCATCTGCCTGCCTGTTCTATCTATCTATCTATATATTTATCTATCCATCTATCTATCTGTCTATGTCTGTCTGTCGTCTGTCTGTCTGTCTGTCTAGATATATATATGTGTTCTTCCTCTATCTATATGGTATGTGTCTATTTCTTCTGTCTGTCTGTCTGTCTGGATATCTATCTATATATCCATCTGTCTGTCTGTCTGTCTGTCTGGATATCTATCTATCTATCTATATATCCATCTGTCTGTCTGTCTACCAATCTATCTATCTATTTATCTATCTGTCTGTCTGTCTCTGTCTATCTATCCTTTTTTAGCACTTAAATCTCCCTGTCTTGTTACCCAATACTCTCTCTCTCTCTCTCTCTCTCTCTCTCTCTCTCTCTCTCTCTCTCTCTCTCTCTCTCTCTCTCTCTCTCTCTCTCTCTCTCTCTCTCTCTCTCTCTCTCTCACCTGACCAGTCTTCCTATATTTGGTCTGGCCCTTTCGCCCCCGCTCTTACCTGTTGTAGGGGGTAGGGGGAATGAGGGTAGGGGGGGGGGGGGTAGAGGTGTCACTAGGTCACTTAGCAAACCATTGTATACCTCTCTCCTCCTTCTTCTTCTTCTTCTTCTTCTCTCTTCTTCTCTTCTTCTTCTCCTCCTCCTCCTCCTCCTCCTCCTCCTCCTCCTCCTATTCTTCTTCCTCCCTCCTCTCTCTCTCTCATCTCCTCTTACTCCTCTCTCCTCTCCTCTCTTCTTCATTCTTCTCTCCTCTTCCATCTTCTATCTCATCTCTTCATCATCATCTCCTCTCTCTACTCTCTCTCCTCTCTCTCTCGTCTCTCTCTCTCTCTCAATCATCTCTCTTC
>JACEEZ010022078.1:67500-72500 GCA_016584305.1 Chionoecetes opilio
GGTGTGTGGTGATGGGTAATGGGTGAGTGAATGGGTGGGGGGTGATGGGTAATGGGTGAGTGAATGGGTGGGGGGTGATGGGTAATGGGTGAGTGAATTGGTGGGGGGTGATGGGTAATGGGTGAGTGAATGGGTGGGGGGTGATGGGTAATGGGTGAGTGAATGGGTGGGGGGAATACATAAATTTCTACATCCATGATTTCAGGAAAGTTAGAAGGGGCTATCTGGAGAGTCCGTGTTTGGTGGGCCGAAGACCCACCAAACACAGGTGGTGGGCCGAAGGCCCACCAATAGCCCTCCGCAGGAGCTAGCCAAAAAGTCCGCCCGGGGGGCGGCTTTGCGGCTAGTAATAATAATAATGTTAATAACACTATAAGTACTATTATATTATAGTACTATTAGTATAGTATTATAGTACTATTATAGTTCTGCTTTCACTAAGGTGGCAAACTGTAACGTAAATGCGACTTCTGATCCACTGAGCAACCCACGTTCGAATCTCCTTCGGGAATCAGGAAATGTCACAGCCAACTTTCGCTCCCATTAAAGATTTTATTCAATAAATCGCTAATGGACACAAAAGTTTTAAGTGTGTGGAAGTTAGCTAATGTTACGCCGATAGTCAAGAGAAGTAAAAGTTTCGTAAACAATTATCGACCAATATACAACTTCTGTGATAGTTAAAGTATTCGAAAAAAATATAGCAGGATATAATTGTGTCCTATCTTGATGGCAATAACTAAATATTGGTCTCCCAGCATGATTTTCGTAATAACAGATCTTGCTTAACAAACTTACTCCATTTTTTCAATGTCATTTATTCAAACTGGGACAGAAAAACACCTCGGATGTAATATACCTTGATTTTCAACGTCTTCGATAGTTCCCCATAAGCGGTTATTGACCAAGCTAAGGGCACATGGTTTAGAACTTTAGGAGAGCAGTTGTGTTCATGGATTGGCGATTGGCTTTCAAATCGTAAACAATGGGTAGTAATAAATGGCGAGGCATCTGATTGGTTAGATGTTACTAGTGGGGTGCCTCAGGGCTCGGTCTTGGGTCCTACTCTTTTTCTGATATATATCAACGATCTGGACTGCGGACTTGTATCTAAAATATCCAAATTTGCAGATGACACCAAATTAGGCGGTAAAGCATATACTAGAGAAAACTGCGAACTCATACAACGTGATCTCGACAAACTATCGGATTGGAGTGATAAATGGCTGTCAAAATGTAATTCCGATAAATGTAAAGTAATGCATATAGGCAACGATAACCTCAAATATATCAGACGCAGAATTATTCGTCAACTGAAGTACAGCAGGAAAAGGATTTAGGTGTCATCATTAGTAACGCTCTTAAGACTAGTAGTACGCATTGCTTAGCTGCTATAGTCTATTCACTTAAGCTGGATTCTTGGGAGCTGCTCGATGCCTACCCGAGTATGTAAGGACGTCGCTGATTGGCTGATGCACGCGGGCTGGGTGGTGATGGTGGTGGTATTTTGGTAGCCTCAGCCAATCAGCGACGTCCTTACATACTCAGGTAGGCATCGAGCAGCTCCCAAGAATCCAGCTTAAGTGAATAGACTATAGTAAAACGGCGAATATAGTGTTGGATTAGCGGTAGTTGACGTTAACATGCCACAACACTTTCCTTCTTTGCTATGAAATGTGCATGTATATCTGTCCTCTTTAAACATACAAGGTGTTCGTTTCCAATAGTTTCCTGCAACCTAGCTATCACCGGAGGGAGGGGAGGGCGGGGAGGAGCCTTGTCTGTGTTATCCTGATCTCTTACATATAGTTGTTAGTAGTATGTAGTTCAGCAGATACCCTCGTTATAGACCAAAGGATCTCCTAGTATTTATTCTTCCTATGTATTCCTAGGTATGTATTCCTCCTCCCTTAACATGACACCCCACCCTCTCCTCTCTCTCTCTCTCTCTCTCTCTCTCTCTCTCTCTCTCTCTCTCTCTCTCTCTCTCTCTCTCTCTCACATCGGAACACGGTCTACCTCGCCTCCATGTACTGTGTTATAATGAGGGTCTTTACGAGAATGTCCACTCCACAGGGTTGAGACTGGTGGTGGTGGTGGTGGTGGTGGTATGGTAGTGGTGGTGGTGTGATGGTGGTGGTGGTACTATGACAACCATCCCTACCTCTTTTAGAACTTCTATTGTTGTTACTATTACTATTACTACTACTACTACTACTACTACTACTACTACTACTACTACCACCAACGCTACCTCTTTTGTTGCTTCTATTGTTGCCATTCTTACTACTACTACTACTACTACTACTACTACTACTACTACTACTACTACTACTACTACTACTACCACTACTTCTACTACCACTACCACAACTACTATTTCTACCGCCACTACTACAACTACTACTACTACTACTACCCCCACTACTACAACAACAACAAACTACTACTACTACTACTATTATCCCCACTACCCCCATCACCACCATACAGAATGAAATCTAATCCACAATCTACCTCTCGCTTTCACTTCCCTCCCTCCCTCCCTCCCTTCCTTCCCTCCCTCCCTCCCTCCCTCCCTCCCTCCCCCCCATACCTCCATCGCAGCCTCCATATACAGAGAGGGCAACCCACCCACTCACTACCACCACCACCACCACTTCTACTACTACTACCAACACCATCACCACTACCACTACCATCAATACCACCACCACCACCATTACTACTACTACTACGTACTACCACCACCACTACTACAGGAACTACCTCGTGTAGGTCTCACGGCCTCTTGTAGCTTCCTTAGTTTCTTATGTTCTTATGTCCTTACTAGCACCACCACCATCACCACCATCACCATCACCACCACCACAGTCACACTTAAGTCTGACCGTCAACAACACTATAGTCGCCACTGCACTAATGTCGCCAGGCGCCATATATTACGAATGTTAGCATCACTACAGACGTGTATGTGCCACTCAAGAGACATACACAGTAGTTTATTATTATGTACCTGTCTTCAGTGGCACATACAAGTCGGTAGTGATGCTGACATTCGTAATATTCGCCTAGCAACATCAGTGCAGTGGCGACTATAGTGTTATTGACGGTAGGTAGTCATCGAGTTACCTGGTCTTGTCCTGATAACACCTGCACGTGGCCAGGTTACATAGGGTTACATATAGGGTTACTATAGGGTTACATCGATTCAGTTAATACTAAGATATGCTAAAAGATGAGATGGTGAAAATCGAAAAGATGATGATGATGATGGGAGGAATAAGTCGAAAATAAAGTTTGTTGGTAGAGAAGAAAACTAAATAGAAAAAAAAGAGGAGAAAGAAAAAATTAATATAGGAGAGAAAAATACATGAAAAAAAGAGGAAATGGTTGACTATACGAATATAAAAATATAAATACATAAAAAAAGAAAGAATTAAGAAATACACAAAAAAGAAAATGACTGAATAAATTGAATAAAAGAAAAAAAGACAAAAAAAGACAAGAAAGGGGCGAGATATGGGTGAATAAAAATGACAACTATTCTTTTTTAACAAACAAAAAACAAACAAAAAAGATAATTACACATAGTACATGAAAATACAAGAATACAAGAAAAACTCCACCACAAGACAAACAAAATCCTTTATCAACACGTACACATCTTTAATCACCAAGAATCCCTGACCAAAATCTCCATTTTTGCATTTTAAAAAAGAAATAAAAAACCCCCATGACATACGATCGCCTGATGCAAAAAGTTTCTACAAAAAAATGCAGAAAATACTTGAAATGTGGAACCGAGAAAATAAAATTGCAATTATTCGCCATAAATAAAAATAAGAAATAAATATTGGATTCGTGAACAGGAAAAAAATGCTTGAAAAATATAAGAGAAATCGTCGAGTCCATAGATGAAATGTTATGTAAGGATGGAATTGAAGGAAGGAATTGTAAAGGAGGAATGGAATTGAAAGAAGAAAAGAAGGAAGAAAGGAAGGAAGGAATTGAAAAGGAAGAATGGAAATGAAAGAAGGAAGAATTGAATTGAAAGAAGGAAGAATGGAATTGAAAGAAGGAAGAATGGAATTGAAAGAAGGAAGAATGGAATTGAAAGAAGGAAGAATGGAATTGAAAGAAGGAATGGAAAGAAAATTAAGAAAAAAAAGAAAGAAGGAGGAAAGGAAGGAAGAAAGAAGCAAGAAAAGTTGGGGTATATAAAAAATAATGAGTGTCTGTGAAAATGAAAATTAAAAAGAAATGTGAAAAGAAATAAGTCAAAATAATTAATATAATACAATAAAACAACATAAAAAAATGTGTATAAGTTTGTGATAAAAATAGAAAATTATAAAAACTAGACTAGACTAAAATTAGAAAAAACTAGAACTAGGAAATTAGAAAAACTTGAAAATTAGAAAAACAAACCTAACTAAAAACTAGACTAGACTAAAATTATAAAAAAAAACTAAACTAGAAAATTGTAATGTAACTAGAAAAATAAATGCTAAGATATATTTACAAAAACAATTAAAATAAGATAATAGAATATTTAAAAGAAAAACAAATGTGCTTAATTATGTTTGAAATAAAATTTAAATGTAAAAAAAAATTTAAAAAAGTAAAAAAGTAATAATTGTCACAAAAAAATTCAATAATGAAACCGTGAAAACATTATGAAACAGAAAATGTTGAATAAAACTGGAATATAAACGTAACAAAATGAATAACGATAACTACAAAAAATAATAATAATAATAATGAAAATAATGAAACAACAAGAAATATGCCAGAAGAAAAAGCGGAAAAGAAAAAAAATTCATATATATCAAAATTCTGAAACCCGCCACATAGAAAATAAAAAATAGTGGCGCTTAAATCTCACATCTTATTTTCTTATTAAAGGAGGAGGAGGAGGAGGAGGAGGAGGAGGGAGGAGGAGGAGGAGGGGGGAGGAGGAGGAAAACATTATCCGATCTCTACTATGGAGGGAAACA
>JACEEZ010022078.1:82500-90000 GCA_016584305.1 Chionoecetes opilio
CTTCTTCTTGTCCTCCTCTTCTTCTTCTTCTTCTTGTCCTCCTCTTCTTCTTCTTCTTCTTGTCCTCCTCTTCTTCTTCTTCTTGTCCTCCTCTTCTTCTTCTTCTTCTTGTCCTCCTCTTCTTCTTCTTCTTCTTGTCCTCCTCTTCTTCTTCTTCTTCTTGTCCTCCTCTTCTTCTTTTCTCTTGTCTCCTTTCTTCTTTTCTGTCCTCCTCTTCTTCTTCTTCTTCTTGTCCTCCTCTTCTTCTTCTTCTTCTTCTTTTCCTGCCTCTTCTTCTTCTTCTTCTGTCCTCCTCTTCTTTCTTTTCTTGTCCTCCTTTCTTCTTCTTCTTCTTGTCCTCCTCTTCTTCTTCTTCTTCTTGTCCTCCTTTCTTCTTCTTTTCTTGTCTCTCTTTCTTCTTTCTTGTCCTCCTCTTTCTTTCTTCTTGTCCTCCTCTTCTTCTTCTTCTTGTCCTCCTCTTCTTCTTCTTCTTCTTGTCTCCTCCTCTTCTTCTTCTTCTTCTTGTCCTCCTCTTCTTCTTCTTCTTCTTGTCTCCTTTCCTCTTCTTCTTTCCTCTCTTCTTCTCTTTCTTGTCCTCCTCTTCTCTTCTTCTTGTCCTCCTCTTCTTCTTCTTTCTTGTCCTCCTCTTCTTCTTCTTCTTTGTCTCCTCTTTCTTCTTCTTCTTCTCCTCCTCTTCTCTCTTCTTCTTGTCCTCCTCTTCTTCTTCTTCTTCTTGTCCTCCTCTTCTTCTTCTTCTTCTTGTCCTCCTCTTCTTCTTCTTCTTCTTGTCCTCCTCTTCTTCTTCTTCTTCTTGTCCTCCTCTTCTTCTTCTTCTTCTTGTCCTCTTCTTCATCATCTTCTTCGTTTTAACTCAACTGTTCTTAACTTTATAGTTCTTTCGATCTTCTCTTCCTTTTTCTTGAGTCTTAAAAAACCTCTTGGAACTGTGTCTCATATACTAAGAGGAGCTAAGAGAGCCGAGTGACCTCCTCCTCCTCCTCCTCCTCCTCCTCCTTCAAGAGTCACCTCTCCACACACAGGCAACTTTTTAGTAGCCTCACCAAATCTTTCTTACAAGTATCCATTTAAACTTTGTCTAAAATCGATAATTATTCTTCCTTCATTACTAATCTGACCTTTTTTTTTTTTTTTACTTTCTACCTGACCTTACTTAACCTATCTACCTTTTATTTATATCTACCTATCATCCTAATTTACTCTAGTGTGTTATGTATGACCTTACTTAATTTAACGTACAATACCTTCATCCATTCATTATTAGAATCTGACCTTTTCTTCTACCCTCATATTTAGGCCTTTTCTTCCTTACGAATTCATTTCAATCTTCTGACCTAACCTAACCTTTCCTCCTTATTCTCATTCCTCAGACTATAATTAATACTTCCATACCACCTCAAGTCCTTCCTTCCTTCTTTCTTAGTCGAGTCCTGTTTCTTAGTAGTGGTCAATCGATGGAACAAATTACCAGCTAATGTTGTCAAAGCCAGCACAATAACTATATTAAAAAACAGACTATATGCGTGCTTCAAAGGAAAATAAATACCTGAGAGAAAGAATGAACACGATTTCACTACAGCACTTTTCAAACCCAGGTAGTCAAATGGGTTGATATTGCCCTGTGAGTTATATTATTAACATCCCCCGGATCGATTAGTGTTAGTGGTAGCTTCAGTTAGCATACTTCATATCCTTTTATTCTTCACTACGAAACTTCCATGTTCCTATCTTCTTTAGGGACATGGTATCCTTTTCCAACTGTTCTCTTACATGTAATTTGATAGTTAGTAGTATGTAGTTCAGCAGATAGCCTCGTTATGGACCCAAGGATGTCCTGGTGTCTGGTATTCCTATGTATATTCTTTCCATAAAACTACTTCCTCCTACCAGTATCTACACCTTTAACCCACACAACCCCTTCCTTCCTTCCTTCCTTCCTTCCTTCCTTCCTCCCTTCCTTCTTACCTACCTACCTACCTACCCACCTACCTTCCTTCCTTTCTTTCTTTCTTTCTTTTCCTACCTACCCAACTACCTTCCTTCCTTCCTTCTTTCCTACCTACCTACCTACCTACCTACCTTCCTTCCTACCTTCCTTCTTCCTTCCTTCCTTCCTTCCTTCCTTCCTTCCTTCCTTCCTTCCTTCCTTCCTTCCTTCCTTCCTTAAGCCCTATTCCTTAAGGCAGTCCGTCCTACCCTACACACTCCCTTCACCATACAAGAAAGGGTCACTGAGTATTATTCCACCACCACCACCACCACTCCTGCCCCTTCCCCTCAAGAGACGCCGCCCCTGCACGCAATGCCCCCCCCCCCCTCACGTACATGCGTGCGTCTACGGTGTTTGCAATGCCACAAATGACGCTTTTTAACGTCAGATCATCGGATTTTTATTATACCATGATTTGAACTCCATGGCTTTTTGTTCTTTTTCGTCTCTTTTTCTCCTCTGACCAAACACACACACACACACACACACACACACACACTCTGAAAACCTGGATATGAAACTATAGTAATCCTTCGCTTCAAGGAGGAGGAGGAGGAGGAGGAGGAGGAGGAGGAGGAGGAGGAGGAGGAGGAGGAGGAGGAGGAGGAGGAGGTGGGGGAGGAGGAGGTGGAGGAGGAGGAAGATCACGCCAATACTACCACTACCATTCTTCCTCCTCCTCCTCCTCCTCCTAGAGTAAGACCATTACCTTCTTACGTCACATGAAGTGTATAACCTAGCGTGTAATTATGGGAGGAGGAGGATTACATAGGATTACATAGGAATAACAGACACCAGGAGACCTATTGGTCCATGACGAGGGTATCTGCTGCACTACATACTACTAACTATCAACTACTTGTAAGAAAACAGTTGGAAAATGATACCATGTCCCTAAAAGAAGATAGGAACATGGAAGTTTCGTAGTACAGAAAGATAGGGTATGAAATATACTAACCAGAACTACCACTACAACTAATCGATACGGGGGACTAAATATGAATTCGCAGGGCACTATCAATACCCATTTACTTTACAGTGCGCGTCAAGCCTGTTTTTAAATGTAGTTATTGTGCTGGCTTCGACAACATTTGCTGGTAACTTGTTCCATCGATCAACGACTCTCACATTGAATTTTTTTTACGGAGATCAGTGATGCAACGTTGACCGTTTAGTTTTAAACCATTATTTCTTGTTGTCACTTGAGTTGAAAGCTCGAATAGGTTCTCTTGATTAATGACATCAAATCCTTTTAGGATCTTAAAGGTTTCTATCAAGTCCCCACGGATTCTACGATCCTTTAAGGAAAACATATTAAGTTTCCGCAGTCTCTCTTCATAAGATGAATTTCGCAGAGATGGAATTTGTTTGGTTGCTCTTCTTTGCACTGATTCCAATTTTGCTTGGTCTTTTACGAAACAGGGGCCAGATGCTGAGAGCGAGCTAGGGCGCCCTATCCACTAGTGCGCCTGTGGTAAGGCGAAACGCCCTCCCACCGCTATGCTCAGTCGAGATTGCTGCCTTAGTGGCACCGCTAAAGGCGCTGAAACTAAGGCATGGTCAGACCCTGACTTAGTGAGCTACTTTTGGCCTTTGACAGACATTCATCTTCTGTTTATAAGGCAAATACAGCCTTGTTTCAGTTCCTACATCGTAACAATTGGTGTTTACGTAATAATAGTGTTGCAAGGTGTGTATGAATTGATCGTGAAAGACTAAACGCGGCACTATAGGGTGTTTTTATAAGCTTATATGCTGGCGATAAAAATGTTGTGTTGTGTGTTGGTTGGGCGGGCGGGCGGAGGGCGAAGCGACTAGACAAGTGTCACCAAGGGTGCTCCGCCCGCACTAGAATGTTGTACTATTATACGGTATTATCATATTACCAGATGATATTTAGGACAACTGAACATACCATCATCTTAACGAGACATTAGTACATATCATGACTGTATAAAAATTACAGTAAACTATACCTATAATAAGATAATGAGAGCAAAATGAGATCGTGTATAAACATTTATTTTCTTTCACCTTTTTTTATTCAACTCTTCCTTACTCCTGTACTTTTGCTTGCATTAAATTTTCACTCACAGTCTCGGAATCACCACAGTTTTCCGATTATCATGGTATGTGGCACGTTCCAATGCAAAAATATATAAGTGGTCAAAACCTGTGATGAATGTCATACTTGTGACAAACAGTTTTCGGCGGGCCGCGGGGGCGAGCGTTGCCTTATTGCAGAGGTGAGGGAGGGAGGGAGTAAAATTCTTGTTTTGGTGTTGAAGTGTTCAAGCCTTGTGATTGGTCGAAGCTGCCTAAACAGCGCTCAGACAGGCAGCGTGATTGGCTGGTAGGATTCTCGGACCACACCCACGCATTGGGCTTTAGAGGTGTATGGCAGGGCAAAAGCGCCTGAAATCTCGACTGTACATAGCCTTGAGCCGGTGCCTTAGCCGGGCCTGTTACAAAAGCGCTCTTTTCGCCTTACCTCTATGGCACTTCTCAGCATCTCCCCCCAGGGCGACCAGAATTGAACGGCATATTCCAAGTGCGGCCTAACCAAGGACGTGTATAATTGTGTCATTACTTTCGGAGTTTTGTGTTCAAAGTTGCGTTTAATAAAGCCCAACATCATATTCGCCTTTTTACTGGCAGCTAGGCAATGCGGACTGGTTTTCAGATCATTACTGATGATGACACCTAAATCCTTTCCCTGCTGTACTTCAGTTAACGATTTATTTTGTATTTGATAGTTATATTTGAGGTTATCGTTGCCTATATGCATTACTTATACATTTATCGGAATTGAATTTTAATAGCCATTTATCACTCCAATCTGATAGTTTGTCGAGATCTCTTTGTATGAGTTCGCAGTTTTCTCTAGTATATGCTTTACCGCCTAATTTGGTGTCATCTGCAAATTTCGATCTTTTAGATACAAGTCCGCAGTCCAGATCGTTGATATATATCAGAAAAAGAGTAGGACCCAAGACCGAGCCCTGAGGCACCCCACTAGTAACATCTAACCAATCAGATGTTTCGCCATTTATTACTACCCGTTGTTTACGATTTGAAAGCCAATCGCCAATCCATGAACATAATTGCTCTCCTAAGCCATGTGCCCTTAGCTTGGTCAAAAGTCGCTTATGGGGAACTGTATCGAAGGCTTTTTGAAAATCAAGGTATATTACATCCGAGGGAATTTTAGCGTCCCAGTTTGAATAAATGACATTAGAAAAATCGAGTAGGTTTGTTAAGCAGGATCTCTTATTTCGAAATCCATGCTGCGAGTTTAATATTGAGTTATTTTCATCGAGAAAAGACACTATTTTATCCCGCAATATTGGAGGAGGAGGAGGAGGAGGAGGAGGAGGAGGAGGAGGAGGATAACGTAAGAATGATTGAAGAATAAGAGGAAGAAAAGAGTTACTTTAAAAGGCATGAATGAGGAGGAAGATAAGGAGGGGAAAAAGAAGAACATGAATGAGACGAAGAAGAAGAAGCAGAAGAAGAAGAAGAAGAAGAAGAAGAAGAGAAGAGGAGGAGGAGGAGGAGGAGAAGATGAGAAATATTCAAGCCTAGTGTTAGTCTCCTCCTCCTCCTCCCCCTCCTCCTTCCTGTCGGTATTTACTCCTGGGAACAAACAACAACAACAACAACAACAACAACAACAACAAACAAAGACGGAGAAGGAGGAGAAAAAAAAAAAGGAAAAAGATGAAGAGGAGACGAAAAATACTTGACAAACTTACCAACTTCCATAAAAATATATTAAAGATGAAAAAGAATTCGCTCATTATAGAACTTCCGCCCTGACCTTGCTAAATATGGTAAGTTTTTTTCTTCTCTTTACTGCAACCTAAGCTACATTTTATTAAACCTCTTTTTAAAACACAACCCCCCTCCCCAACCTATCTACTTCCCACCCCAACCTCCCCCTTATTTAAAGACACATACCCCCTCCTTCCTTCCCACCCCACCCCCTCCACCATCCTAAAGACAGAACCCCACCCATCTCATTCCTTCCTCCCCTACCTAACACCCCCCTATCTTTAAGGACAGACCCCCTCCTTCCTCCCCCTTCCCACCCACCCATATTTAAAGACACATAGCACCCCTCCCCCTTCCTACCTTCCCCCCCACCCTAAAGAAAGACAGACCCCCACACCCCCTTTCCTTCCTTACTTAACTAGCCCCCCCATCTTTCAAGACAGACCCCCACTCCCCAGCTCCTTCCCTCCCCCCTACCCAAACCCATCCCCCACCCTTCCTCCCCTACCTACAACCTCCCCATCTCCTACCTTCCTCCGCCTAGTTCGTGCTGACGTGGCGGCGCTTTGTAGTCAATAACCTTGTAGTTGGTACTTGCAAAGTGTCTAGATAGGATGAAAATCTTATCTTATCTTATCCTTTCTTCCTCTACTACCTAAAACCCCCCTCGAGGACCATCTTAAAGACACATACCCCCCCTCCCCCTCCTACCTTCCCACCCTACCCTAACCTCCCCAATAATTCTAGACACATACCCCCCCGTTATGCCCCCCCCCCTTTTGTCGCCTCCGTGGTGCATGGCTAGCGTGCCTGGCTACAATCTGCGGGGATCCGAATCCAGGCCATGGCAAGTCGGCGACCAGCCTACCCAGCTGTTTTTCCTTCCTTTCGCGGTTGATAAATGGGTAACCTGGGGAAGGTAACTGTGGTAACCCGGGTGTCACACTAGCCCTGTGTGCCGGGATAACGGGTCCTCACCCACCACAGGCTGTAAGGGCTAATGCCACGGAGATGAGCACCCGAGCCACGCGCAGCATTACGTATGCTCCCATCTTTATCTTTACCCCCCCTTCCCCTCTACCTTCCCACCGCTACCATCTCCGTCCTTCCCACCTTACCTAACACCTCCTCCAACCCTACCCCCCACATCTCCCCCCCTAAAGATGAAGACAAGCAACTGTGCCTCTCAGAAGCCTCACCACCACCACTTCCTTCTCCTCCGCAGTGACTTAGGAAGCCTTACTTACACTACTTCTTACACAAGCTGAAAGGTAAAGGTAAAGGGCTTTCTCGTGTGACACTTTTTCTATGCCACTTTTTCCGTGTCCCAGATTTCCGAGCCTCTATTTATGTGCCACTATTTATGTGCCACTATTTATGTGCCACTATTTATGTGCCACTATTTATGTGCCACTAATTCCATGCCACTATTTCCGTGGCTACTATTCTGTGCCAGTATTTCCGTGCCAGTATTCCGTGCCACTATTTATGTGCCACTATTTCCGTGCCACTTTTTCTGTGCCACTATTTATGTGCCACTATTTATGTGCCACTATTTATGTGCCACTATTTCCGTGCCACTTTTTCTGTGCCACTATTTATGTGCCACTATTTATGTGCCACTATTTATGTGCCACTATTTATGTGCCTCTATTTATGTGCCACTATTTATGTGCCACTATTTATGTGCCACTATTTATGTGCCACTATTTATGTGCCTCTATTTATGTGCCACTATT
>JACEEZ010022078.1:95367-97867 GCA_016584305.1 Chionoecetes opilio
ACCACCACCCCACCACCCACCACCTCCACCCCCAACCCCCCACCACCACCACCACCCCCCCAACCACCTACTACTACTCACTAAAACCTACTACTACTACTACTACCTGTTTTTCTGTCTGGAAAGGTCGGAAAGGGGATTAAAAGAACACCAGGATGTGAAAAGAAAATAGAAAATGCATTCTGATGACCTTCCGACCTTAGAGAGAGAGAGAGAGAGAGAGGGGAAGGGTAATAGGTTATCGAGGTGACCTAACCTTTAACACACCTCCTCCTCCTCCTCCTCCTCCTCCTCCTTCTTCTTTCTCTTCCTCACACACACACACACACACACACACACACACACACACACACACACACACACACACACACACACACACACACACACACACACACACACACACACACACACACACCTTAGAATACATGTTCATTATTCAACAACAATTACAACAACAACAACAACAGTTAAAGAGATGCTACCCGTCTAAATATTATTCTAGTTCTGTCTATTTCTTCCTGTCTATTCGCCTTCCCGTCAATGTCTTCCAGTCTATTTCTTCCCGTCCAATCTACTTCTTCCCGTCAATGTCTTCCAGTCTATTTCTTCCCGTCCAATCTACTTCTTCCCGTCAATGTCTTCCAGTCTATTTCTTCCCGTCCAATCTACTTCTTCCCGTCAATGTCTTCCCGTCCCTTCTACTTCTTCCCGTCTACGTATTACCGTCTATGTCTCCCCTTCTATGTCATCCCTTCTATTTCTTCCCGTCCCGTCCACATCCTACAGTCTCGTCTACGTCTTACCATGTCTATCATGGCCTCTTCACGCCCTGCTGTCTATATCACGTCCCTTCAGTGTCCACCAAACAAGGATACTTATACCCAGTCATGCCTCCCTCCCTCCCTCCCTCCCTCCCTCCCTTCCTCTTTCCCTCCCACCTTGCCTCCCAGAGCTGGGCACTAAATACATTGAATGTATTTAAATACTAAATCCTAAATACATGGGAGAAATGTATCTAAATAAATACTAAATGCTAAATACATTTTACGAATGTATTTAAATACTAAATACTAAATACATCAATTGTATTTAAATACATTTGTAAATACATTTCAAACACACACAAATGTTAACATATAAAATGCTTGATAAATGATAAAGGATTCTTTCCTATTGTATATTTAATGAATTGATTAATTATTAATTATTATTAATTATCATTAATTGAGATTATTGAGTAGTTAACTGATTAAAAAGTATATAATTTTTATATTATGAGCATTTAAATACATTGTATTTAAATACTCATTAAAGTATTTAAATACTGTATTTAAATACGTGAAAACCAATGCATTTATAAATACAGTTCTAAATACACAAATGTATTTAAATAGGTATTTAAATACAAATGTATTCAAATACTGCCCAGCTCTGTTCCCTCCCTCCCTCCCTCCCTCCCTTCTTCCCTCCCTCCCTCCCACCTCCCCACCCTTCCCTGCCTCCCTGCCGCGGCGTCCTTTGAGCACTCCGAGGTTAAGCAGGGCACCACCTAAGGCCACCACCTCAGGGCACCACACCGGGCTCACGTTACTGTGTGTGCAGACGACCCTTGACGCGACGCCCCGCTGCCCACTCCTGCCCGTCACTCAGGCCCTCCCGAAGGACATTAACCTCCTGGTGGCACTCAATCTTAACTTTTGCCGCATTATATTTATTTATCTATTAATTATCGAACCCCCCAAGAACCCCAAACATACAGGCAGGCATTCTTAGTTTTTGCCGCATTCTATTTATTTATCTATTATTTCTTTTAGCTTTTTTCCTTGTTTATATTTGAGTGTTAAGCGTCTGAGGGTTTTTTATTCCCTCGCCCGTGCATTTGTTGACTGTGTTTCCTTGTTTCCTCCCTGATGGACGGCGTGAAGCGGAGGTCTTGGTGAAAGGAAAGACAAAAACCAACCTTTTCTATGTGAACCAAGCCGAGTGACGCTTCGTTAATGAATCATGCACACACAGGGCCGTCCGTACCCAGAACATTGAAAAGTGTGCGGTCTTTGCACGGGAACCTTGGCAGATATGAAGTACAGTACAATGTTAATGTCCTATATCCTGCTGTAATGGCATTCTGATAAGCTTGGAGCAGTGTTTATGCAGTTTTTCCATTATATATCTTATATATATATTATTTTTTTGAATATATATATTTCTATTTAGAATTATTTATTATTTGTAAAAGGGGGGGGTATGCGGCCATGCCCCCCCCCCATCCTCGGTACGCCACACTGCACACACATTTAATTCTCTTCATGTCGACACAACCTTTACTTCATATAATAATTATCGATACTTATAAGGGACACATTCAAGCCAATATCGTCCCGTCTGACACACTGACCCCAATTGTTGACCTTCGAACTATCATGACCTCACTTCATTATAATATAGGTCATCGATAACCTACCCTCTTTTTGCTTTATACTCGCGCTCTTCAAAGCAGTAA
>JACEEZ010022078.1:107867-167867 GCA_016584305.1 Chionoecetes opilio
AAAAAAGTTAATACCCATCTTGTCTTCCTTCCTTGCTATTTATTCCCTCCGCCTAGCTCTCCCGTCATACAAAAAATGTCGTAAAAGCTTCATTGATATTCTAGGAGGCAAGGCTAGAGGAGTCTCTCTCTCGGCTTTGCTACGAGGGAGGTCTGGCGGGCTGCATAATGGGTCTGGCGGGCTGCATAATGGATTTGGCGGGGCTTCATAATGGGTCTGGCGGGGCTTCATAAATGGGTCTGGCGGGGCTTCATAATGGTTTGGCGGGGCTGCATAATGGGTCTGGCGGGGCTTCATAATGGTTTGGCGGGGCTTCATAATGGGTCTGGCGGGGCTTCATAATGGTTTGGCGGGGCTGCATAATAGGTCTGGCGGGGGTGCATAATGGGTCTGGCGGGGCTGCATAATGGGTCTAGCGGGGCTTCATAATGGGTCTGGCGGGGCTTCATAATGGTTTGGCGGGGCTGCGTAATGGGTCTGGCGGGGCTGCATAATGGGTCTAGCGGGGCTTCATAATGGATCTGGCGGGGCTTCATAATGGGTTTGGCGGGGCTGCATAATGGGCGGCGGTGAGGTGGGTGTGATGGGGTGGGATGCGAGGCAGGTGTGTCCAACCGCCCGCACGCCCGCCCGCCAGACTGGTTGTCCTCGCTGTATGGTGGGTATTCGCTGCCTCACCCAGGAAGGACGCCCACCCCCCGGCAGGGCACCGGCGAGGGGTATAGAAAGGGGCAGTGCATTTTTTAACATGGGCGCCACTGGGCGCCCAAAATGTCTCCCAGTGATGGAAAACTGTCGCCCAGTAAGAACAATTTTAAGCTACTGGGCGACAAGATATTTGTTCATAAAATCCTTCCTGGATACAATGGTTCATCTTATCTGTGTGTGTTAGATCCAGAAGTGCATTCTTATTACTGCATATGATCTTTATTTATACACAACATACAAAAGGGTGAAGTTGATGTATCCAAAAAACTATATTTTAACAGGTAGGCCTTTATCTTTCTGGATATCCAAAGAATGTCGCCCAGTATAGATTTGCTTAAAAAGTGCACTGTCTGGGCCTCAAGGGGTTAATCCTGAATCTCTGGTAAACATTATGAACTACACTAACATTATACTACGTCCTAAGTGTGGCGGGCGCGTCGGCACACCACTGAGGGGCGTGCCTAGTCCTCCTTGCTGGGCTGAAGGACGGGAATCTTAACCCCTTGAGACTCAGAACGTAATTTCCATTGTAATTTAGCTACCGTTAGACGATTTGTAGTGAATATAAGCAATATTGTATAGCTATGATCTATTTAGTATCCTTGACCACTAACTAATTTGGTATATTCAGTTACTTCTCGTAATTATATGGCTAAAAACATACAATTTTATATAGCAAAGGAAATATCTGGCGTGAAGGGGTTTAACTTGAGAGGCGGGTTTTTTAACTTCTTTCTCTTCGTTTTCTCATATTCCTTCTTCCTTCCTTCTCTTTCATCCCCTTCTCTTCTTCCTCTTTTCTCACCCCCTCTCACTACTTTCTTTCTCTCTCCTCTCTCTTCCTCGTCATTCCTTCCCCAACACCCTCCTATACGCACTATTAGTTTGCCGCCTTACTCGCTTTCATTCACAACCCGAGAGAAAGTTTATCAGTTTAGAGATCAGACTTAGATATGTTGACTACAAGGAAGAGGTGCATCTCTCTCTCTCTCTCTCTCTCTCTCTCTCTCTCTCTCTCTCTCTCTCTCTCTCTCTCTCTCTCTCTCTCTCTCATTCTCTCTCTCTCTCTCTCAGCGCCACTCGTTCCTGCTAATCAGAACCACAAGACACACCAGGTTTTGTCTCTCCCTCCCTCACCCCTTTCATTCTTCCCTGCTTCCTTCCCTCCATTTTCCTCCCTTCCTTCCTTTCTCCTTTCTAACAATAATGGTAATAATAATAATGAGAGTAATAACAGTAACAGTAATAATAATAATGATAGTAATACAGTAACAGTAATCAGTGATAATAATGATGCTGGTAGAAAGAGCATGGCACTGGCAGCCTTTCAGAAGCAACTCCTGCAGACCTTAATGCCCCGCCTGGGTGATTCCTGTTGCCGTCTTAACTTTTCTTCTTCTTTGTGACGATTCACTCTCTTTGTTCTTCCCTCGGTCGCCCCAACCACTACAGTCGCCTATTTTCCTCTCTTTGTCTTTGCTCAACCGTTTGCACCTCTTCCTGTTGCTCAACTTTGCGCCTCTTCTATTCTTGCTCGATATCTTCTTCCTAAGAATTACGCCGCTTTATTCCCTGATGTGACATTTCCTCTTGGTGAGGTGTTGGTCTCTCTTCCCACTGCGTTACTCCTCGTCGCTTGGCCTCTGTTTGTTCTGCCAACAGTTGGGTGGCCTTTTATCTCTCACGACGGTTGGCTTTTACTTGTCCTAGCAAAAGTTGGGTGGCCTTTTCTCTCTCTAGACGCTTGGCCTTTATTTGTTCTGCCAACAGTCGGGTGGCCTTTTCTCTTTCAAGACGATTGGCCTTTTCTTGTTCTGCCAACAGTTCGATGGCCTTTGCTCTTTCTAGACGCTTGGCCTTTTCTTGTTCTGCCAATAGTCGGGTGGCCTTTTCATTTTCAAGACGCTTAGTCTCTTTTTGCTCTGTTCTTCTTGTTTCTTCTTCTTGTATTTGTTGACGCCTTATTCTGTCAGCCTCCTGCTTATGTCTCATTCTTTCTGCCTCTTGCAGACGCATATTTTCCTATTCCTCTCGCTACAACTTCCTCCTCCTCTCTGCCTCTTGCTGTTGTCGAATTCTCTGTTTCTCGGAAAAAAGTCTAACCCTTTCCTGCTCTTCTTTTCGTTGACGACTCTTCTCTTTCCTTTGCCTTCGCTGTTCCTCGAGCTTATCTGCCGGGTTGCGCTTCGCAAAACGTTTCTTGGGGGTGCTGCGCCGCCCCACGTTTTCCTCGTGTTGCCCGAACCCTCCTCCCTTGCAAGGTGCTCCCTTGCGCCTGCAGGCTGCGGCTCGCTGCCTCTCCCTCTCCTTCTACATTCTCTGCTGCCTCAACAGCGCGTCACCGCCTCTACTCTTGCTCTCTTCTAGCTCGCAGAGACGCCGGAAAGCTGCCTGAAGCTCCTGGAATCGCGCAGTGGCGTTCTTGGTATCGTCGGGATTCTTGTCAGGATGCAGCAGGAGGGCTTGCCTGTGGTACGCCTTCTTCACCTCCGAGAAGGTAGCCTTGCCGGCCACTCCCATGTTGGAACACAATATATTCCACTCAGATGTCATCGTCGACAGTTTGATGCTGAACCACAGATCGCATCACACCATACCCCGCAATATTAAGGATCTTTTTTTTATTAATGGATCCAAGAGGCGACTAACTCCAATCTGTTAACACGAGCTTGAGACAGTAGTCAGTAGTCAAGATATTAACGCTGCAACGTGATTGGTCGAGAGTGTCGCTAAATCCAACCTGTCACGGTTCCTGTACCGCACGGGAAGCTCCGGGGCCTCAGTGCAGGTGAAGGCTTGGGCTACACGGCATTAAGCCCCGCCCCCTTCCAACCTATAGGTTTCCCGCTTTTTCCCGTCATTCCACCACGGCTTGATTACTCGCTTATAGTGTGTGTGTGTGTGTGTGTGTGTGTGTGTGTGTGTGTGTGTGTGTGTCTCGCTCTGTGTGTGTGTGTGTGTGTGTGTGTGTGTGTGTGTGTGTCTCGCTCTGTGTGTGTGTCTCGCTCTCTCTCTCTCTGTGTGTGTGTGTGTGTGTGTGTGTGTGAATAGAATAGAATATAATATACTTATTTGCTCAGACTTTCTATAAAGTATGGAGGACAGCTCCTGTGTAATAAATGTACACATTCATAACAAAAAACTGGTCGAAATAATCTAATCAAAGCATTTGCAAATTGCGCTAAATTTGTTAATATTTCTACATTTTTGCTCTGCATTAACATTGTAAATTTAGAGTGACTTGGGCGTCACCTGTGTGTCACTCTGGTGTATAGGGGAGAGCGGGGCAGGTTGCATCGAGGGTAGGTTGCATCATTGCCTCTAACTCGCATTATCTTTTTTTGTTATTATTATTGTTGTAGTTGTAGTAGTAGTAGTAGTAGTAGTAGTTTATAGTAGTAGTAGTAGTAGTAGTAGTAGTATTAAGACGATGTACGTGTGATAACATGCGAGTTAGAGGCAATGATGCAACCTACCCTCGATGCAACCTGCCCCGCTCTCCCCTATCTGCGTCTTAACTGAAAAATGTCCTCATTTTGATATTGCAACAGAACATGATATTCACCGCCTAGTTGTCCGTCATTACATTGAGTACAATAACGCTCTTCCCTGCTTATTTGACTGTCTGCCAGTAATAATTGGCAGCTGATTATTTCCTGTGTGGAATTTAGTTAGAGATATACGATTAGTTTTATTTAGTTTGGCTAAATACTCTTCAATCCCATAAACTTCTTTATACATCTTAAAACTACTACAAATGCCTCTGCTTGTTACATTTCTATACCAAGTTGTTATCCATATATCTTTTAATTTCTGTTCCACCGCTTTCCTAAACCATTTTGAGTTGTTAATAGTTTGCGTCATCCACACTACTGGCAAACCACACTCAATACATATATTCCTTATACATTCTAGCCATGGCGATATATAACCCTATGACCATGTGGTGTGTGTGTTGTGTGTGTGTGTGTGTGTGTGTGTGTGTGTGTGTGTGTGTGTTTTACATGGCTAGCTAATACGCAGAATGTAATGTGGTCAGGTCTCTCTCTCTCTGTCTCTCTCTGATAACAATGAACAATGTGGCATAAAATATCGGTGGCTGCCTCACACCCCCACGGATAATCTTGGCACTAATTCATACACGCGATAAACTATTTGTCAGGAACGAGTTTAATCACAAGGCCAATTTTTCTTATACCTGCAGCTGTTTCAATCCAGTTTAAAAGCAAGTCTATCGAATATTTTGTGTGTGTTACCAAACTTTTGATATCTGAATATTATTTTCCCACAATATTGGGTTGACAGATTCGGAATATTAATGACTTTCTCTTGACTATATATAGGAATCGTTATTTTTTGTTTTTCTTTAATATTCGCTTATTGTACGGCACTTATAATGAATGAAGAGGCGCCTTGGATTACATAGGACTCAATTAATCTATCTTCGGCAGGGCCTAATTTTCCTTAACACTCGATTGGTTGTATAAAAGTTGGAGTCCAGATCTGCGACTTTTTCGATTTGTTGACATTGAATCATGTTACAAACGCCGCCTCTGTTATGACTTTGAGAACACTAACTGGCGTGCCTGAACAACCTTCCGTGTGTGTGTTTGAGAGAGAGAGAGAGAGAGAGAGAGAGAGAGGAGAGAGAGAGAGAGAGAGAGAGAGAGAGAGAGAGAGAGAGAGAGAGAGAGAGGAGAGAGAAGAGAGAGAGAGAGAGAGAGAGAGAGAGAGAGAGAGAGAGAGAGAGAGAGAGAGAGAGAAGGAAAATATTGTTAGATATTTATATTGACACTAGTGTAGCGTGAATGGTTGCAATGTCAATAGTAATGATGATAAAGTAATAATAATGAATATGTGAGTATCTCCATATGTTATGTCTCCAAGGCGCGACAGTCTCAACGTTTGTGTGAGCGAGTCCTGTGTGACAGGGCGGAGACAACAGACAAGCACCGGAGGACGCCCTGGCCAGACCTGCTTCCACCGTCCACCTTGGCATTATATCCGACACCGAGGGTTTTTGTGCGGCGGGTCTAAGGTCAGGGTTAGTGGTGAGGTATGTAGTGCACCTACTGGACAAGACGGGGCAGGTCCAGTCAGGTCCAGTGACCAGTCTCGCGCACTCCAGGACCGGGGCGCCCCCACGCACGGACTACATCATGCTGTAGCTATAAGCGAAAGTGTTAATCACAGATAATGGTGCAGCTTTGCCGTCAGGGAGAGGTGCACGGCCATCACCACGGACACGTGTGTGGCAGGGGCGTGCGGGCGTGCCCAAGCGGTGGGCGGGGGCGGGTCCGTGACGCCTTGGAACCCGGCGGCCCCGCCTCACCGCCGCTCTCTCGGCCCCCAAGGATCACTGGAGTGAGCTGCGGCTGAAGCACCTGCCTGGCCTGGCAGTGTTGCGGCAACAGTGGCGGCGTTGAGACACGGTCGTGAGGCGGCGTGGCGCAGGACAGCGTGCTTGTGCGGGGGTGAAAGGAACGACAGTGAAAGTGTTGACTGAATGTGAAATGAGTGATGAAATGCACGGCAGCGTGGAGGCCAGGTGAGGTGTGCGCCAAGACAGCGCGCCAAGACTGACACGCTGAGACCTGAGAGCTCGGATCCACGTGCGTACCACCGCCGAGTGACTCATAAACATACCACAGTACAGGTCGCCTTCACTTATGTAACTCTGTCCAGAAACTCCCACACAGAGGAGACAAAGCGTGCCGGTCGGTGTGCAGCGTGGCAGCGCAGGGCGTCACGGTGTCACGCCTCCACCCTGCTGGGCGCGTGGCGGCGAGGGGCGAGGGTGACGCGGCGTGAAATCACCGTTATCACAAGGACTTACCTTTTACCTGTGCCGGGTGAGGGGTGACCTGCGAGGGCGTGGCCTGACCTGGATCACAGGCCAGGCTGGAGGACCTACATAGCCTACACTGCTGCAAGCCTACCTACTCTTGTATTCCAGCAGGCCCGGAGTGGCTGGGACTCGTTTAGTACACCTGTCGTTCAGGCCGAATCGAGGCCACCGCATTACCTGAGTGCGGCCTTTGAACATATGAAGTAATCAGTCTGGTGACCTGTTTCTATTTGGACAATTCGAATGAAGTTAAATCGAAGTGCACCGCTACTGCCGCGTGAACACTGATTTACCACTCCTCACGCCCGCGCCCGCTCCGTGACACACACACACACACACACGGCCTATCCAGGAGGGTGGGCGTGCAGGGCGTGCAGACGGCGAGGGCGGCGGTGGGCGGTGTGTGTGAGGACGCCCCCGCCCCGGCATGGGATGGAGGCTATCAACTCGACCGTGTGTGATGCGGTCCGCAGCCACCTCGGCGCGTGAGTTATAATACCGGTGCAATGTCGGTACCATCAAGGTCTTTCTTTTTACTTGGGTATCCATATGTCTGTCTGGCTGGCTGGGAGGGACCGGGGGAGAGATAGGGCGACGGGTTTCAGAACCTTGATCTTTATTTCTATCTCCTAGTATGCATGTAGTACGTTATCTCTTAGTACATGCATGTGAGTTATCCTGCTGGTGGTGCGATGTCTGTCTGTCAGGCTGGAAGGGAGGGACTGGGAAGGTATAGGGCGACGTGTTTCAGTGCCTTAATCCTTATCTTTGTCTCTTAGTATGCATGTGAGTTATCTTATCCTAATACCACTATGTCTGTCTGTCAGGCTGGGCGGGTACGGGAGGGATAGGCTGACGTGTTTCAGTGCCTTAATCCTTATCTTTGTCTCTTAGTATGCATGTGAGTTATCTTATCCTAATACTACTATGTCTGTCTGTCAGGCTGGGCGGGTACGGGAGGGATAGGCTGACGTGTTTCTGTGCCTTAATCCTTATCTTTGTCTCTTAGTATGCATGTGAGTTATCTTATCCTAATACTACTATGTCTGTCTGTCAGGCTGGGCGGGTACGGGAGGGATAGGCTGACGTGTTTCTGTGCCTTAATCCTTATCTTTGTCTCTTAGTATGCATGTGAGTTATCTTATCCTAATACCACTATGTCTGTCTGTCAGGCTGGGAGGGTACGGGAGGGATAGGCTGACGTGTTTCTGTGCCTTAATCCTTATCTTTGTCTCTTAGTATGCATGTGAGTTATCTTATCCTAATACCACTATGTCTGTCTGTCAGGCTGGGAGGGTACGGGAGGGATAGGCTGACGTGTTTCTGTGCCTTAATCCTTATCTTTGTCTCTTAGTATGCTTGTGAGTTATCTTATCCTAATACTACTATGTCTGTCTGTCAGGCTGGGGGGTACGGGAGGGATAGGCTGACGTGTTTCGTGCCTTAATCCTTATCTTTGTCTCTTAGTATGCATGTGAGTTATCTTATCCTAATACTACTATGTCTGTCTGTCAGGCTGGGAGGGTACGGGAGGATAGGCTGACGTGTTTCAGTGCCTTAATCCTTATCTTTGTCTCTTAGTATGCATGTGAGTTATCTTATCCTAATACTACTATGTCTGTCTGTCAGGCTGGGAGGGTACGGGAGGGATAGGCTGACGTGTTTCAGTGCCTTAATCCTTATCTTTGTCTCTTAGTATGCATGTGAGTTATCTTATCCTAATACTACTATGTCTGTCTGTCAGGCTGGGCGGGTACGGGAGGGATAGGCTGACGTGTTTCTGTGCCTTAATCCTTATCTTTGTCTCTTAGTATGCATGTGAGTTATCTTATCCTAATACTACTATGTCTGTCTGTCAGGCTGGGAGGGTACGGGAGGGATAGGCTGACGTGTTTCAGTGCCTTAATCCTTATCTTTGTCTCTTAGTATGCATGTGAGTTATCTTATCCTAATACTACTATGTCTGTCTGTCAGGCTGGGAGGGTACGGGAGGGATAGGCTGACGTGTTTCTGTGCCTTAATCCTTATCTTTGTCTCTTAGTATGCATGTGAGTTATCTTATCCTAATACTACTATGTCTGTCTGTCAGGCTGGGAGGGTACGGGAGGGATAGGCTGACGTGTTTCCGTGCCTTAATCCTTATCTTTGTCTCTTAGTATGCATGTGAGTTATCTTATCCTAATACCACTATGTCTGTCTGTCAGGCTGGGAGGGTACGGGAGGGATAGGCTGACGTGTTTCTGTGCCTTAATCCTTATCTTTGTCTCTTAGTATGCATGTGAGTTATCTTATCCTAATACCACTATGTCTGTCTGTCAGGCTGGGCGGGTACGGGAGGGATAGGCTGACGTGTTTCTGTGCCTTAATCCTTATCTTTGTCTCTTAGTATGCATGTGAGTTATCTTATCCTAATACTACTATGTCTGTCTGTCAGGCTGGGAGGGTACGGGAGGGATAGGCTGACGTGTTTCTGTGCCTTAATCCTTATCTTTGTCTCTTAGTATGCATGTGAGTTATCTTATCCTAATACTACTATGTCTGTCTGTCAGGCTGGGCGGGTACGGGAGGGATAGGCTGACGTGTTTCTGTGCCTTAATCCTTATCTTTGTCTCTTAGTATGCATGTGAGTTATCTTATCCTAATACTACTATGTCTGTCTGTCAGGCTGGGGGGTACGGGAGGGATAGGCTGACGTGTTTGTGCTTAATCTATTGTCTCTGAGTAGCTGAGTTTCCTTAATTACTATTAGGCTGGGCGGGTACGGGAGGGATAGGCTGACGTGTTTCTGTGCCTTAATACCCTTTTCTGTATGTTGTGTTTACTTGCCCCCCCCCCCTCTTTATAATTCCCCCCCTTTTCTCGATAAACTTGTAAACTTAATCCTGATCTTAATCTCTTATATAAAATTATACTATTACGCTACGACAATGGTAACTAGAAAACTTGACTCCGGGAGAAATGACCAAACCATATTTTATCTTCCTCGCGCCTACAATCACTTCATTTCAATCTCTTAGTCAGTATGTAGTACGTTATAACAATGGTAACTAGAAAACTTGACTCCAGGAGAAATGACCAAACCATATTCCATCTTCCTCAAGCCTACAATTACTTCATTACTTAATCGTATCTATCACGGTAGTAAAAAGTCTGTTCAGCTTACATACCAATCGCGGTAATCTCTCGAGCTGTTCATAACATAAGAACATAAAAAAATAAGGAAGCTACAAGAGGCCGTGAGACCTATACGAGGTAGTTCCTGTTACTTAACACTACCTACATCCACCTTTCATCCCCATCCATGAATTTATCCAGCCTCCTTTTAAAGCTCCCTAATGACTCCGCACTAACTACCTGACGACTGAGACCATTCCAATCATTTACCACCCTATTTGTGAACCAGTTTTTCCCTATTTCTTTTTTAACTTAAATCTACGCTTTTCCAGCTTGAATCCGTTACTTCTTGTTCTACCCTGATTACTAGCCGTAAGAACTTTTCCTACATCTCCTTTATTGCATCCCTCTAACCACTTAAAAACTTCTATCAGATCGCCCCTCGAGTAGTTCAGAAGTAAAACAAATCAAGACAAAAACGTTAGAGGAAGTAAGATAATAAAAACTGTACATTATGATACCGGAATGAACGACAATAGAAAGAACCTGTCGTGTTTTTTTCCAAGTGAGACAATAGAAAGATAGTGTCGTATTTTTTTTCCAAGAGGATGTGAAAGTGTAGGTAGCGCGTAAGGGAAGCATAACAACTTCCCGCCAAAAGAAAGTGGCTCTCGGTAATGACTCGCGACCTCCTGACTGACCCCTGACCCCGTGACCCCTGGTGCTGACCTTCCGGGATGAGGGTCAGGGAGGGGTGTTAGTGATGGTGATGACGAGGTACTGACGATAATGTGTGACGCGGAAGTAGACGAAATAAATGATGAGGAAGAAAAATTGATGGAGAGAGAGAGAGAGAGAGAGAGAGAGAGAGACGGAGACGGAGGAAGGGAGAAAGAGGGAGGAAAGTGGAAAGTTTCAGCAAAGAAGGAAAGGAAATGGAGGAAATAACGGGAATAAAGATGAGAGAAGAGATAAAGGTAAGACACGAAGAGGGAGGAAAGAAAATATAGTTCGTGAGAGAGAGAGAGAGAGAGAGAGAGAGAGAGAGAGAGAGAGAGAGAGAGAGAGAGAGAGAGAGAGAGAGAGAGAGAGAGAAAGAGAGAGAGAGTAGATATATTGAGAGAAAAAAAAGAAGATATATTGATAGAGATAGAGAATGAAAGAGATACAGTAGATATATTAAGAGAGAGAGAGAGAGAGAGAGAGAGCATACATTAGTTAACTCGTGCCCTCTCTCACCTCTCACCGATACAATTCT
Source organism: Chionoecetes opilio (assembly GCA_016584305.1). Taxonomy (NCBI): domain Eukaryota; kingdom Metazoa; phylum Arthropoda; class Malacostraca; order Decapoda; family Majidae; genus Chionoecetes; species Chionoecetes opilio. Next base: position 118,796 of record JACEEZ010022078.1, read on the forward strand.
AGCCCCATCTTTGTTTGACATTTTCCCGCCCGGCATAAACCTTGTGATGAGAACCCGCCGCCTGTCGCTGGAGGCATGCATGAATGTCAGGCAACGGGAGGCAGTGAGGGAGGCCGCGGGGTGAAGAGCAGAGATCGATAGATTTAACCCCTTCACACCCAGATATTTCCTTTACTATATAAAATCGTCTGTTGTCGAGCCATAAAATTACGAAAACTAACTTAATATACCAAATTAGTTAGTGGACAAGGATACTAAACAGGTCATATCTATAAAACATTGCTGATATTCACTAAAAATCGTCTAATGGTACCCACATTACAATGGAAATTACGTTCTGGGTCTCAAGGGGTTAATGCCAAAAAAGGGAGAATGTGCCAGACATCAGAGGTGATATGGCACTATGGCAAAGCATAATAAGGGTCAGGGTTATAGAGAAAGAGTGAAACGGTGAGGGAAGGGGAAAGCACGGAATGTTACAGCAGGATGGTTAGACTTAGATCAGATGTAGGATGTGGATTTGTTGAGCGAAGGAGATTAAATTATCCAGGGAGAAGGAGGGGGATTCCGGGAGAATGTCCACAAGACAGGGAGGTCGGGAAAGGGAGGAGAAATGAGGGAAGGTACTGGAACGGGGCAGGAGTAAGATGGGGGCAGGATAGTAGGGCATGTTGGGCAGTGAGAGGAGCTTGACAGGGTGTGCAGAGGGGAGAGAAATGTTTGGGAAAAGATTATGCCTTTCATGCTTAAATTCAGAACGACAGTAAATGGAAGACTGGTTTATGATAAGACAAGGTGTTATTAGTGGTGTTGGTAATTCCGGTTTTGTCTTATTTTTATTTTTATTGAAGTCTGATTTTTTTTTCTCTCCCCCTCGATTTGTTTGAGATTTTACTTTAATTTATCACCATTTGGGTTTATAATGTCAGTTTTTGTTTGATTCTTGGCAAAATAATATTACTGAAGGTATTGTAGTGACTTGTGGTATGAGTCACTCCATAGCTGGCTAATCCACTCCCTAGGCAATACACTAATCTCATAAACTCGACCTCAGCCGTCGCCAGATGTTCTTGGTCAGGTCTTGAGTATAAATGTCCTTTGCTTTCTGTTTTTTTGCAACACATACTATCTCTCTCTCTCTCTCTCTCTCTCTCTGCATGTCTGTCTGTCTGTCTAAATGTCCTTTGCTTTCTGTCTTTTTGCTACACACACACACTCTCTCCCTGTCTGTCTGCCTGTCTAAATGTCCTTTGCTTTCTGTCTTTTTGCTACTCTCTCTCTCTCCCTGTCTGTCTGCCTGTCTAAATGTCCTTTGCTTTCTGTCTTTTTGCTACACACACACACACTCTCTCCCTGTCTGTCTGTCTGTCTGAATGTCCTTTGCTTTCTGTCTTTTTGCTACTCTCTCTCTCTCCCTGTCTGTCTGTCTGTCTAAATGTCCTTTGCTTTCTGTCTTTTTGCTACACATATACTATCTCTCTCTCTCTCTGTCTCTTTGTCTGCCTGTCTAAATGTCCTTTGCTTTCTGTCTTTTTGCTACACACACACACACACACACACACTCTCTCTCCCTCTCCCTCTCCCTTCGTCCCACTATTGTATACTGGACCTTGACATCCATTGCTGTTATTGTATTCCAGTTCTTTTCCTGAATCAGTTCATTTCCTCTACAGCATTAAATTTGTTCCTTGTTCTGTGTGTGTGTGTGTGTGTGTGTGTGTGTGTGTGTGTGTGTGTGTGTGTGTGAGTGAGTGAGTGAGTGAGTGAGTGAGTGAGTGAGTGAGTGAGTGAGTGTGTGTGTGATAGTGAGTGTGTGTGAGTGAGTGAGTGAGTGTGATAGTGAGGGTGTGTGTGTGAGTGAGTGAGTGTGTGTGTGTGTGTGTGTGTGTGTGTGTGAGTGAGTGAGTGAGTGAGTGAGTGTGTGATAGTGAGTGTGTGTGAGTGAGTGAGTGAGTGTGATAGTGAGGGTGTGTGTGTGTGTGAGTGAGTGAGTGTGTGTGTGTGTGTGTGTGTGTGTGTGTGTGTGTGTGTGTGTGTGTGGTGTGTATGTGTGTGTGTGTGTGTGTGTGTGTGTGTGAGTGAGTGAGTGAGTGAGTGTGTGTGTGATAGTGAGTGTGTGTGAGTGAGTGTGTGTGTGTGTGTGTGTGTGTGTGTGTGTGTGTGTGTGTGTGTGGTGTGTGTGTGTGAGTGAGTGAGTGAGTGAGTGAGTGAGTGAGTGAGTGAGTGAGTGAGTGAGTGAGTGTGTGTGTGATAGTGAGTGTGTGTGAGTGAGTGAGTGTGTGATAGTGAGGGTGTGTGTGTGTGTGTGTGTGTGTGTGTGTGTGTGTGTAATAGCATCTCGGTAATCTTTCCCATCCTCCCATTTTCCCAGCAAGTCAGTCAGCCAGCCAGTCAGTCAGTCAGTCAGTTAATCAGTTCATCAATCAATCACATTTTCTATAGCTGTTGTAATCGATCTATTGGTTTAAAATTATTATTAGTTTATCCCTTTATCCTTCCCCCCCGTCCCTCCCTTGGTTCCTCCGGCTGCCATCTTTCCTATCACTCCCTATCCCTATTTCCTATGCCTCCCTCTTCCTACTATCCCTCCCTTCCTATCTCTTATCTCCTATCTTCCACTATCTCCCTCCATTGCTAATCTTTCCTATCCTTCCCAATCCCTATTTCCTATCCCTACTATCTCTTCCTTCCTATCTCTTATCTCCTATCTTCTATTATCTCCCTCCCTTGCTAATCTTTCCTTTCACTCCCTATCACTATTTCCTAACCCTATCTCCCGCCCTTGCTACAGGTGTGACTCCGCGGCAGCTATGGGCGGAGCGGCATCGTGGGCGGCGCTGGTGGTGGCGGTGTGCGTGCTGTGCGGCGAGAGCGAGGCCAGCGTCGCCGACATTCGCCAAGCGTACTACGAGAACGAGCTTGCGTCCGACTACTACCTGCAGGTGGGGCGTTCCTTCAACCTGCTGCCTCGCTTCGGCTTCCTCACGCTCTCCATCAAGGTGAGATTTATATAGGAAAGCGTAGATTTATAAAGGAAAGTAAAAGGAAGTAACGGATTCAAACTGGAAAGCGTGGATTTAAAAAGGAAATAGGGAAAAACTGGTTCACAAATAGGGTGGTCAATTATTGGAATGGACTCAGTAGATAGGTGGTCAATGCGGAGTCAATAGGGAGCTTTAACACCTTCACGCCCAGATCTTTCCTTTACTATAAAAAAAATCGTATGTTGTTAGCCATAAAATCACGAAAAGTAACTGAATATACCAAATTACCTAGTGGACAAGGATACTAAACAGGTCAGATCTATAAAATATTGCTTATGTTCACTAAAAATCGTAAAAATGGCACCCAAATTACAATGGAAATTACGCTCTGGGTCTCAAGGGGTTAAATATGAAATAGGGTAAAACTGGTTCACAAATAGGGTGGTAAATGATTGGAATGGACTCAGTCGTCAGGTAGTTAGTGCGGAGTCAATAGGGAGCTTTAAAAAGAGGCTGGATAAATTCATGGATGGGGATGAAAGGTGGATGTAGGTAGTGTTAAGTAACAGGAACTACCACGTGTAGGTCTCGCGGCCTCTTGTAGCTTCCTTGTTTTCTTATGTTCTTAATGTGAGCTGGGACGGGCTATTTGAGGAATTATATAGCACTATCACCACTATCTTTAATCCCTTGAGGCCCTGAACGTAATTTCCATTGTAATTTGGCTACCAATAGACGATTTTAATTAATATAAGCAATATTTTATAGATATGACCAAGATTAATAGACATACGTACTATCTATATAGACATACTATCTATATAGACTATACTAGACATTTAAAAGTCTATAGATCTTGGATTATGACCTGTTTAGTATCCTTATTGACTAACTAATTTGGTATATTCAGTAACTTTTCGTAATTTTATGGCTCGACAACATACAATTTTTTATATATAGCAAAGGAAAGATCTGGGCACGAAGGGAATAAATCGGAAAGCGTAGATTTAAAAATGACACAGGGAGAAACTGTAGATTTAAAAATGACACAGGGAGAAACTGTAGATTTAAAAATGACACAGGGAGAAACTGTAGATTTAAAAATGACACAGGGAGAAACTGTAGATTTAAAAATGACACAGGGAGAAACTGTAGATTTAAAATGACACAGGGAGAAACTGTAGATTTAAAAATGACACAGGGAGAAACTGTAGATTTAAAAATGACACAGGGAGAAACTGCAGATTTAAAAATGACACAGGGAGAAACTGTAGATTTAAAAATGACACAGGGAGAAACTGTAGATTTAAAAATGACACAGGGAGAAACTGTAGATTTAAAAATGACACAGGGAGAAACTGTAGATTTAAAAATGACACAGGGAGAAACTGTAGATTTAAAAATGACACAGGGAGAAACTGTAGATTTAAAAATGAAATAGGGAGAAACTGTAGATTTAAAAATGACAAAGGGAGAAACTGTAGATTTAAAAATGACACAGGGAGAAACTGTCAATGGTTGCCGCGATAACTTTTTTTTCAACTTGCGATAACGATAAAACGATAATTTTTTCCCCAACATGCGATAAACAATAAACGATAAAAAATTTCAAAACCCAACCTGCGGTAAGCGATAAACGATAAAACGATAGCGATAAAAAAAATTTAACTTGCGATAACAAAAGCGATAAATGATAAGTGCCTTTATTTAGTTGAAATATTAAAAAAAGCATACAAACTATTTTTCCACAGTGAAAATTAATTAAACTAAACAAAAACTGTCACTAGAACCAGTCTATGGCCTACAAGTTCTATTCCACATCAGTCTCTCTCTCTGAGTCACACTCTCCCTCCCTCCTCTCCCTCCTCAAGACAGCATCCAGGAGCTGCATGTTTCCCTTGGTGAAGACCAGCTTCTCAAACCTGTCGCTGGTCATGCTTGCACGCTTGGGCCTGAGGAAATGGTAAAGTCGTACTTGATACTACCAATAGTACCAAATCTGGCACTTTAGTACCAAGATTGGCAACCCTGACTGGCGCACTGCAGCTGTGATTGGCCAGCTACACACACACACACACACTTGGCAGCTCTCATATGAGGTTTTTCAGGTCTGAAAACGTCAGGCGGGCTGTTGTGACTATTGCCGCCGTGCACATTTTCTAATTTTTACAAAAGTCGTCTTTGAATTTATCGTTTATCGTTCCTCATTTTTTGGGACAAGCGGTAAGTGAATGAGCGATAATTTTAGAAAACTTTGCGATAAACGATAAACGATAAAAGGTTTGACCTCAGCGATAATTATCGTTTATCGTTTATCGCTCATTTTATCGCACGCGGCAACCACTGGAAACTGTAGATTTAAAAATGACACAGGGAGAAACTGTAGATTTAAAAATGACACAGGGAGAAACTGTAGATTTAAAAATGACACAGGGAGAAACTGTAGATTTAAAAATGACACAGGGAGAAACTGTAGATTTAAAAATGAAATAGGGAGAAACTGTAGATTTAAAAATGACAAAGGGAGAAACTGTAGATTTAAAAATGAAATAGGGAGAAACTGTAGATTTAAAAATGACACAGGGAGAAACTGTAGATTTAAAAATGACACAGGGAGAAACTGTAGATTTAAAAATTAAATAGGGAGAAACTGTAGATTTAAAAATGACACAGGGAGAAACTGCAGATTTAAAAATGACACAGGGAGAAACTGTAGATTTAAAAATGACACAGGGAGAAACTGTAGATTTAAAAATGACACAGGGAGAAACTGTAGATTTAAAAATGACACAGGGAGAAACTGTAGATTTAAAAATTAAATAGGGAGAAACTGTAGATTTAAAAATGACACAGGGAGAAACTGCAGATTTAAAAATGACACAGGGATAAACTGTAGATTTAAAAATGACACAGGGAGAAACTGTAGATTTAAAAATGACACAGGGAGAAACTGTAGATTTAAAAATTAAATAGGGAGAAACTGTAGATTTAAAAATGACACAGGGAGAAACTGCAGATTTAAAAATGACACAGGGATAAACTGTAGATTTAAAAATGACACAGGGAGAAACTGCAGATTTAAAAATGACACAGGGAGAAACTGTAGATTTAAAAATGACACAGGGAGAAACTGTAATTTAAAAATGACACAGGGAGAAATTGTAGATTTAAAAATGAAATAGGGAGAAACTGTAGATTGAAAAATGACACAGGGAGAAACTGTAGATTTAAAAATGAAATAAGGAGAAAATGTAGATTTAAAAATGAAATAGGGAGAAACTGTAATTTAAAAATGACAGGGAGAAACTGTAGATTTAAAAATGAAATAGGGAGAAACTGTAGATTTAAAAATGACACAGGGAGAAACTGTAGATTTAACCATTTCCCAAGCCCTTGCAAAATTTGCAATATTTTTTGAAAAATAGATTTGTTTGGAAATTTGTACCTAGCAGTTTTCGGGGATGCTAAACACGAATCTGGAGTCAGTTTTCAGTTACAATGATTAGAAGTCCCTATTTCAGCCAATTCACAATGACATGATACTTCCAGATATTCCTTAGAAATCACAAATTAGCCAAACTTACTACAAGACATAAAAATATGATAGGCATTGCTAGATTAATTATTACTTCAATACAATGATCAGTATTAGTATTAGTATTATTAATCCCTATTTGAGCCACCCATGCAATTGCCAAAGTACTTATAAAAACCTAGGAATACTATAGCAATCATGTGGGACTTCTAATGCCCTACCATGACTCCTGTAGGATGCGTGAAGGAGCGAAGAGGCCCCTTGAAGGACTCTGAATGATTGTATACAAAGCGAAGGATACTTAAAAAAATAGTTCTTCCTCCTCCCATTTCCTCTCCCTTCCTTGTCCCATCTCCTTAATTCTCCTCCCCCTCTCCCCTCCTTCCTCTTCCTCGTCCCTCCTTCCCCTCCCCCCTTCCTCCTCTTCTCCCCTTCTTCCTCCTTCCCCTCCCGCCATCTTCCTCCGCCTATCATATTTATACGATAATTATAAATGATCATATATCAGATCACGCTGGGCAGCCGCGGCACCGCATGGGAGAGGTCGGACTCCCACTAGTAAGGCTAAAAATAATTCAAACTTGCTCGAATTACGGAAAGTTATTGAAAATTTTGAACTGGCTTGAAGGTCGAATTATCTGAAGTTTGAATTGTACGTGTTCGATTTAGAGAGTGTTTACTGTCAACCACTACGTATTAATAAGAATAAAGCACTATGACATCTATCTTGAGAAATAAATACTCTCGCCTAATACATTTGCAAAACTTTTTTAATGATATTTTAATGATACATATGATGAGCAGTGGATGAAGCAGTGGATGTAGTTTACCTTGACTTTCCGCGACCATTTGACAAAGACCCCGTCAGCGTTTACTCAGGCCACCAACGTCACACGGCATCATTGAATTATTCTCAAATGGCTTTACAACGGACGAGCTTTCTGAAACGGTAACATGTAACTTAGCCCACCCCTCTTATTTTATTCTCTTACTGTCTTCTTTATAGGGACTGGCAACTGAGCGCGGGCTTTGTGTTACCTCTTTTTGTCGTGCCCTTGGCCAGTCCTTTGTGATAAAAATGGTGAAAAAAAATATCTATTACATATTGCTTATAGTCACTAAAAATCGTCTAATGGTACCCAAATTACAATGGAAATTACGCTTTGGGTCCCCAGGGGTTAAGGGTGTGGGCTTTACTCGGCTTGCTTCATATAGAAAAGGTTGGTTTTTGTCTTTCCTTTCACCAATACATCCGCATTTACGCTTATAATTACGCTTACGTTTATAATCCACAATCCCGCCGTGCCTCACCTCCCCCCTCCCCGCCCCTCCAGGTCTTCCCTCAGCACGACAACAACGACTGGCTGTTCCAGGAGAGGACCGTCGAGGTGTTCCGCAAGAACTCCTACTGGACGGTGCAGAGCCGAGGCCGTCCGGACGCCCCCCCCACCCAAAGGTAAAGGATCGGAATGGACTCGGTCGTCGGGTAGTTAATGCGGAGTCTATAGGGATCTTTAAAAGTAGTCTGGATAATTTCATGGATGGGGATGAAACGTGGATAGGAAAAAGGAAATAGGGAAAAACTGGTTCACAAATAGGGTGGTAAATGATTGGAATGGACTCGGTCGTCAGGTAGTTAGTGCGGAGTCAATAGGGATCTTTAAAAGGAGGCTGGATAATTTCATGGATGGGGATGAAAGGTGGATGTAGGTAGTGTTAAGTAACAGGAACTACCACGTGTAGGTCTCGCGGCCTCTTGTGGCTTCCTTATTCTCTTATGTTCTTACGTTCAAAGCCGCGCCTACGACCCGGATTTCATCATTGACTTCTGCGACAACGCCAGGGACCTTCTCACCGCCTACTTTGACAACTTCTACATCGAGGGCGTCCCGGAGCCTCACCGTGTCTTCACCAGCTCCATCTCCACCAAGATGACGGCGCAGCACCTCGGCATCCACCCAACTTACCTCAGCTCCGTGTACTCCTTCGTGCTGGTCCGCCTCGTACGCCGCAACAAACGCGCCACGCTGGACGGTGAGTGACTGCTGCCGCCTCTCCGTAAAGCTCTTCGTAAACTGTTCTCTTGTTGTAACTTCTCTTCTCCTCTCCTGTTCTTGTAACCTGAATCTCCTCTGCACTTCATCACCTGAATGGGAGTGCCAGAGTGGGGTAATACCTATAACTTTAGTGAGTGGGTCTGGTGTCTCGCTGTTTACTTGCCCATTACATGTCAGGGAATGGGTAATACCTATAACTTTAGTGTGTGGGTCTGGTGTCTCGCTGTTTACTCCCTCCATTACATGTCATTGGTGCTATGACCGAGTGGTTGCACTGGTGGTGACGTGAGTGGCGCCTCTGATGAGTGGTGGGCACGGCACACACCATCATCAACAGGCTATGGTGTACATGTTCACGGTACATTCCTATTCCTACGATATAAACAAAACTAGATTGTTGATCCCGTTGTTATACTTTTACATCATTCCATTCCTTCCACAAAGCTCACAACGAGAAAAGTGAACTGAGCTTCCTTTGACGAGGGGCGAGGGACACAAATCATGACATGCTTGAATAAGCTTCAAGGGATACATAACTTTAGTTATGAGAGGAGATTGAAGCTATTAAAGTTACACTCACTCAAGAGACGCAGAGTAAGGGGCGATCTGATAGAAGTTTTTAAGTGGATAAAGGGATACAATAAAAGAGAGGTAGGAAAAGTTCTTACGGTTATTAACCAGGGTAGAACAAGAAGTAACAGATTCAAGCTGGAAGGGCGTAGATTTAGAAAGGAAATAGGGAAAAACTGGTTCACAAACAGGGTGGTGAATGATTGGAATGGACTCAGTAGACAGGTAGTTAGTGCGGAGTCATTAGGGAGCTTTAAAAGGGGGCTGGATAGGTTCATGGATGGGGATGAAAGGTGGATGTAGGTAGTGTTAAGTAACAGGAACTACCACGTGTAGGTCTTGCAGCCTGTTGTAGCTTCCTTATTTTCTTATGATCTTATGTTCTTAATAGCTTAATAAACTAAATAGCTTAAAGTAGTTGCTTTAAAGAATTTACAAATCTTAACTTTGACACAACCTTACTTGAATGTTAAACAAATTGAGAAATCATAAAATCCTCCAAAATATTTGTTCTCACTCTCTTTCCTTCTTTCATATTCACCATCCTAGATCTTGTTACTTGTTATATATTTTCCTAACAACAATAATAATAATAATAATAATAATAAATGATAATAACAGGCTACATGATAATGATTACTACTATTACTACTATTAATAATGACATAGATAACAGTAGAACAAGACATAATAATAATGACAATACAATACGTAAGCAATACTACAGTACTACCAATACCAATAATAGTAATAAGCTAATAACAATCATAATAATTAATACAATGAAAATAATAATACAGTGGACCCTCGGTTTAACGGACTCCATTCCCTACCGGACAAGGGGACTAAACCATTCCCTACCGGACAAGGGGACTAGACCATTCCCTACCGGACAAGGGGACTAAACCATTCCCTACCGGACAAGGGGACTAGACCATTCCCTACCGGACAAGGGGACTAAATCCTTCACTACCGGACAAGGGGACTATACCATTCCCTACCGGACAAGGGGACTAGACCATTCCCTACCGGACAAGGGGACTAAACCATTCCCTACCGGACAAGGGGACTAGACCATTCCCTACCGGACAAGGGGACTAAACCATTCACTACCGGACAAGGGGACTATACCATTCACTACCGGACAAGGGGACTATACCATTCCCTACCGGACAAGGGGACTAAATCATTCACTACCGGACAAGGGGACTATACCATTCACTACCGGACAAGGGGACTATACCATTCACTACCGGACAAGGGGACTAAACCATTCCCTACCGGACAAGGGGACTAAACCATTCACTACCGGACAAGGGGACTAAACCATTCACTACCGGACAAGGGGACTAAACCCTTCACTACCGGACAAGGGGACTATACCATTCACTACCGGACAAGGGGACTAAACCATTCACTACCGGACAAGGGGACTAAACCCTTCAAAAAGTCCGTTGCTTGAAGAATGTGTCCGTTAGGTCAGAGCTTAAATGTAAAATGTGTCCGAGAAGTTCAGTGTTCTTGCCAAACCAAATCCAGCATGTAGCGCCAGTCACTGTCTGCCTCCCAACCTAGCTACTCTGTCTGGTTGTGTTTGTGATTATTTCTCATTTATTTACTATATTTCCAGTGTTTTTTCTATATTTTCACAGCCTTCGGAAAATACCCTCGCTCTAACGGACCGCTTCTCCCCCTTTTAGTCCTTTAAATCGAGGGTCACCTGTACTACTGCATGTACAGTTACAAATACCACTCAACATACCCCACATGAAATACAGGAACACCCAAATAGTCACCTACTTGAGTGATGAATAGTGATGTATTATTTTTATGTGTGTTAAGATTTCAACAAATACGCAACACCCCTGATGACTCACTCCTCACCCCACACTATACTCAGTTTTTTTTAACAAGGCGAAAAATGCTGCCCCCTTGCTGCTTACTGACTGATATATTTGATGCCAGGAGAAGGGAATAGTATAGTCCTTCTAAATTTCAGCTGTATTTTATCATAGTTAACCATATTATCAGGTAAACATAGGCTTCATTTTAAGCATGAGACTTTAACCCCTTGAGGCCCAGAACGTAATTTCCATTGTAATTTGGGTACCATTAGACGATTTTTAGTGAACATATGCAACATTTTATAGATATGACCTGTTTAGTATCCTTGTCCATTAACTAATTTGGTATATTCAGTTACTTTTCGTAATTTTATGGCTCGAGAACATACAATTTTATATAGCCAAGGAAAGATCTGGGCGCGAAGGGGTTAAGATAGAATGGAATTTTTGCCTTGTTAAGAAAAAAAAAAAGTATAATGAGTGTGTAGAATCTTCAATCTCAACTCTTCCTGTTTTTAAATTTGTTTCTATTATTATTTTTCATTTCATTATCATTTATTATTTTGCTATCCTCCTCCTCACCACCACACCCACACAGGGCAGCTGGCACTCACACATATTCTTTTGTATTCAGTTTTTCTTATTCTTATTAGTGTTTTTATGGCTTTGTATTCCCCCTCCTCACCACCACAGCTCAGCATTTCTTTAAATTTTCTTATTCTTTCATATGCCTCCTCCTCCTCCTCACCCCCCCAACAGGGCAGCTGGCACTCACGTCAGGCTTCAAGCGTGCCGCCCGCCACATCCGCGTGGGTTCCAGCGAGTCGGTCAATCAGTTCCTGGATCAGTACGGCACCCACGTCATCACACAGTACGAGGTGGGCGACATCCTATACCAAGTCTACGTCTTCGGCAACAGAACCTACTGGGACTTCAAGCGTAATTTTGCACTCAGTCGCAGGTGAGTGAGTGTGGGTCTCTCTCTCTCTCTCTAACTGTACTGAAGCCCTGCCAAGGAAGTAGTGTCAATGTGTGTGTGTGTGTGTGTATGTGTGTGGATGGGTGTATGTGGGTGTGTATGTGTGGGTGGGTGTTGTGTGTGTGGGTGGGTGTTGTGTGTGTGTGTGTGGGTGTATGTATGTGTGCTGTGTGGGTGTGTGTTGTGGGTGTATGTGTGGGTGGGTGTGGGTGTGTATGTGTGGGTGTGTGTGTGTGTGTGTGTGTGTGTGTGTGTGTGGGTAGGTGTGTGTGTGGGTGGGTGGGTTTGATTCAATGTGCAGTACCAGTTTGATGAAAGTAAACTAATACCATCTATATACTGCACACATACCATCAGTGTACATATATATCATCTATTTAATCTTTCTGTTTAAAGTCAGATTTTCCCATTATGTCTTATGAGGTTAGACGGCCGATGATACGCCTCCAACTATTTCTATCCATTGCCTCAACTTCTTCAATGCCCAATACTGCCAGATCCAATGCCAACACTGCCTCCATGTCTTCCTTGGCCTGCCCGGTGGATGGCGACCTGGCACTTCCACTCTAACAGCTCTCCCCAATGCCTCACCACCTTCTCTCCTCTTCACGTGCCCGAACCACCTCAATCGCCTTACTCTCAGCACTGTACTCAGCTGCTTCAATCCACATTTTCTTGCCACCTCTTCACTGGACAGTTCGTCTCTCCATGTGATCCCAGTCATATATCTCAACATTCTCCCATCACACCCAACCAACACATCCTCCAACTTCTCCTTCGTGTGTGTTTGTGTGTTGAATTCAATGGACAGTAGCAATATTATGAAAGAAAACTAACATAATTATTCACCTGTTCAATGTCCAATACTGCCAGGAATGTGTAGGAAAACATAGAATGGACTGAATCAAGTACGTGAATATTATATCTGCTATCTCTCTCTCTCTCCGTTTCAGCAGCGAGAATGAGTTGCGGCGCATGGAACGTTACTTCACCCCCTCACACGCCCTTCACGTGGGCAGGGTCAAGCTGGCCTCAGGTATGGACAGGGACGTTTCTTCCTATATCTTCAGGAACTACCTCGTGCAGGTCTCGCGGCCTCTTGTAGCTTCCTTATTTTCTTATGTTCTTATGTTCTTATGTTCTCCACAGGCAATCCCCAGTTCCAGGAGGTGATGAGGGAGCTCAGGGGCCTCTCCTTCTTCCGCACCTACTACAGCATCTTCCACATCTTCAAGATCCCGCAGCTGGAGGAGAAGTTGGAGCAGCTGGAGGGTGAGGCGGTGATCGGGCTGAAGCTGGAGAAGATCACAAAGATTGTTCCCAAGTCCCCCGAGCGACACTGGCTCGGGGAAATCCTCGACAACACTCTCTCGCTGTTTTACGTCACCATGTAAATGTGAATGATGAATGGCGACAATAGAATTAAGAACATAAAAACGTAAGAAAATAAGGAAGCTACAAGATGCCGTGAGACCTACGCGTGGTAGTTCCTGTGAGGAATTCCTGTGTGATTGGAAGTGTATCATTGGCCGTCTAACCTCATACGACAGGGTGGTAATCCCCCTCCCCAAGTGGTAGCATGGCCTTGGTGCTCATCTCCGTGGCATTAGCCCGTGAGCCTGTGGTGGGTGAGGACCCGTTACCCCGGGACACAGGGCTAGTGTGACACCCGGCCCCCGGGTTACAACAGTTACCTTCCCCAGGTTTCCACAGGTACCTATTTATCAACCCCGAAAGGAAGGAAGAACAGCTGGGTAGGCTGGTCACCGACTTGCCCTGGCCCGGGATCGAACCAGGGCCCGCAGATTCGTAGCCAGGCACGCCAGCCACTGCACCACGGAGGCGACGCTTACTGGCGGAATGACAGTAAGCGTCAGTCATGGAATCTTGGAAACTTACTGATAACTCCATAATAATTTTTCCCCAAAGTGCCTGTGCCTGAGTGCAGTTCTGCTTAGTGTTAATTCAAGTGTAATGTTGTGATGGTGTTCGGTGACAATGAAGGGATATTATAGCATAGAGGATTGTTAATATTCAGTCCCTTTACCGTGTTTCAGATCCTATCATCGACCTCCTCTGCGTTTAACCCCTTGAGGCCCAGAACATAATTTCCATTGTAATTTGGGTACCATTAGATGATTTTTAGTGACTATATGCAGTATTTTATAGATATGACCTGTTTAGTATCCTTGTCCACTAACTCATTTGGTATATTCAGTTACTTTTTGTAATTTTATGGCTCGAAAACACACATTTTTTTATAGCAAAGGAAAGATCTGGGCGTGAAGGGGTTAAACGGTTTTGGCAGAATACACTCAACGTTTCAGAGTAGCGCATACTGCCATTGCTATGAGGTGAACTATGTAATAATGATCAGGCAACACGAATGAGCCTGTCAGTGCATAAGTTAAGACCATCAGGTTACTTACTCTATGTACTAAGTATTGGTTTATAGTCGCCACACGTTAAGTTGGCGAAAACGTGGCCCTTTCACTGGCCCCTTCCGAATGCATGGGATTGGCCGAGGTGTTGGGTGTTGGGTGAGAATGCCTTACTCCAAGTTCCGCCCTAAAGCCCCAACACCCAACACCTCAGCCAATCCCGTGCCTTCGGAAGGGGGGAGTGAAAGGCACCATTTTCGTTCGCCCCATTTTTTTCGTTCCGTTTCGGATTTTTCGGACTTGAACGAGCGGCGACAATAGTAATGTATTGAGAACGTTGTCTCCCATTATATCACCAGTTAGACCCAGTAATGTAGTTGTTTCGGGCGAGTCTGCCTGGTGAGCACAAACTGGAGGGTGTTACAGTGTAGTACAGATTGTGACTAGTACACAAATATCCTCTTTTATGGATAAAGTACATTTTTTAGCATCCAAAGTTCCTATTGCTCTGTTGTCTGAGTAAGAGATTTATTTCTATACTCACTGTATCCAAAGCTTTGCCGCTAAACAGTGTTGTCCGCAGTGCCTTTGTACGGACGCCTTTACAATAAACAGTACAAGTTGACAGCTGTTTTGTGATATTGTTTTTCTGCCGTAAACTCATCAGGTATGGAATGTGCAGAGCCAACCATCTGAACCCTCGAGGAAAAACATAATAGCCTACAAGTGCTATAGGCTTCAACGTAAAAAATAATAATAATAATAATAATAATTCCCTTTCTTCTTCTTTTTATGCATTTGGCTGCATTAATGTGAGGGGCAAGGACTCGACAGTGTAGCTACATGGATTAAAACTCCAACAGGTATCATTGATCTATACTTGGTTAGGTATATGGCAATAAAATTAGTTGATCGATAGTTAGATCCATCTTAGTTAGGTATTATACGGCAATAAAAGCCAGGTAGTGTCATGTAGTGAAAAAACTGAATTCTGAAGTCTACTGCTATTTAGTGATATTCTTCTTCTGCTGTAAACTCGTACCAGTAAAACATCCTTTTTCTTCTTTTTATGCATTTGGCTGCATAAATACGATGGGAAAGGATGCAATAAAATCCAGGTAGCGTAGAGTAGTGCAAGAACGGAATTCCCCCGTAAATTAAATCAAACAATATTCGATGCTTTCAAATATATATTTCAAAAATATATACTATGGTGACGAGGCTGATGAGCTTGCCATCAGTACATGAACCATTGATACGCTTACACTCACTCTCCCATCAATACACACACACACACACACCACTAACACAACTAGATGAATACACACACACCCCAACTAGATGAATATACACCCAGACACAACTAGATCAACACACACCCAAACTAGATGAATTAACACACACACATACACACCCACACCCAAACTAGATGAACACACACACCCAAACTAGATGAATTAACACACACACACACACACCCACACCCAAACTAGATCAATACACACACCCAAACTAGATGAATTAACACACACACATACACACCCACACCCAAACTAGATGAACACACACACCCAAAGTAGATGAATACACACACACACACACATACACACCCAAACTAGATGAATACACACACACACACACATAACACACACACACACACACAAACTAGATGAACACACACACCCAAAGTAGATGAATACACACACACACACACATACACACCCAAACTAGATGAATACACACACACACCCAAACTAGATGAATACACACACACACACACAACTGGAAGAATACACACACACACACAACTGGAAGAATACACACACACACACAACTGGAAGAATACACACACACACACAACTGGAAGAATACACACACACACACAACTGGAAGAATACACACACACACACAACTGGAAGAATACACACACACACACAACTGGAAGAATACACACACAACTAACAAAACTAGATGAATACACACACACACACACAACAAACACACACACACACAACTGGTAAGAATAAACCACAAAAAATAAAAACAACACAACTAGTGAATACACACGCACACAACTAACATAAACTAGATGTACTACTACACACAACTAACAAAACTAGATGAATACACACACACACAACTAACAAAACTAGATGAATACACACACACACAACTAACAAAACTAGATGAATACACACACAGACACAGCTAGATGAATACACACACACACACACACACACACACACACATGTACTCTATGGGACATCTACAGCAACTACTGAGAAAAATATATAAATAAATAACCAGCAATAATTATGGACGTACCAATGCACTCACGTCTGCCTGATTTCACGTCCACTTGGCCTTCATCTTTTCTTGGCCTATTTTGTTTGGTCTTCTTTACTTGGCCTTCATCTCTTTTTGGTCTTCTTTACTTGGCCTTCATCTCTTTTTGGTCTTCTTTACTTGGCCTTCACCTCTTTTTGGTCTTCTTTACTTGGCCTTCACCTCTTTTTGGTCTTCTTTACTTGGCCTTCACCTCTTTTTGGTCTTCTTTACTTGGCCTTCACCATCTTTTCTTGGTCTTCTTTACTTGGCCTTCATCTCTTTTTGGTCTTCTTTACTTGGCCTTCATCTCTTTTTGGTCTTCTTTACTTGGCCTTCATCTCTTTTTGGTCTTCTTTACTTGGCCTTCATCTTTTCTTGGTCTTCTTTACTTGGCCTTCATCTTTTTTTGGTCTTCTTTACTTGGCCTTCATCTTTTCTTGGTCTTCTTTACTTGGCCTTCATCTCTTTTTGGTCTTCTTTACTTGGCCTTCATCTCTTTTTGGTCTTCTTTACTTGGCCTTCATCTTTTTTTGGTCTTCTTTACTTGGCCTTCATCTTTTTTGGTCTTCTTTACTTGGCCTTCATCTTTTTTTGGTCTTCTTTACTTGGCCTTCACCATCTTTTCTTGGTGTTCTTTACTTGGCCTTCATCTCTTTTTGGTCTTCTTTACTTGGCCTATTTTGTTTGGTCTTCTTTACTTGGCCTTCATCTTTTCTTGGCCTTCTTTACTTGGCCTTCATCTTTTTTTGGTCTTCTTTACTTGGCCTTCACCATCTTTTCTTGGTCTTCTTGGAGGTGATGGGGTGTTTGGGCATGGAGTCGAAGCCGCTGTCAAACTCGGACATGCTGGCGGTCTTGGGCAGGTTGCCGCAGCGCTGGTTCATCACCTGGACCCTCCTGTGAACGTGATGAAGATTAGAAAGTATTGAAATAAAGTGGTGGTTTTATATTCACTCTTTCTTCTTATCCTGGTATTTCTATATCAGGCGCCTAGAATTGAAACGCACAAGCGCCACTTTTAAAAAACTGAAATAAACGCGCTTAAAGTTTAATCTAAGAAAATCAAGATATGAAACGGCACAAGCGCCACTTTTTATCAATGAAAAAAATGCACCTAAAGTGTTTTCAAAGTAAATCAGCAACAAATGAAGATATTGTAATGGAGTTTGTTTGCATTTTTCTGTTTTTTAAAAGTGGCGCTTGTGCCGTTTCAATTCTAGGCGCCTGATATGTATTGATGGACTTTATTTTGTTTCTATTTGTTAAAGTCTGCATACATAAGATGAGAAAGTATTGAAATAATGTGGTGGAATTATATTCACTTTTTCCTGGTATTGTTATTTTTATTCAATCAATCATTGGGGGCACACACCAGGGGGCGCGTCGCCTCGCCCACCCTACGACGCCACTCCCGGGGGTCACCACGCGCGAGTCCCCATGCAGGCTCCCTTCCCATACCAAGCAACTCTCGACAAGAAGCATCAATATTGCGTTCATAACATAACATTCCTCCATAAGGACACAAGGTATGAAAGCAGCAATGCATAACTACATAAAAATAAAATAATTCCTCAACTACATGAAATAAAAACAATGCCTCCCTCCATACCTTCTCTTCTCCCTGCGTTCGTGTTTCTCCTTCATCTCGCGCTTGGCCTTGAATGCAGCGCCGGCCCCCAGTGCCCCCGGGGAGTCCCGGAGGCCCATGCTCTTGGCGTAGTGGCCCAGGTGCAGCGCCTTGAAGTTGAACATCTCCCGCACCTCCTTGGGGTACGAGGCGTAGGCACGCACAAACGACACATAGGCTGGGGGGGAAGACAGGAAACAGGAAAATGCAAACATAGGCTGGGGGGGAAGACAGGAACATAAGAAATGACACATAGGCTGGGGGGGCAGGAAAGAAGAACAAGGCGGGTGGAAATAAACAAAGAAGAACAATGGAGGAAGACGGAAAATATGCAAAATAGGGGGAAAGACATAGGAATAGAATGAAATATGAAACAGAAATAAGTGACACCATAGGTGGAGGGTAACTATAAACAAATAGCTGGCGAGGAACAGGAAATACCAAGCACCACCCTAGGCATGAAGAGGAATAAGTAGTGACCCATAGGTGGGGGGATGTACAGGATAGCAAACATAGGTGGGGAGGAAGAAGGAACATAGTAAAATAACTGGTATGGGTGAGAAATTAAGGAACTAGAAATGACTGATACTGGGAGACAGGGGACATAAGAATGACACATACGCCGGGGGGCAAGCGGTTAGAAGATCCCTTTGGTTGGGGGGAGCCGCGAACACAGACAAGTGACACATAGGTAGGAAAGGGCAGGAAGATCAGGACTAAAAAGCCATACCTGGGGGGAAGACAGTACTGTGAAACTAACCAACATAAGAACAGAGGAACTGCTGAAAGGGAGACAAAAGAAGCAAAAAATAGGGAATAGATAAAACATACACATAAATAATGGAGTCCTAGTAGGTACTACTATTTTCTCCATGTTATGAAGCACCTGTTAGAAATTATCCAACACCACCCTCAGATGGATGGTAGAGTCCCCTCCCCTTGTGGGGATGGTGTGCTACTGGGGGAGAGTAGGTGTATTAGTGTAATTTACTGTATGGGTAGATTGCGCAATGACTTGATCATGGAGACAGCAATGAGCTTCCCAGTGAGGATACCACCTCCTCGGGACCTCATGCGGTGTTATGCGAGATCCCTGTCGAGTTGGGGCGCCGCGTCAACACAGCAGCAGTGACCGTTAGGTTAGGTAAAGGTCAGGCTAGATTAGGCTAATAAGCTTTTACCTGTGTTTCTGTATACCTAACCTGACCTGACCTTTACCTAACTTAACGGTCACTGCTGCTGTGTTGAAGTGGCGCCGCACATAATCAGAAGGCCAACTCGATAGGGATCTCGCATAACAGCAGTACAGCAGCAATGGGTCCTGCTGGCTCACCTTTCCTGCCGAGGTCATGAAGGCCGCTGTCTGAGAGCAGCAGCTTCTCCACCTTCACCTGGAGGCTGGTGGCCGCCTCCTCCACTGTGTTGGCCCTGGACTGGAGGGGTGCAGGGGGGGGAGGGGGGGATTAGTGGGTGCAGGGTAGGGTTTCCTGTTTTGGGTGTTTCTTGGCATTCCGGAATTCTGGGACAAACCAAGATATTTCCCGGGATCCCAGGATTTCCCGCATCAGGTAATATTTGTACTAACTAATGATGTGTGAAGTGCGAACCCCAGATACTTCATGAGTGTAGTATCTTTATATTATTTGAAAGGCAATTGAATTGATACATTTTATGACACTGAAGCAATGTTCTCTTTCTTAACTTGCATACTGCTGCAGAAATAGACTACATAATCTGACTAAATAAGCAAAATTTTGATGATCTAATCTCATTCCGTTAGCCATCAAAGAAACTCAGACATTTGGCATGGCATTCAGAGTTAGCCATTATAAAAGAATAAGAATGCCAGGGTAATGGCGTTTGGAAGCCACATTCTACAAAAACCTAAACAAACACTTGAATGACCCAAAAAAAGTGGAAAAAATAAAAGGTAATAGGATAAAATCAGTGCAACTCTGAGATAAGGAACAACAATAAGAATCCCGGGATTTGAACCAATTTCCCACATTCAAAGGGACAAATGGTACTGAGGGGATACAAACATAATACTCTCTCTCTCTCTCTCTCTCATACTAAGGTTTTTAAGACGGTATGTAAAAGTAAAAGTGATGTAAAAGGGTGACAACACTTTATGATGAATATTTTAAAGTCTTGCCCTAGAAGGCCCACTATGGTTTGGTTTCTATCCAGGCTGGCATAACTAGGATGTAAGATTGATTGAGGACTCACCTTTCTACTGGTGGGGTCTGGAGGGAGCTGCAGGTTCCTCAGCACTCCCTGCATGTTGATCTCCTTCAGACTGGAACCAACAAGGAAGAGTCAAAACTCCTAACAGCATCTAATGTATTGTGGCCGTCTCTCTCTCTATAGCAGCGATGACTTCACCTATTTGAGCCTGTTTTTGGGTTTATACATTGATAATCTCCCTCTTTACCTTTGCTCAGCCTGCCACACAGCTGGTAATCCCGTATTTTAAGGCTATTAATGATCCAAGTAGCCGTGAACCACTGACAGCCCCATGTCAACAAGCCGTTACGACACAGGCTCGGCGGCTTCCCACACCAAACACCCTTTTTTCACCCCATTTTAGCCAACATAACGCGCGACGACTAGTAATAATACATGCCCCTCAAAAACACATTCTATACAACTCACGTGATCTTGTGGCCCTCCAGCATAGGCACGTAGGGAGCTTCCGCCGGGGCCAAGAGGACGAGGGCCGAACCGGGGGCATTGACGCGGGCGGTGCGGCCAACGCGGTGCACGTAGTCGGCCGCCGTGCTCGCCGCGTTGAACTGCACAATCCACCGCACCTTAGGCATGTCCAGACCTCTCGACGCTACGTCCTGCCAAGCCAAGATATCCTCAGTGAAACAATGAACAGTGGGGAAAGTATGGGATAATATTTACATCTTGATAATAAAGCAGAGTTACAGATGACAGAGACATACATACATACATACAGACTGACAGATATACAGTCCAAAGAGGGTAGTAATGCACATGTAAATACTCACTGTGCACATTAACACCCCAGACGAGGCATTCTTGAAGGACTTGAACACAGCTGAGCGATCCTGAAACAAACATAATACATAGGAACATAAGCACATAATACATAGGAACATAAGAACATTAGAAAATAAGGAAGCTACAAGAGGCCGCGAGACTTATACGTGGTAGTTCTTGTTACTGCGGTTCCCATAGTGAGGGGCGAGGAACAATGGCTGGCATAAGACGTAAATAAATCATCTTAATCCCACTATCAGTAATGAGTAGAGGGACAAGGGGGGGGGGGGGGGGGGGGGACTCAGACTTGGCAAAATGGTAGTAATTGAAATAAAGGACTAACTTTTCATACAATTATAGTATAGCCCCTCCTATAGCCTATACCCCCCCCACCCCTGTTATGTCAGGAGAGTATTGGTCAGTAGGAAGTATTGGTTGAAACTGCATCTTTACCAAAATAGGGGAAAAAAAGAATGGATGCGGAGAGCAGAATAAACCATTTCAACTTTTACCTACACAGAGAGAGAGAGAGAGAGAGAGAGAGAGAGAGAGAGAGAGAGGAGAGAGAGAGAGAGAGAGAGAGAGGAGAGAGAGAGAGAGAGAGGAGAGAGAGAGAGAGAGAGAGAGAGAGAGAGAGAGAGAGAGAGAGAGAGAGAAGAGAAGACAGAGAGAGAGAGCAGAGAACAGAGAGAGAGAGAGAGAGAGATGAGAGAGATGAGATGAGCGTGAGAGGAGGAAGAGAGAGAGAGCCAGCCTGAGAGAGATCTGCATGAGATCCCGACGACGAGAGAGATCCTAGAGAGAGCACCGAGTAGAGCAGAGAGACGACAGAGAGACGAGCATAGAGGAGAGAGAGAGAGAGACGCGAAGAGGAGGAACAGAAGATAGAGGAGGATGGGATGAGATGAGGATGTGAGAGAGGAGATGGTGAGAGCGAGAGAGAGAGAGAGGGAGGAGATAGAGGTAGAGAGATGGAGAGGAGGAGGGAGGTGAGGTGGAGGAGAGGAGAGTGGAGAGGGGGGATGGAGAGAGAGGGACTAGAGTGAAGGGAGAGTAGAGGGAGGTAGCCCAGAGATTAGAGTAAGGGAACATTAGGCCAGAAACCAGTGAGATAGACCAAAGCTGAACAACATAAGGGAGGGAATACAACTTCTGTCATTACCTGTTGAGTCATGCTGCCGTGAAGTTTTTGGAAGAGGATGGCATCTCCCTCCCCCTTGGCCTTCCCTTCTTCCTCTTCCTCCTCCTCCTCCTCCACATCCTCCTCGTCGTGGCTCCCCTCCCCATCATCCTGCTCGCCCGCCAACACTCTCTCCGCCCGACGCATAAGTGAGGTTTTGCTTTAACTTCTCGTCCGTATCTGAGGGAGAACTAGCAAATTAGTGTGTGTGTGTGTGTGTGTGTGTGTGTGTGTGTGCGTGCGTGCGTGCGTGGGTGGGTGGGTGGGTGTGTATTTACGTAGTTGTATTGGGGTGGGTGGGTGGGTGGGTGGGTGGTGTGGGTGGGTGTGGTGTGTGTGTGTGTGTGTGTGTGTGTGTGTGTGTGTGTGTTTACCTAGTTGTGTTTTACAGGGCCTGAGCTACACTGGTGGGGTCCCGTCTCCGTAGCTACATTTATCCAGTCTTTCTTTCAACTGGTGAACATTATGTGCCGATATCACCTCCTTGATCGTTTAGTCCATTGCAAACTTGTCCATTGCTATGAGGGAAGCTGTACTTCTTGATGTTGTTCAGGCATCTCACTTTTGCTAGTTGTTTTGTATGTCCTCTTGTGTAGCGACCTTCTCTTTGTTTCCAAGTCAGTAGTCTCTCATGGTCTGTTTCTTCCATCTTTGTTATCAGCTTAAACATTGTTATTTAGTCTCCTCTTTCTTCTGTGCTCGAGTGTTGGTAACTTTATTTCCTTCAACCTTTCCTCATAAAAAAGTTCTTCTAGCTCTAGTGTGTGTGTGTGTGTGCATTCATCTACTTGTAACATACAGGGCCTGGGCATTACCTGTGTGGTATTGTCTCTGTATATGTATCTATCAACCTTTTCCTTCAATTGATGCATACCTGACGCTAACCCCTTCACGCCCAGATCTTTCCTTGGCTATATAAAATTGTCTGTTGTTAGCCATAAAATTACGAAAATGACTAAATAAACCAAATTAGTTAGTGGACAAGGATACTAAACAGGTCATATCTTGTTTATATTAATATAAACCTTGCTTATATTAATTAAAAAGCATGTAATGGTAGGCCCAAATTACACTGGAAATTACGTTCTGGGTCTGAAGGGTTAAACAGAAAGAAGATATGGGAGGTGTATGTTGTTGTTGTGGGTCACCTGGACAACACCATGGAGAAGAGAGCTGTGTGGAAGTCTACCATGTCCTGCGTGGCGAAGAACACGATCATTTTCCTCTCGTCGCCAACCTGCGGACACAAACACAAACACGGGTTAGAATCTAGGTTTTTTAACGAGGTGAAAAATCCTGACCCCTTGCTGCTTACTGACTGATATGAGTGACCAAGCTGTTCCCTGCCTCCCTTGCTAAGCTGACCCACCAATAGAAAATAGAATTATCATCATTATTATTATTATAATAACACGGCAGAACTGGCTATCCATATGTAAGCTTATCTATGACGCTGTTTTCTCTCTATTCCCTTTTAAATTTACGTTTTTCCAGTTTGAATCCGTTACTTCTTGTTCTACCCTGATTAAGCCACCCAGATGTTTCCTGCCTACCTTGCACTTAGAGAGACTACCTTACCATTATCTATTTTGGCTTAACCATCAATTGAACAGGGTATCCATATGTAAGCTGAGCCACCAAGCCTATCTTGCTAAGGTGAGCCACTAGATATTCTCTGTCTACCACACCTCAGCTTATCCACCACACTGTTCCCTGCCTACCTGGCACTTGGAGAGGATGTAAGCTTATCTATGATGCTATTTTCTCCCTATTTCTTTTATAATTTACATTTTTCCAGTTTGAATCCATTACTTCTTGTTCTACCCTGATTAACCCCTTGAGACCCAGAACATAATTTCCTTTGTATTTTGCGTACCATTAGACAATTTTAGTGAATATAAGCAAATTTCAATAGATATGACCTGTTTCGTATCCTCGTCCACTGGTTAATTTGGTATATGAAGTTAGTTTTCTTAATTTTATGGTTCGACAACATACAATTTTATATATTAATGTTAAGATCTGGGTGTGAAGGGATTAAGCCTATTATTTAAGATTAAGCACCATTAATACCCTGATTAAGCACCATTAATACCCTGATTAACCACCAAGACGTTCCCTGCCTAGTGTCTACAGTAAAACCTCTCGTATTCGGACCCTCATTATTCGGACCTTCTCCTTTTTTTTTTTTTTTTTTTATTTTTTTTTTTTTTAGGGGTCGAAATTTCCTAGCTATACACGTATACACCTAGATTTTTATTTTTTTATTTTTTATTTTTTTAATTTTTTAAATTTTTTTTAGGGGTCGAAATTTCCTAGCTATATATACACCTAGATTTTTTTATATATTTTTATATTTTTTTTATATACATATCCCCCCATTATTCGGATCCTTGCATTACTCGGACCACTCCTTGGCCCAATTAGTCCGAATATGAGAGGTTTTACTGTACCTTGCACTTTGAGAGTATGAAGGCGGCCAGGGTGACCAGCCTGAGCTTGGCCGGCACCAGCAGGTAGTGGTGGGTCAGGTTGGCAGGGGTGGCCAGCGCTTCGGAGGTCAGCGTCGAGGCCTCCCCGCTCTCCTCATGGCTCACGTCCACCACCTTGGGATCCAGAAGACTCATGCCTGCAGGGGGGGAGGGGAGGAAGCATAGGTCATAGCTAGGTAGGTAAATAGGTAATGGATAGGTAATGGGTAACAGGAAGGAAGGAGGAAGAAAGGAAGGGATGGAAGAAAGGAAGGAAGGAAGAAAAGAAGGGATGGAAGAAAGGAAGGAAGGAAGGAAGGAAGGAAGGAAGGAAGGAAGGAAGAAAAGAAGGGATGGAAGAAAGGAAGGAAGGAAGCAAGGAAGGAAGGAAGCAAGGAAGGAAGGAAGGAAGGAAGGAAGGAAGGAAGGAAGGAAGGAAGAAAAGAAGGGATGGAAGAAAGGAAGGAAGGAAGAAAAGAAGAAAAGAAGGGATGGAAGAAAGGAAGGAAGGAAGGAAGGAAGGAAGGAAGGAAGGAAGGATGGAAGAAAGGAAGCAAAGGTAATGGATAGGTAAGATAGGTGGGTAAAAAGGTAATGGATAGGTAAGATAGGTAGGGAAATAGGTAATGGATAGGTAAGATAGGTAAGATAGGTAGGTAGGTATATAGGTAATGGAGAGGGAGAGGAAGCATGGGTAGTAGGTAGGTAAGACAGGTAGGTAAATAAGTAATAGGTAGGTATAAGACAGGTAATATCGACCTACACGTGGTAGTTCCTGTTACTTAACACTACCTACATCCACCTTTCATCCCCATCCATGAAATTATACAGCCTCCTTTTAAAACTCCTATTGACTCCGCACTGACTACCCCACGACTGAGTCCATTCCAATCATTTACCACCCTATTTGTGAACCAGTTTTACCCTTTTTTTTAAATCTATGCTTACTTACCTGCCAGTTTCTCCACGCCGGCCGACAGAGTGGCAGACAACATGATGGTTTGCCGGGAGCGACCTAGACCAGGCTGCTGCTCTTGAAGGCTCTCAATAATGCTGCAACACAAGGGGGCAACACAAGACATCAATAGAACCACTACATCATCACCAAGAACTTATTTTCCACCCTTACAAAAGATAAATAGAGGAGATTCAGCTTCTTTGTCTCTATACATTTTTAGGATGTTGATGTCACTGCAAGATTACAATGTCCCTATCTTCTGCAGCGGAGGCTCATCTATTATTTAGCACATTAACCTTCCATGATAAACACACACACACACACACACACAGATAAAGCACATCTCACCTGGCAAAAACACACTCTTACTGAACTAACTGACCCAGCAATAATGAACTGGATGAAACCTGTATATACAATGGGCTAATTCAATGTCCTTAATGCAAACCTATACCAATCATACCAACAACACACACACACACACCTGGTGAGGTTGCGTTCGTATCCCAGGTCGAGCAGCCTGTCAGCCTCGTCCAGCACCAGGTAGCGCACGTTGGCCAGGCTGAGGCAGGTGGTGCTGTGCAGGTGGTCGATGAGGCGGCCCGGCGTGCCCACCAGGATGTTGATGCCGCGCCGCAGCCTCGCCTTCTCGGCCTTCTTCTTCTCCCCGCCGATGAGGTAGCCCGGCACCACCCACACACACGACTAGGGGGGGAGAGAGGGGGTCAGGTGAGTCAGGGCACAGGTAAGATGATCTCTAGATTACCGTATTTTACGGCTAATAAGACGCACCCTGATTTTGGAAAAAAATCTCTAAAAAAAATAATAAAAAAAAAAAATCTAAAAGATATAAACATCTCTTGTCTAAAGGTGGTTTTATTGTATATCGTAAATAGTTTTGATGAATGTGGATTATAATTTCCAGGACTGTAAAAAGCTTGTGCTACGTGTGACAGCCTGGTGGTAAATGATACATCAACACCAGCAGACAATAGGTGGCGGTGTTGGTGCCAATCTGCCGAGGTGGAAGTTGCCGCGGAACAGCTCCCGCCAGTCTTGGTGGCAGACTCATTCCAACATTTGTCTTGGAAGACGCATTAGTATTTTTCAGGGTATATTTTAGGAAAATAAGTGCATCTTATAAGCCGTAAAATACGGTACCTGCTTAGGACTTTGTAAGGAGTCAAGATGTCATCAACGATTCACTAGAAAATGTGAAAAAGATCAGAAATATATCAAGCTTCCATTCAGCCCGAGGTCAGTGCCTACCTTGTGCAGCTTCTCGAACCACTGGTAGCTCTGCAGTGCCAGCTCCCGCGTCGGCACCACCACCAGCGCCAGCACCCCGTCCCCTCGCTGCACCCTCGGCACTTGCTGGGGGGGGCAGGGGAAGGAGAGGAGCTTTGAACAAGGACACAAATGGAGAATAAAACATGACACTTCTATGAGCAGTGTTGTCTGGGTGACATGGTAAGGTAACAGATACGATGATGAGCACACCCACAGCTGATGGTGACAACAGTACATACAATGATTCCGCACCCCCGCCACACACCCACCCACAGCTGATGGTGACAATGATCCCTATCTACTCTCTCTATCTCCCCTTATACCTCCCCCCGCCACACCCTCACCGTCATCAAGGAGTTCAGGATGGGCAGGGCGTAGGCCAGGGTCTTGCCCGAGCCCGTCTGTGACTTGACCAGCGTGTCGCGCCCGGCCAGGATGGGGGGCATGGCCTGCTGCTGCACTGAGGTCATCGAGGTCAGGCCAAACTTACCTAAATTTGCCACCTGGGAAAATCCACAGAAGAAATACTCAAATAATAATAATAATAGTAATTTTATTTTCACCCGAAGGCATATAGAAAAAAGAAAAATAACATAATATACATACATGAGGAAATGAACTTAATGCTAAAGCAAATAATATGTGTTTAAGTGTTGGATTTTACTGATTTATAGCTTGGATTGTAAAGTTTTATCCTCTTCCTCCTACTTACACCACATTATTATTATTACTCATTCTGTTCAACGTCAGTTTTCCCCATAATATTGTATGAGGTTAGACGGCCGATGATACGCTTCCAATTATCTAACTATCAACTTATCTATCTAACTAACTATCTAACTGTTGCCTACTTACACGCATCCATACTAACAATCTGCGGCACAAATCCACTTACAATCTGAGGGGCAAATCCACTTACAATCTGAGGGGCAAATCCACTTACAATCTGAGGGGCAAATCCACTTACAATCTGAGGGGCAAATCCACTTACAATCTGAGGGGCAAATCCACTTACAATCTGAGGGGCAAATCCACTTACAATCTGAGGGGCAAATCCACTTACAATCTGAGGGGCAAATCCACTTACAATCTGAGGGGCAAATCCAACTACAACGGGGCAAATCCACTTACAATCTGAGGGGCAAATCCACTTACAATCTGAGGGGCAAATCCACTTACAATCTGAGGGGCAAATCCAACTACAACGGGGCAAATCCACTTACAATCTGAGGGGCAAATCCACTACAATCTGAGGGGCAAATCCACTTACAATCTGAGGGGCAAATCCACTTACAATTATAGGGTTAAGATCCAGTGACGAGAAAGCATCCTCTGAGAAGACCTTTTCGGAGAGCCTTGTCACCTCAGACTTGGGGATGAAGGGGATGGCTGGGTTACCGGAGAAGAGGGAGGTCACAATATCCCTCTTCTCCTCACCAGGGGCATCTCCCTCCTCCCCGGGTGGCCTGGGAGGGTGGTCTGCCTCCCCCTCTTCCCCGGCTGGCTGGGGGTCAGAGCTGTGGGTTGTTTTGGGTCGTTTGGTGGGTGGGGCGCCGTCGTCTGTTCCTCTCTTGGGGTAATTCCAAAGTAATTCTGAGAACACAATAGCAAAGCTGTTAGTATTGAGATTTAAGTATATTTATATATGAAAATGGTCTGCCTTTCTAGCCTTTCTATATTCTAATCTCTTTTTTATTACTTTCTTCTTCTTTCTAGCTTTTCTCTGGGAGGTCACCACGTCATACTGGAATTTTGTTAGCTATGTACTCTCCTAGACACACATCCCAAGACTTTATTACTGTTTCTTTTAATATATATTCATTATAATTTTTTTCGGGCCACTTCCAGACACTCATGCCTCCTGATATGTAGCTGTTTCAGGGTAGTGAAGGGTATGCTAATAAAGGTTACACTCACTGTGATGGTTCCTTAAAACCTACATTAAACACAGTGAGTATTAGAAGGAAATCCAAGATAAGTATTATGCCCATCACCCTATCACTTTTCAGAGCTTCAGTGACTAATCATCTAATGCCCCCTCTCTTATCATGATGTGCCCTAGCAAGCAAACTGATTGATTGACTTAATGCCAAAAAAGGGGGAAATGTGCCAGACATCAGAGGTGATATGGCACTATGGCAAAGCATAATAAGGGTCAGGGTTATAGAGAAAGAGTGAAACAGTGAGGGAAGGGGAAAGCACGGAATGTTACAGCAGGATGGTTAGATCAGATGTAGGATGTGGATTTGTTGGAGGAAGGAGATTAAATTACTCAGGGAGAAGGAGGGGGATTCCGGGAGAATGTCCACAAGACAGGGAGGACAAATGAGGGAAGAAACTGGAACGAGCAGTTAGTAAGATGGGGGCAGGATAGTGGGACATGTTAGACAGTGCAAACAAGCTGAAATGGTACACAGGTATTCTTCTCAACTGCACACAATGCATTCCCTCTTACTAGTCTATGATTACAAATGACTTCAAATACATATTACCCCATAGGAAACAATGCCTCAGTAATATTGAAGAAGAATGCCTCCAACTCCTCTTTCTTTTCTTTCTCTATGACCGACAAGCTTGGGATCATGACAGGAAATTTGGGTCGGGGAGGCAAAGAACATAAGAAAATAAGGAAGCTACAAGAGGCCGCGAGAACTATACGTGGAATTTCCTGTTACTTAACACTACCTACATCCACCTTTCATCCCCATCCATGAAATTATCCAGCCTCCTTTCAATTAAAGCTCCCTATTGACTCCGCACTAACTACCTGTCTACTGAGTCCATTCCAATCATTTACCACCCTATTTGTGAACCAGTTTTTCCCCATTTCTTTTACAAATCAACGCTTTTCCAGCTTGAATCCGAAAAAGACGGGTCATTTACGGCTCGTCTCAAAACGATCCAAAACACAACAAGTGATCCATGGAAATTCCCGGAAAAACATGACAAAAACAATGCACACACACACGCAGAGAGTGACTGATGACTTAGGGAACACAAACAAACCCTCACACCTCAAATATAAGGAAGAATAGGACCCGTAGAAAATGTGTAAAAAACCCCGTCCTACACCAAAACCTAAAACATTGAAATCAATCATAAAACGCACAACTAATGCCTAAAACGATACAGAAATATTCTAAATATACTGAAACACACAATCCTCCTGCTAAATTTCATGTAGAAAGAGAGTTATTGACAAGTAAAGCTACCGTAGATAACAGTGAAGTCGCCACCTGCAGTAATGTCGCCAGCCGCCAAATATTACGAATGATAGCCTCACTACTGCTGTCTGTGCCACTAAAGATGATACACAGTAGTTTATATCATGACTGTATAATCTACCCTGTTTCAGCGTTGTTTTATGCTTTGTAGCTGCGAGTATAGACGGTTTCAAATTTCACTACGCGTTTTTTTCTTCGGGCGACGACGACAGCGGTAGGACACTCAGTAAATAAACACTAGATGGCGACTCTACTGTGGTAGCCACTTTGTAGATATTTTTGTCATTTGTTCATTTATAGCCATACTATGACACAGATGAAGACACAAAATGACACAGACTCTCCAGATAGCCCCTTCTAACTTCCATGAAATCATGGATGTAGAAATGTAAGTATTAACGCCACCACACGTCTGTAAACAGAAAAAAAAGTTGTCCTGGCGACTTAACTGTTATCTACGGTAAAATATATAGCATTACTAAATGTAGAAGTTTCCTTCCTTGTAAGAAATCAGAATACACCAACAGTAGGTTAAAAATAATACCCTATAGAGCTAGTTCCTGCCCTACTACCACACACACATGACCTAAATAGTAGATAACAGGCCTAACAAGTCATCTTTTCTCTCTCATTTATCAATAATACCGAGTATTTCTACACCCTCACCTGTTTTCGGGGTTTATCTTGACTATTCTCCTTGTCTAGCCTTCCATGTGGTTGATAATCCCGTAATATAAGGTTAACAATGGACTAAATAACACTAATAGTGAAATAAGACAGCCGGTGTAGCGATCTCACCAGCTACCTTGGTCCGAGTAGCTACACTGCCCAAATACGCGTCACTGCGCATGCGCGGCAGAGGACGTCACACCGGTAAACAGCTGTGCCTCACGCCGAATCTGAGAAGCTACCCTATCAGCGAAAAAGATAATTTCAGCCATGGGAGAAGAAGGTAATAGGTATACGAAGGATAGAAACTTTTGTGAGCCTAAGAACCGTCGAGTGGCCTAAGAACACCCACATGCTGCCCATTAACTCTGCCTTCGATTGCGAGTGTATCGGAGGACACAGGGGGCGGCATGAGCCTCTAATTACAGGCGTCACTATATAAATGCCTGCCACCACCACGGGGCCTTTGGTCCACGGGCGCACTTAAGAAATAATTATTTATCTCTCTCTATAGCTATACAGCCATTTTCACCTATTTTCGAGTTTGTACATTGATGTTCCCCCCATCTACCTTTGTTCAGCCCTGCATAGAGCCGGTAATCCCGAATTATAAGGGTAGTAATTATCCACACAGTCGTATACCAGCCCCGTGTAAACAAACGGTGACGTCATAACCCTGGGGATGTGTACCGGTATTCGGTATACCGAAATACCAGTATTTCAGTGCCCGTATCTGATACCGGTGTGAAGACGTACAGGTATTATTCCCGAAAACCGGTATCGGCAATACCGGTATTATGTTGATACCGCACAACCCTATATAAGCCCCGTGACGTCACAGGCCCGGCGCCTTGCCGGCGGCAGCCAGGCCCCCTTTCCCTTCATCAATCTTATAACATCGAACAAATCAAATAATGAATAAATCAACACGGAGAGAGTAAAATAATGATAAATAGGACACAATGAGCCTAAAAAAACAATGAAATAACGAAGAAATAATGAAATACCCAATATCAGAAGATGGCCGAAAAAGCCTCAAATTCACCACCACCAAAATTGACTTTTTAACGCAGCTCTTATAATTCGTGAAAAAATATGAGCAAATAGTGTAAGATGAGCGTATCTTATAAACATGAACAGGTCGGAGTTTGGTGTTGAAACCGAGGAGAAAAATATGTTTTGATTTTTCGATAAGTTGACCCTTTCAATCACTCAGTCAGCTGTATTATTTCACTAAACACGTGAAAAACCCGTCACCTAGACACACACAAACACACAGCGACTGTAGGGATGGCTAAGAGGACACAAATAACCTCACCGCTCAAGTAGAAGGGAGACTAAGGTACAGTAAAAATATAAACAAAACCACACTCAAACTATAAAACAAAATATGTCCACCAAGCCAAAGAATAATACAAAAAACGATGCGGAAATATCGAAATATATTAAAATACACAAAAATCCCCCTCCATTTGAAGTACCAAAAGATTTATCAACAAAAAATCGGTAATATGTACGGGTTTACTAAACAATTGAATAATATTTATTTTACGAAGGCCTTAACTATCGGAAACTTTATATGGGAAGTAATAAAAACAGTTGGAGTTTTCAATAACGCATTACAATCCATAATCGGTCCACGAATAAAAAAGTCATAATTCGTTTAAATACGTAACCGGCGCCTCGTAACCTCGCGGAGGCAGGATTCCCTTTAGCCAATCAGCGGCCTTGCTCTGGTCTCAGCCAATCAGCGTTCAGTAACCAGCTGGACGGCAATATACAGACGTATTTACTCATAAATAAGATGAATTTTACCCTTAAATACCTTATTTATGGCATATTAGTGATGCTCAGAGTATTCTTAGTGATACATATAGGTGGGACGATGATAATTACCGCCATATTAGCCTTTCATCGTCATATTCTCCCTAAATTACATGACTGTTCTTACTTTTAGGCCGGCAATGGTATATTATGACGTGTTTTCGGTAAGTGTCTCTCTCTGAATACTACACAGACGTACCCAGGGTATATCTTGATGCACTGATCCCAGGTTCTCTAGTCCAGCGTGCCCGAGAGTAGCTTGTTATGGACCACTATGGCCCGCGGCGGTACGGGGCTCACGCCGTATCTTTAGGTTACACACACACACTGGGGGGCTAATACCTAACACCACAGTAAAGCACTCAAGTTAGTCAATGCTCCCCTGAACTGACGGGACGCCTTCAGTCGATGCTCCCCAGACCTGACGGGACGGACGCCCTCAGTCAATGCTCCCCTGAACTGACGGGACGCCTTCAGTCAATGCTCCCCAGACCTGACGGGACGGACGGCCTCAGTCAATGCTCCCCTGAACTGACGGGACGCCTTCAGTCAATGCTCCCCAGACCTGACGGGACGGACGGCCTCAGTCAATGCTCCCCTGAACTGACGGGACGCCTTCAGTCAATGCTCCCCAGACCTGACGGGACGGACGCTCTCAGTCAATGCTCCCCTGAACTGACGGGACGCCTTCAGTCAATGCTCCCCAGACCTGATGGGACGGACGGCCTCAGTCAATGCTCCCCTGAACTGACGGGACGCCTTCAGTCAATGCTCCCCAGACCTGATGGGACGGACGCCCTCAGTCAATGCTCCCCTGAACTGACGGGACGCCTTCAGTCAATGCTCCCCAGACCTGATGGGACGGACGGCCTCAGTCAATGCTCCCCTGAACTGACGGGACCCCTTAGTCAATGCTCCCCTGAACTGACGGGACGTCTTCAGTCAATGCTCCCCTGAACTGACGGGACGCCTTAGTCAATGCTCCCCTGAACTGACGGGACGCCTTCAGTCAATGCTCCCCTGAACTGACGGGACGCCTTCAGTCAATGCTCCCCTGATCTGACGGGATGCCCTTAGTCAATGCTCCCCTGAACTGACGGGACGCCTTCAGTCAATGCTCCCCTGATCTGACGGGATGCCTCAGTCAATGCTCCCCTGAACTGACGGGATGCCCTTAGTCAATGCTCCCCTGAACTGACGGGACGCCTTCAGTCAATGCTCCCCTGAACTGACGGGACGCCTTCAGTCAATGCTCCCCTGATCTGACGGGATGCCCTTAGTCAATGCTCCCCTGAACTGACGGGACGCCTTCAGTCAATGCTCCCCTGATCTGACGGGATGCCCTTAGTCAATGCTCCCCTGAACTGACGGGAGCCTTCAGTCAATGCTCCCCTGAACTGACGGGGACACCTTCAGTCAATGCTCCCCTGATCTGACGTGATGCCCTCAGTCAATGCTCCCCTGATCTGACGGGAGCCCTCAGTCAATACTCCCCTGAACTGACGGGACGCCTTAAGTCAATGCTCCCCTGAACTGACGGGACGCCTCAGTCAATGCTCCCCTGATCTGACGGGATGCCCTTAGTCAATGCTCCCCTGAACTGACGGGACGCCTTCAGTCAATGCTCCCCTGAACTGACGGGACGCCTTCAGTCAATGCTCCCCTGATTGAGGGACGCCCTCAGTCAATGCTCCCCTGATCTGACGGGACGCCCTCAGTCAATGCTCCCCTCAACTGACGGGACGCCCTCAGTCAATGCTCCCCTGATCTGACGGGATGCCTCAGTCAATGCTCCCCTGATCTGACGGGACGCCCTCAGTCAATGCTCCCCTGAACTGACGGGACGCCTTCAGTCAATGCTCCCCTGATCTGATGGGACGCCCTCAGTCAATGCTCCCCTGAACTGACGGGACGCCTTCAGTCAATGCTCCCCTGATCTGATGGGACGCCCTCAGTCAATGCTCCCCTGAACTGAGGGACGCCTTCAGTCAATGCTCCCCTGATCTGATGGGACGCCTTCAGTCAATGCTCCCCTGAACTGACGGGACGCCTTCAGTCAATGCTCCCCTGATCTGACGGGACGCCCTCAGTCAATGCTCCCCTGAACTGACGGGACGCCTTCAGTCAATGCTCCCCTGATCTGATGGGACGCCCTCAGTCAATGCTCCCTGAACTGACGGGACGCCTTCAGTCAATGCTCCCCTGATCTGATGGGACGCCCTCAGTCAATGCTCCCCTGAACTGACGGGACGCCCTCAGTCAATGCTCCCCTGATCTGACGGGACGCCCTCAGTCAATGCTCCCCTGAACTGACGGGACGCCTTCAGTCAATGCTCCCCTGATCTGATGGGACGCCCTCAGTCAATGCTCCCCTGAACTGACGGGACGCCCTCAGTCAATGCTCCCCTGAACTGATGGGACGCCCTCAGTCAATGCTCCCCTTAACTGACAGGACGCCCTCAGTCAATGCTCCCCTGAACTGATGGGATGCCTTCAGCCAATGCTCCCCTGTCCCGTCAGGGGAGCATTGACTGAGGGCGTCCCATCAGTTCATGGGAGCATTGACAAGTGTAGCGATCTCACCAGCTACCTTTGGTGAGGAAGCTGTAAGAAGCCGGCTTCTTGCAGCTTGCGTTTTTTGTTAACTCGAGGCACTTTTAAGAGGCCAGCTTCTTACGGCTTGCCCAGCTGGGCCAAGCCGTAAGAAGCCGGAGGAAGCGATCCCTCGGCCCCGCTTCTCACGGCTTCTCTCGGCTTCATACGTCACGATACGTAACGTCAGAGAAAAAGAACACGTGGCGGTGTTCGCGAAATCCTGTAGACTATTAATCTATCCTGTAGACCATTAATCATTAAAATCCATTCATCTATCGTATTTAACTAATTGTACAGCTTAACTGCTGCCCCGATACACGTTACAGGCAACATGAGTCACTAGCTTCCCATGAGAACACTTACAAGTAATAATAGTTGATAAAATAATACATGATGAAAACCATACTCCTGACTGTTTTTGACGTAGATAATTTAAGCTTTTGAGTAACTATTATTACTTGTAAGTGTTCTCATGGGAAGCTAGTGACTCGATGTTCCCTGTAACATGTATCAGGGCAGCAGTTAACCTGTAAAACCAGTTAAATAAGAGCGATGAATGGAGGTTTACAGGATTTTGCGCCTTGACAATATTTCGCAAAACAGCGGGACAGGCGGAACTAGTAATAGTGAATATCGTCGTAGAAATAATGTAATTACAGATAACAGGACACAAGTAAACACACAGATGTACATTCAAAAGCATGGACTTACCTTAAGACCACGTATAAGAATATACAAGGTACTGTAGCTATAACACTATAGTCGCCAGTCAATTGCCACTGCACTATTGTCGCCAGGCACAATATATTACGAATTTTAGCATCCCTACAGACTTTTATGTGCCACTGAAGACATGTAGTGTGATGTACATAATATAAACTACAGTACTGTGGATGTGTCTTCGTGGATGAGTGGCACATACAAATCAGTAGTGATGCTAAAATTTGTAACATATTGTGCCTGGCGACATTAGTGCAGTGGCAAGTGACTGGCGACTATAGTGTTATCTACGGTAGAGCAGCTGATAGGTATATATTGTGGAAATGACTAGCATTGCGTTTAATTCAGTATGTTTATGAGAGAAGATGTGGTTGGATATGAGTTGAAGATGACAATTCGTCATTGTGTGCACATTCACCTTTTTTTGGCATTAAATCAATCAATCAATCGTCATTGTGTGGTTGTTTTGTTTACAGCTATCAGCTGTGATCGCCGAGCGGGCGAGCCCCGACAAGAAGCTGACAACTGTCAGCCGTTCTGGCGAGGCACGCAAGCGAGAGAGAAGCCGGCAAGAAGCCGGCTTCTTACGGCTTCCTCACCAAAATTCGCCTCTTGGTCCGAGTAGCTACACTGCCCAAATACGCGTCACTGCGCATGCGCGGCAGAGGACGTCACACCGGTAAACAGCCGTGCCTCACGCCGAATCTGAGAAGCTACCCTATCAGCGAAAAAGATAATTTCAGCCACGGGAGAAGAAGGTAATAGGTATACGAAGGATAGAAACTTTTGTGAGCGCATGGGACGTATCACTCGTCACTCGCTCTCACAAAAGTTTCTATCCTTCCTATACCTATCTATTACCTTCTTCTCCCGTGGCTGATATTATTTTGTAGCTACTGGACCAAGGTAGCTGGAAATACATTGTATTTAAATACTCATAATATAAATATCTAAATACTTTTTTCACAGTTAATTTGGCCCTAAACCCGCCCCACTATCTGGCAACCCTGATGTTACAGTGAACCAGGGTTTCCACTGCCAAGGAAATTTCCTTATTTTAATGAAATCTAGGCCTGAGAAGGAAATTTCTAAGGAATCCCAAAATCTAAGGAAATCCTCAGGAAATCCATTTTTTTCGTACATGTAAAGATTTGTGTGTATTTAAAATGTATTTACAAATGCATTTAAATACAATTGATGTATTTAGTATTTAGTATTTAAATACATTCGTAATATGTATTTAGTATTTAGTATTTAGTATATAAATACAATTCTCCCATGTATTTAGTATTTAGTATTTAAATACATTCAATGTATTTAGTGCCCAGCTCTGCCTATTGCTGCCTGGTACAATACCCTCCTGACACCACACACAGTACTATTGCTGCCTGGTACAATACCCTCCTGACACCACACACAGTACTATTGCTGCCTGGTACAATACCCTCCTGACAGCACACACAGTACTATTGCTGCCTGGTACAATACCCTCCTGACAGCACACACAGTACTATTGCTGCCTGGTACAATACCCTCCTGACACCACACACAGTACTATTGCTGCCTGGTACAATACCCTCCTGACAGCACACACAGTACTATTGCTGCCTGGTACAATACCCTCCTGACAGCACACACAGTACTATTGCTGCCTGGTACAATACCCTCCTGACAGCACACACAGTACTATTGCTGCCTGGTACAATACCCTCCTGACACCACACACAGTACTATTGCTGCCTGGTACAATACCCTCCTGACACCACACACAGTACTATTGCTGCCTGGTACAATACCCTCCTGACAGCACACACAGTACTATTGCTGCCTGGTACAATACCCTCCTGACAGCACACACAGTACTATTGCTGCCTGGTACAATACCCTCCTGACAGCACACACAGTACTATTGCTGCCTGGTACAATACCCTCCTGACAGCACACACAGTACTATTGCTGCCTGGTACAATACCCTCCTGACAGCACACACAGTACTATTGCTGCCTGGTACAATACCCTCCTGACAGCACACACAGTACTATTGCTGCCTGGTACAATACCCTCCTGACAGCACACACAGTACTATTGCTGCCTGGTACAATACCCTCCTGACAGCACACACAGTACTATTGCTGCCTGGTACAATACCCTCCTGACAGCACACACAGTACTATTGCTGCCTGGTAACAATAACCCTCCTGACAGCACACACAGTACTATTGCTGCCTGGTACAATACCCTCCTGACAGCACACACAGTACTATTGCTGCCTGGTACAATACCCTCCTGACAGCACACACAGTACTATTGCTGCCTGGTACAATACCCTCCTGACAGCACACACAGTACTATTGCTGCCTGGTACAATACCCTCCTGACAGCACACACAGTACTATTGCTGCCTGGTACAATACCCTCCTGACAGCACACACAGTACTATTGCTGCCTGGTACAATACCTCCTGACAGCACACACAGTACTATTGCTGCCTGGTACAATACCCTCCTGACAGCACACACAGTACTATTGCTGCCTGGTACAATACCCTCCTGACACACACACAGTACTATTGCTGCTGGTACAATACCCTCCTGACACCACACACAGTACTATTGCTGCCTGGTACAATACCCTCCTGACACCACACACAGTACTATTGCTGCCTGGTACAATACCCTCCTGACGCCACACAGTACTATTGCTGCCTGGTACAATACCCTCCTGACGCCACACAGTACTATTGCTGCCTGGTACAATACCCTCCTGACGCCACACAGTACTATTGCTGCCTGGTACAATACCCTCCTGACGCCACACACAGTACTATTGCTGCCTGGTACAATAGCCTCCTGACGCCACACAGTACTATTGCTGCCTGGTACAATAGCCTCCTGACGCCACACAGTACTATTGCTGCCTGGTACAATACCCTCCTGACGTCACACACAGTACTATTGCTGCCTGGTACAATACCCTCCTGACACCACACACAGTACTATTGCTGCCTGGTACAATAGCCTCCTGACGCCACACAGTACTATTGCTGCCTGGTACAATAGCCTCCTGACGCCACACAGTACTATTGCTGCCTGGTACAATACCCTCCTGACACCACACACAGTACTATTGCTGCCTGGTACAATAGCCTCCTGACGCCACACAGTACTATTGCTGCCTGGTACAATAGCCTCCTGACGCCACACAGTACTATTGCTGCCTGGTACAATAGCCTCCTGACGCCACACAGTACTATTGCTGCCTGGTACAATAGCCTCCTGATGCCAAGTGCAATCTCCTATCTTCATGTCTTTAGTAATGTAAAGAGTGATGTGTTTTCAAATATATAATCAATGCGAAGTTTTTTTATTTTCACACAGCAGAACAGCACCAGGACACCCTCGAATGCATATCTTCCCTCTCTTTAGTGTCATAAGAACATAAGAACATAAGAAAATAAGGAAGCTACAAGAGGCCGCGAGACCTACACGTGGTAGTTCCTGTTACTTAACACTAACTACATCCACCTTTCATCCCCATCCATGAAATGATTTAGCCTCCTTTTAAAGCTCCCTATTGACTCCGCACTGACCACCTGCCTACTGAGTCCATTCCAATTATTTACCACCCTATTTGTGAACCAGTTTTTCCCTTTTTCTTTCCATCTATTTAGGTCAACTACAGCAGAAACATTGTTCGCACTACCTTACTGCAACAGACATTGTTCGCACTACCTTACTGCAACAGACATTGTTCGCACTACCTCACTGCAACAGAGACATTGTTCGCACTACCTTACTGCAACAGACATTGTTCGCACTACCTCACTGCAACAGAAACATTGTTCGCACTACCTTACTGCAACAGAGACATTGTTCGCACTACCTTACTGCAACAGAGACATTGTTCGCACTACCTCACTGCAACAGAAACATTGTTCGCACTACCTCACTGCAACAGAAAAATTGTTTGCACTACCTTACTGCAACAGAAACATTGTTCGCACTACCTTACTGCAACAGAAAAATTGTTCGCACTACCTTACTGCAACAGAAACATTGTTCGTACTACCTTACTGCAACAGAAAAATTGTTCGCACTACCTTACTGCAACAGAAAAATTGTTCGCACTACCTTACTGCAACAGAAAAATTGTTCGCACTACCTTACTGCAACAGAAACATTGTTCGCACTACCTTACTGCAACAGAAACATTGTTCGCACTACCTTACTGCAACAGAAATATTGTTCGCACTACCTTACTGCAACAGAAACATTGTTCGCACTACCTTACTGCAACAGAAAAATTGTTCGCACTACCTTACTGCAACAGAGACATTGTTCGCACTACCTTACTGCAACAGAGACATTGTTCGCACTAACTCACTGCAACAGAGACATTGTTCGCACTACCTCACTGCAACAGAGACATTGTTCGCACTACCTCACTGCTAACATGAAAATTTATGCTCCATTTTAGAGTTTTTCTCATTTGACTTGTGAGGAAAAGCACTGTGTTCAAATCTTACTCATCAAACAATGAAGGAATCCTAGTTAAATCCCTAGTGAAGTAAGTTTTTCTGGTATTGTAGCTGAACATGGGTGACTTGTTTTTGTCCCTCCCATGCATCATCCCATTTTCTGCCATTTCCAAGCTTGTCCTCCATAGGGAAAGAAAAAGATAGAGGCGGCGGAGGCATGGTTCTCAGTACAGTCGACCTTCGATTTAACGGACTAAAAGGGAGGAGAAGTGGTCCGTCAGAGCCGATTGTCCGTTAGTGCAAGGGTATTTTCCCGAGGGTGTGAAAATATAGAAAAAACACAGGAAAAATAGTGAAATAAATGAGAAATAATCACAAACACAACCAGACAGAGTAGCTAGGTTGGGAGGCAGACAGTGACTGGCGCTACATGCTGGATTTGGCAAGAACACTGAACTTCTCGGACACATTTTACATTTAAGCTCTGACCTAACGGACACATTCTTCAAGCAGCGGACTTTTTGAAGGGTTTAGTCCCCTTGTCCGGTAGGGAATGGAGTCCGTTAAACCGAGGGTCCACTGTATTTGTCATTTTCTACACTTACCGAGAGGGCCAATGGTGGCATCACGTTTGAGGGCGAGGCGGTGCGGCGAAGATGATTACCGCACCCCACAGGAGGGATGGGCGGGGTTATAGAGCGAAGCAACGGTTAGCAGGAAGGCATGAAATCTCTTGTTGGGATCCTCGTGTGCCATCATAAACATCGCCCTAGCTAAGTGACCCACATTGTGTTCATTATTTTTTCTCACAGACAGAGGCACTTTATGTTTTACTTCCAGCCACAGTTTTTCTACGGCCTTGCTAAGATCCTTGGTGCCTGGGCCAGCAAAGATCAAGGAGTGACTGACTGCTAGATCCTGAAAGCCTTCTTCAGACAAGCAGTTGTGTGCTCTCCAATATTCAGAAATGATGATGGTTCCAGGTTCTATTTTATCTTTTATTATACTACGAAGTGTCTCGCTGTCCGCCTGGTCTACGGGAACCATGAAGCAGCGGCGCGTCTCTCGGCACGTGCCACACAACACACGCTGATCGGCAACTATTCGCCCGGAACTAATGGTTTTCTCTCCAAATTGACTCTCACGAAACTCCACAATCTTTCCTTCACCGCCAATCTTCCCCTCGCGCTGGACACACCACTCCACCAACACCTCTTGGCAAAAGTTGGTCCATTTACCAAGAGTGCAGTTGTCCAATCCCAATTCACTTTTGATGAAGCCGTAAGAGAAGTATTCACGCACAAAAGAGTTGGCTAATACTAGCACTGTTTCCAGGCTAGTTTTGACATTGTGCATGAAAGTGTTCTTGAAAACCCCTTGGGACCACTCACAACTCCTTTTCCTTTTTTTATTGAAGCTAGTTTTAACTTGACAGCGCCAAAGCTTCCTTCTATGACACAGGGTGGCAGGCGATCCACAACGTTCACAGTTTTTTGTCGCTAAAATTAGTTTGTGACGGACACACAGATCAAATAAATCTTTTGGTTTTCCTGTATATTTCTGGTTGAACTGGAGGAGGCCTACATCACAGTCACTACAGCGATCCATCACGGACAGGGGAGGCGAGGTGGCGCATGATGTGTGATTACAGGCAGCAGGCTAACACACACACACACACACACACACACACTGATAGCCCCATGAGGTCAAATCAGTGCCCTGTGGTGAATAAAAATGCCTGTTAATAGATATATAAAAGTAAACTACAATCAAATCAAAACTATGGCAAGCCCAAAATTGCAATACATGCTGACATGAAATATTTCTGTAATGTCAACTAGATTCCCTGGTGTCCTAAGCTAGGGTGTCCGGTAACCTAACCTAAGGTAAGGTTTTAACCTAACATTAGGTTAGGTTTAATGACCGTCACTACTTACTGCTTTTATCACCAAATCAGGGCCGTCTAGTAACCGTGTCTTTAACCGCTGCCGTATCTCTACACGGTCAAAACGGTAACACACGCGCCGTATCTCCAGCCACGGCGTAACATCAATACTAATATAACCCCCCCCCACACTCCTTCCTTATATAGCTTACTCTACCATACACTATAACGCCTTCAAACCCAAGCCTTGTATAATTAAATGACAAAATAAGTTCCATTGAGGGAAAGAATAAATAGCCACTTCGTAACATCAATAATCACTGTTTCAACCCAATAATCAACTATTTCAACCCGTATTTAAGGTAACAGGAAACCTCTAACATGGTGCATCGTGGAACCTTCCAAGTCCTTGCCGTCGAACCCTCTCATTCATTCCCTTCATAATATTTTAGATCTTTCATCATGCGCAATTTAACATATCGTGGATATAAATGAAAAAAATACGTATTTGTAAACAATATTTAACATGTGACATTTACAAATAAAATTTATATTAATGTATACATACTACGGTAGTATATAGATACATAGGAATATAAGGATAATGACCGAGGGTGTTGAGTCTGATTTAGAAAATTACGACTGACTCGACTCCTGGAACTTTTAAGGTGATAGTTCATTGATCATTTTTAACCATGAAATTTAAATGAAATAAAATTCTTATTAACACAAAACAGGTGTTTTAAATTCTATAGAA
This sequence comes from Chionoecetes opilio, assembly GCA_016584305.1. Lineage (NCBI taxonomy): Eukaryota > Metazoa > Arthropoda > Malacostraca > Decapoda > Majidae > Chionoecetes > Chionoecetes opilio. Next base: position 162,160 of record JACEEZ010022078.1, read on the forward strand.
TTAAAATCAATCTTATGGGACGCCCCTCCTGTGCTGAGGGATGATGATGAGGACAATAGATAATGAATAGAGGAAATAAATAAATGAATAAATAAAAAATGTCTGTCAGGATTCCCAGGTTTCTCCACAAACTGAGGTGCCGTTTTCTTGTGTCTAACTGTGACCATCAGGAGGGCACTGCCTTAGCCTGGGGATGAAGCCGCACACACAGTACTGTTGTTCATTGTTTATTAGTCTTTATCGCTAATTGATTTTATTAAATACACTATTAATGATAGGCAAGCTAAGGTTGATAGGTGTTACCACGTTAGGGTGGGAAACAACGAAGATATAGAGGGATCTTGGCTGTATAGGCTTTTCACTTAAATTTTGGTGGGCAATGATCTAGTAACTTTGTATTTTATATTAATCCTCTCAATGGCAAAATACCTTTAGGTTTTACTCTATGATAGACATATTGGAAGTTTTGACGGAGTTCGACGGTGCCGTCGAAACCTCCATTTTCTACCGTCGAAAGTGCATTCCGTCGAAACTTCCTGTAATCGTATTCACCCCAATAATCACTATTTCAACCCACATTCAACCCAAAAATCACTATTTCAACCCGTATTCAACCCAATAATCACTATTTCAACCCACATTCAACCCAAAAATCACTATTTCAACCCACATTCAACCCAAAAATCACTTTCAAACCACATTCAACCCCAAAAAAAACAATTTCAACCCATTAATCACTATTTCAACCCCAAAATCACAATTTCAACCCAAAAATCTATTTCAACCCAATAATCACAATTTCAACCCACATTCAACCCAATAATCACAATTTCAACCCAATAATCATAATTTCAACCCAATAATCAATTTCAACCCAATAATCACTATTTCAACCCACATTCAACCCAATAATCACTATTTCAACTCACATTCAACCCAATAATCACAATTTCAACCCAATATTCACTATTTCAACCCACATTCAACCCAATAATCACAATTTCAACCCAATAATAACTATTTCAACCCACATTCAACTCAATAATAGATTTCAACCCACATTCAACCCAATAATCACAATTTCAACCCACATTCAACCCAATAATCACAATTTCAACCCACATTCAACCCAATAATAACTATTTCAACCCGTATTCAACCCAATAATAACTATTTCAACCCACATTCAACCCAATAATCACTATTTCAACCCACATTCAACCCAATAATCTCTCCCTTTTTAGCATTCAATCAATCAATCAACCCAATAATCACAATTTTAACCCATTCAACCCAATAATCACAATTTTAACCCGTATTCACCCCAATAATAACTATTTCAACCCAATAATCACAATTTTAACCCATTCAACCCAATAATCACAATTTTAACCCATTCAACCCAATAATCACAATTTTAACCCGTATTCACCCCAATAATAACTATTTCAACCCACATTCAACCCAATAATTACCAATAATTATAATCAAACAATTAATTCAGTGTTTGGTTTCTGGCACCTTAAGACGGGCGTTAATTAAGAGTTTGATTCCTGGAAGTGACTGGTATTGCCACTACATGCAGAGGCAGAAATGACACAGACAATAAGGGTGCAGTCAGTTCGTACACAAGTTGTTTCGTACACCAGTAGATTCGTACACCAAAAAGTTGTTTCGTAGTCTATATGAAACCATAGTCGTTTCGTACACTCAGCTCAGAGTTGAACTTGATACTTGACTACTAGAGTTACGAATCGACACCAGGTATGTACGAAAAAACTCAAATCAGGGTAATTATGGAGGAGTTTCACGTTCGTTTTCAGACACCAACTACTTTTTCTTGGCCTACAATAGGTGCTTGTTCTAATGGTGCTAGTTTTATTTTGCGCAAACCAAAAAAAAAAATGAAAATAAAAATGAAACTTAACCTAACCTTGTTTTAATGTAACCTAACCTAACCTTACAGGTTTTAAAGAAACCTAACCTAACCTTAACCACAAAATATATATATATATATATTTTTTTTTTTGGTTTGCGCAAAATAAAACTAGCACCATTAGAACAAGCACCTATTGTAGGCCAAGAAAAAATAGTTGGTGTCTCTGAAAACGAACGTGAAACTCTCCTCCATATTAACCAAAATCAGTGTACGAAACAACTAACAAAACCTGGGTACGAAACAACTTGTGTACGAAACTCCCTGTAACCAGACAATGTGAGTAGGTACTAAGGAGGGCAGAGATAGATTGGTAGCCTTGCAAGACAACCACAAATACATGTATGATTGGAGTGTAACAAAGGTAACAAAGGTAAGGCCAGGATACCCTTGCTTGGCTGGCTCCGGGACCTCCTGCGGCCAGGCTTAGGGTAAGTCCGCCGCTGCTCATCTCCTGCTTGGGGACGCCTCTTAGCGGCCTCTATCTGCTATCTTCTACTATTCCACCACACCACCACACTCTCACAAGCTCTACCACACACCACACACCCTGCAGCTCAGTGGTAAGTCCGTGAGCCTTAAAACGTAATATCACTTGCACGTCTGGGCCATGTCGACAGCCTTGGCAAAACACTAAACACGTGTTGTGAGCTTGAACTTGAGCTTGAGTTGCGAGTCACTCAGCTGATTTTGCCAGACACTAATATATTAACCTCCCTCTCCCTTTAACCTCCCCCCTCCCCTTAACCCCCCCTCCCTTTAACCTCCCCTCCCCTTAATCTCCCCCTCCCCCTTAGCTTTCCCTACGGCGGGGCAGGACAGGGAGGGAGGCTCGTGTGTCATGCCCTTCACAAACACACCTAAATCAAAGCTTTCCCTATAGCATTATAAAAACGTAATTCTGTAATTTATGTTGTTATAACTATTACTAGTCTATATATAACTGAATAATAATAGCTGTTAAATAATCTATAATAACTGTTACGTATAGTCTGACATATAAAAGCCTAAAAGGACAGAATCCCCATGGAAAAAGAACAATTTAAGGAAAACATGAAGTCAAATGTATTTATTTATTTATATTTCATACCATTCATTACTCCCACACCCATACCTCACCACGCATTACTCCCACACCCATACCTCACCACTCATTACTCCCACACCCATACCTCACCACTCATTACTCCCACACCCATACCTCACCACTCATTACTCCCACACCCATACCTCACCACTCATTACTCCCACACCCATACCCCACCACTCATTACTCCCACACCCATACCTCACCACTCATTACTCCCACACCCATACCTCACCACTCATTACTCACACCCATACCTCACCACTCATTACTCCCACACCCATACCTCACCACTCATTACTCCCACACCCATACCTCACCACTCATTACTCACACCCATACCTCACCACTCATTACTCCCACACCCATACCTCACCACTCATTACTCCCACACCCATACCTCACCACTCATTACTCCCACACCCATACCTCACCACTCATTACTCACACCCATACCTCACCACTCATTACTCACACCCATACCTCACCACTCATTACTCACTCACACGCCCATACCTCACCACTCATTACTCCCCACACCCATACCTCACCACTCATTACTCCCACACCCATACCTCACCACTCATTACTCACACTCATACCTCACCACTCATTACTCACACCCATACCTCACCACTCATTACTCCCACACCCATACCTCACCACTCATTACTCACACGCCCATACCTCACCACTCATTACTCACACACCCATACCTCACCACTCATTACTCACACCCATACCTCACCACTCATTACACACACCCATACCTCACCACTCATTACTCACACCCATACCTCACCACTCATTACTCACACCCATACCTCACCACTCATTACTCCCACACCCATACCTCACCACTCATTACTCACACCCATACCTCACCACTCATTACTCCCACACCCATACCTCACCACTCATTACTCCCACACCCATACCTCACCACTCATTACTCACACCCATACCTCACCACTCATTACTCCCACACCCATACCTCACCACTCATTACTCCCACACCCATACCTCACCACTCATTACTCACACCCATACCTCACCACTCATTACTCCCACACCCATACCTCACCACTCATTACTCCCACACCCATACCTCACCACTCATTACTCCCACACCCATACCTCACCACTCATTACTCACACCCATACCTCACCACTCATTACTCACACCCATACCTCACCACTCATTACTCACACGCCCATACCTCACCACTCATTACTCACACACTCATACCTCACCACTCATTACTCCCAAATCCTACCTCACCACTCATTACTCGCACACTCATACCTCACCACTCATTACTCACACACCCATACCTCACCACTCATTACTCACACCCATACCTCACCACTCATTACTCACACCCATACCTCACCACTCATTACTCACACGCCCATACCTCACCACTCATTACTCACACACTCATACCTCACCACTCATTACTCACACATCCATACCTCACCACTCATTACTCACACGCCCATACCTCACCACTCATTACTCACACACTCATACCTCACCACTCATTACTCCCACATCCATACCTCACCACTCATTACTCCCCTCGGAACCCAAAAGAGCCGCGAATCGGTCTTTTAATTAACATAAATGGCTATATTCACCGCACATTTTATTAGGTAGATATTAATTATTACCCCTTTGACAAACCTCCTCTCTCCTGCTATCCATTTGAGACAGTGTTCTTAGACTATATAAGTACCTATAAGTATAATATAAGTTATAATACCAATGTTATTATTATTGTTATTTGGTTCCGATTGACTGACTGACTGAATGACAGGAACCTACACGTGGTAATTATTTTTTTATACCACGTGTAGGTCTCACAGCCTCTTGTAGCTTCCTTATGACTGTCTCTCTCTCTCTTTCTCTACAAACCGTGCTTCACCCTGTCAATACAAACCTTGCTTCCCCGTTCAAAATAAATAAGGAGTCAATAGGGAGCTTTGAAAGGAGGCTAGACAATTTACTGGATGGGGATGAAAGGTGGATGTAGGTAGTATTAAGTAACAGGAACTACCACGTGTAGGTCTCGCGGCCTCTTGTAGCTTCCTTATTTTTTTATATTCTTAATAAGGAAGATTGGCAACATTCCTGGTTCTAATAATTCATCTCTTTATTCACACAAAATTGTTGCATACATTACTGGCGTTGTAGTTTCGTAGGCTGAAAGTTTATCTTCCTTGCAAAGCTTGTAGTACTTCTGCATTACAAGCCAATACTAACAGCCATATGTATGCCTTGATAAAGCATACATCAAAGGACTGGTTAATCCTCTCACCAAGATAGAATGGACATCGGCTTTGTTGTGGAAACACGTATATAAAAAAGACATAATCGTTGCTAACACTTCACATCTCACATTACCTCTCAAAGAATGCAACGAAGCAGTTTATTCCGTGCTATCATAATACACCACAGTGGCACAGACAGTATTCCTGAATCATGTTTGGAACTGGCGAACTAGAAAAATCATATAATTTCTCTGAAGGCTAAAGCAGATATTGACTGATTGTTTATTAAGGAGAAGACGACACAACTGCTACAATTATCATCAGCAAACAAAGAATAAATGTTTAAATTACAGTTGAAATCATACCTCCAGGAAAGAAAATTAAAACAAACTGCATGTAAAATATTGATAC
>JACEEZ010022078.1:172867-177867 GCA_016584305.1 Chionoecetes opilio
TTGTAAATAGTTATACTCGCCGCACGTTAAGTTGGCGAAAATGGTGCTCTCTTCACTGCCCCCTTCCGAATGCACGGGATTGGCTGAGGTGTTGGGTGTTGGGTGCGAATGCCTTACTCCAAGTTCCGCCCTAAAGCCCCAACACCCAACACCTCAGCCAATCCCGTGCGTTCGGAAGGGGAGAGTGACGGGGCCCCATTTTCGCCAACTTAACGTGCGGCGAGTATAGTAATGTACCTGAATGAGTAGTGTTGTCCCTTACCGTGGGTGGGATGGAGCGTAGGGGTTGGAGGCGGGGCGGGGCGGGTGTTACCTCAGCAGTACCACCACCAGCGCCATCGCCGCCGCCGCCGCCGCCGCCGCCGGGCCCCCCCACACCGTGCCCGCGCCGCTCGCCCCCCCTGCCAAAATACAGGATCAGAATACGGAAGTTCATGGCTGCTCCCCGAACTAAATACAGGATCAGAGTGTTTAGTTAGCCCACACTTTAACCCTTTCACGCCCAGATCTTTCCTTTGCTATATGAAATAATCGTCTGTTATTAGCCAAAAAATTACGAAGAGTAACTGAATATACCAAATTAGTTAGTGGACAAGGATACTAAACAGGTTATAGCTATAAAATATTGCTTATAGTCACTAAAATCGTCTAATGGTGGCCAAATTACAATGGAAATTACGTTCTGGGCTTTAAGGGGTTTAAGGGATAGAAGGGTTGATAACATTGAAATAAGTCCCGTTACTACATTGAGGTTAGTTATGTAGTTCAAGTCTTGTGTTTAAGTAATAAGAGCGAACGGGAAACGTGTATATTCTTTGCCAAATTACATGGAAATTACGTTCTGGGTCTCAAGGGGTTAAACCGTGAGTTAGCCAGCAGTCAACTTACCAGCAAATATACCGTGACTTTCCGGCCTGTGTTGCCGCTGCGTGAGTCGCGCGGCGGCCACGCGGGTGTTGTGGCGGTAGTAGACGGCGGCGATGGTGGCGGTGCACTTGAGGCTCAAGGCGCCGTGCTGGAGGTGGCGGTGGGCGGCGCGGAAGTGGAGGCCCAGGATGGACGTCTCGAGGCCCTCGGAGTTGGTGACGGGGGCGTAGTCGAGCAGGGATGACATCTCGGCCTGGGGAGAGAAACACAAAATATGAACAATGATGCATAAACCCCTTCACGCCCAGATCTTTCCATTGCTATATATAATCGTCTGTTGTTAGCCATAAAATCACGAACAAGTAACTGAATATACCAAATTAGTTAGTGGACAAGGATACTAAACAGGTCATATCTTTAAAATATTGCTTATATACTCACTAAAATTGTCTAATGGTACCCACATTACAATGGATATTACGGTCTGGGTCTCAAGGGGTTAATAGCCATGTAGTTGTAGTATTTGGAGGTTGTAACTGAAACTCCACTTTATTCTTGGGCAGAAGTAGAAAGCAATGGTAGTTTTAAATACAATAGTATGAGAAATACGAGAAGTCATTTCAGCGATGTTTGTGCCAAGGCCAAGGGAGAGAAGGTCAAACCGGTGGCTGAGTAACGCCCAGTATCCATGTCACGGGCGTGGCTTTCTTCAAGAGGCGGTGACGAACTGACCCTCTGACCCTCTCATGACCGCGGCAGGCCCCGAGTTGCCACGTCATAGGCTAATTCACCCCCCCGGTGGGAGGTGGTGGAGCGAAACGGTTTAACCCCTTGAGACCCACACCGGAATTTGGGCTTGTCGTTGATACCATATTTCAAAACTCTCTCTGAACATCTCACTCCACAGCCGCGAATGATACGGATAAGAGGGACAGGATAGGGTTAGGATAGGATAGGGTAACACGGGCATGGGATATAAGGCTGTGTGTGTGGACGTACCGGCTTGTCATTGATGTACCATATGAGGGAGGCGGCGGGCCAGGAGGGAGACGAGGTACAGTTCACCTGCACCACATCGCCCACGTGGTACTCGGAGTGCACCCCCGTGATGTCTGGGTTCTGCTCGGGAATATCTGTGCAAAGAAAAGAGGCAGATGAGTGACTTCAATATATCAAGATTTTTTATATATATTTTTTATTACACATTTGTGCCTACAGCGCGTGTAGGAAGTGACCTCCAGGGGTGGGATGGCAGGCCCTGGAGGTTCACTTGAGGGCTGTGATGGTTGGCCCTCGCCCGTGGTGGCGCAGACAGGATTGTTATAGTGACGCCTGTGATTAGAGGCTCATGCCGCCCCCCTGTGTCCTCCGATGCACTCGCCATCGAAGGTAGAGTTAATGGGCAGCATGTGGGTGTTCTTAGGCCACTCGACGGTGCAGAAATATTTAAAGTGGATTTTGGTTCTCATCGGGGATCGAACTCGGGTCACCGAGAACGCCACTCGGAGACGCTAACCACTCTGCTACCGACTCCCTAAGATATTTAAGATATGAATAAAACTAGAATATGTATATGTATAAAACTAGAATATTTACTTATATATTACATGCAAGACATAATTAATACAATGCTATCAAACCTACTATAGACTGCATTCTGTTGTATTATATAGATCGTGGCACACATTAATCAATAGGAACTGTATATATACGTATGTGAAATTTTCCAATATTTACCTTATGATTTAAGATACGATACACTCTTAGAAAAAAAGGGTAGGAAAAGGGTAGGAAAAGGGTGTTTGTAGTGATGAAATACTGCTACCCTTTTTCTACCCTTACAAATCTACCCTTTCGGATCGACGCAAATATACCCTTTTGCAACCCTCTCGTCTAAAAAGGGTAGATAAAGGGTAGATGAAGGGTATAATCGGCGGCATCTACCCTCCAGCCTGGACATAGGGTTTAAAAAGGGTAGAGATGGTGCGATGTAACAATTCTACCCTTAATATACCCCTTATTTCTGAGAGTGTAGGGAGTTACAATTGTGTTCACTAGAGCATTGTAATAAGAATCCTTGTCGATGGCCGAATGACATGTAATTAATGATATAAGCAATAACGATGTAATACTATTAACTTCAACGTGTCCATCATATTGGCAGGGTTTTTCTAATGGTACTCTTGTGGGCTGGAAAATATATATTGCTTTCTCTCTCTCTCTCTCTCTCTCTCTCTCTCTCTCTCTCTCTCTCTCTCTCTCTCTCTCTCTCTCTCTCTCTCTCTCTCTCTCTCTCTCTCTCTCTCTCTCTCTCTCTCTCTCTCTCTCTCTCTCTCTCTCTCTCTCTCTCTCTCTCTCTCTCTCTCTCTCTCTCTCTCTCTCTCTCTCTCTCTTCTCTCTTCTCTCTCTCTCTCTCTCTCTCTCTCTCTCTCTCTTCTCTCTCTCTTCTTCTTCTCTCTTTCTCTCTCTTTCTCTCTCTCTCTCTTCTCTCTCTCTCTCTCTCTCTTCTCTCTCTCTCTCTCTTCTCCTCTCTCTCTCCTCTCCTTCTCATCTCTCATCTCCCACACACACACACACACACACACACAACACACACACACACACACACACACACACACACACACACACACACACACACACACACACACACACACACACACACACCACACACACACACACACACACACACACACACACACACACACACACACACACACACACACACACGGTAACTATGATTAATGTAGATGAGGATTTGTGAATTATTACTTTTCATTCATATAAAATCAGTTTGTAATGAACAATCAGATTCTTGTTTCATCGGCTGAAATTAATCAAGTTTGTCCTTTGTTATGTGCATTGGACCACTGTAACTGTGTGTGTCTGTGTGTCTGTGTGTGTGTGTGTGTGTGTGTGTGTGTGTGTGTGTGTGTGTGTGTGTGTGTGTGTGTGTGTGTGTGTGTATCTGTGTCTGTGTGTCTGTGTGTCTGTGTGTCTGTGTGTCTGTGTGTGTGAGAGAGAGGAGAAGAGAGAGAGAGCGAGAGCGAGAGCGAGAGCGAGAGCTAGAGCGAGAGAGAGAGAGAGAGGAGAGAGAGAGAGAAGAGAGAGAAGAGAGAGAGAGAGAGAGAGAGAGAGAGGAGAGAGAGAGAGAGAGAGAGAGAGAGAGAGAGAGAGAGAGAGAGAGAGAGAGAGAGAGAGAGAGAGAGAGAGTAATATAGCATCTGTGTCCCTGTATTAATGTTCTCAAATACTTCGATAAAACTTGCTTCATTCACTTAAAACATTCCTTCCTGTAGTCACTGTAGCGTCACCATCTATCTTTCTTTTATATTAATAAAAGCGAAAATGTGTCTGTCTGTGTGTGTGTGTGTGTGTGTGTGTGTGTGTGTGTGTGTGTGTGTGTGTGTGTGTGTGTCTGGTATAGATTCCGCCCCCCGTGGCGCAATCAACTCATATGGCACATTTTTGGAACCGGGTTGACCAGGGGAAGGTTTTAAGCCCAATTATGAGATGATCCGATCTATTTTTTTTTTTTTTTTTTTTTTTTAGCAGCCTCCTATTAGCGATTATTGTGGAAAAAAAAAGTATGTTGCGAGAATTGAGGAAACCTTGATGTAGGGTGATGGGTAATGGGTGAGTGAATGGGTGGGGTGATGGGTAATGGGTGTGGGGTGATGGGTGAGTGAATGGGTGGGGGGTGATGGGTTGGGGGTGATGGGTGATGGGTTAGGGAATAGGTGGGGGGTGATGGGTAATGGTAAATATAAGCGAAAGTGTGTCTGTCTGTGTGTGTGTGTGTGTGTGTGTGTCTGGTATAGGTTCCGCCCCCCGTGGCGCAATCACCTCATATGGCACATTTTTGAAACCGTGTTGACCAGGGGAAGGTTTTAAGCCCAATTATGAGATGATCCGATCACTTTTTTTTTTTTTTTAAAGCAGCCTATTAGCGATAATTGTGAAAAAAAAGTGGGTTGCGAGAATTGAGGAAACCTTGATGTACGGTAATGGGTAATGGGTGAGTGAATGGGCGGGGTGATGGGTAATGGGTGTGGGGTGATGGGTGAGTGAATGGGTGGGGGGTGATGGGTTGGGGGTGATGGGTGATGGGTAAGGGAATAGGTGGGGGGTGATGG
>JACEEZ010022078.1:182867-187867 GCA_016584305.1 Chionoecetes opilio
ACCTCCAGAGCCTACACTCTTAGAAAAGAAGGGTAGAAAAGGGTAGAAAAAGGGTGTTTGTAGTGATGAAATACTGCTACCCTTTTTCTACCTTACAAATATACCCTTTCGGATCGACGCAAATATACCCTTTTCCAACCCTCTCGTCTAAAAAGGGTAGATAAAGGGTAGATGAAGGGTATAATCGGCAGCATTTACCCTCCAGCCTGGACATAGGGCTTAAAAAGGGTAGTGATGGTGCGATGTAACAATTCTACCCTTAATGTACCCCCCATTTCTGAGAGCGTACCATCCGAGCCCTGGGTCACCACTGCCTACAGGCGCTATAGGCACAAATGTAAAAAAGAAAGAAAAAAGGTTGCAATAGTAAAATAAGTAGAATATCAAAATAACTTGGTTTAATGAATAAGAATGAAAATTTGGTCGTAATAATAAAATAAGTGTAATATTAAAAGAGCTTGGATTAATGAATAGGAATAAAATCAGGTTACAACAATATAATAAATGAAATATTAGAGAGAACTTTGGAGAAAAAAATTTAGAATTTGAAAATTTATAAGGTAAGACAAAATGTTGTCTCGGGAAAAGGTACGTAATTTGCGACTATGACGACAAACTCATTCAATTAGTGGAATGTGCAGGATAGGAGCGATGACAAAAACACGATGTAATGAATAGTGTGAGTAAAGGAAGGATGAGGATACATGATTAAAGTACAAAGATAAAGGGAACTATGAAGAGAAAGTTTCTTTTCCCATTTTTTTCAATTGTTAAAAAAAACCCATCTGCAGTCAAGTATTCTGTGATAACTTTTTTGGAACATGTAATAATATATATTCTACATTATTTTCTTTTGGATTCTTTTGGAAACTTAAATGATACTAGAAATATAAGAAAATATTGCCTGTATGGTTCATAGATAAACATTATGTGTGTTTAACAGGGATTTTTGGTTCAATGTCTTGTAAATGTGAATGATGTAAAAAAAAAGAAAAAGACAAAAAAAAAAGGTGAAATAAGACTCGGAACAACAATAGAGCTAAAAACAAGTGTCTGTAGGGTTCATATATTGAAAATGATGTGTTTTTTACAGAGATTTTCGGTTTAATATGTCGCAAATGATGTAGAAAAATAAGAGAAAGAGAAGAAAACGTGAAAATAAACACTCAAAACAACAATAAACCTAAAATGTAAAAAAAAGTATGTATATAAAAAAAATAAAAAATGAAAAAACATGTAAAATGTAACAAATAAGAAAAAGAAAAAAAAATGTAAAATGTCAAAAATAAGAAAATGAAAAAAAATGTAAAAATGTCAAAAATAAGAAAATGAAAAAAAATGTCAAAATGTCAAAAATAAGAAAATGTCAAAAAATAAGAAAACGAAAAAAAATGTCAAAATGTAAAAAAGTAAGAAAATGAAAAATAATAAGCAAATGAATAAAAATGTTAAAAAAATGAGAAAAAGAAAAGAGCATATGAAATCAAAGGCTCAAAACAACACGAGAGCTAAAATGTCTCTCTACACAAGCTCATCTTTCATAATAAAACGGCCACGTGAGTACGACATAAAAGTGGTCGCTTATGAGTATCACGGAAGAGAGGGTTGGGAGCGAAAATCCTTCCCTGCTGATGACAACACTAAATTGCAGGCAAAATACATCACACGACTTCCTATCTGTGCTGTTCCATCTATGCAGTGGTTGTGGTGGTAAGGGTACACTCTCAGAAATGGGGGGTATATTAAGGGTAGAATTGTTACATCGCACCATCACTACCCTTTTTATACCCTATGTCCAGGCTGGAGGGTAGATGCTGCTGATTATACCCTTCATCTACCCTTTATCTACCCTTTTTAGACGAGAGGGTTGAGAAAGGGTACATTTGGGGTTTGAAAAGGGTATATTTAGGGTTGCAAAAGGGTATATTTGTAAGGGTAGCAGTATTTCATCACTATAAACACCCTTTTTCTACCCTTTTCCTACCCTTTTTTTCTAAGAGTGTAGTGGTGGTAAGGGTTATGGAAGGGGGAGATCGACGTCCTTGCCTTAAAGCTGCAAGGGTGTGGACATCTTTGTTTGGGCGAAGAAAACCATGCCACTCGAGGGAAGTGCAAGCATAACAGGTGGTGTGTGTTCTTACCTTAAACTATACCTGGCTATCTACCTTACTAAACTAAACTACCCATACTAAACTAACTTAAACTATAGTGTTGTGCTGATTAAACATCTAATAAAACAGGTGACGATGTAACCTGTACCAGATACTAAATATAGACAGACCTTCATAGAAACATTGAGCTTGAGACTGTCGGTGAGGGTCCAAAGGCAATTCCCGCATATCACCATAAGACTGGGATTGGGGTATGACTGGAAGCCGGCCGTATCTCATAAGCTGTCATAAGGATGTAGAAGCTATGATTTATGTACTTATGTTCGAGGTACTTTATTGGGTGTTACAGCTAGAGAGTGAATCAAACCCAGTTGTATGTAGATAGGTTCTCGTCGCTTTGTATAGGGTATGTATATAAGATTCTTGTGGCCAGGGAAGGCATAACAGCAAGTGAGAAAAGCAAACTGCATAGTCAGAGAGAAGGACAAATAAAGAGAATAAGAACATAAGAAAATAAGGAAGCTATAAGAGGCTGCGAGACCAACACGTGGTAGTTCCTGTAGAAGCAGAGAGAAAATCAGAGAGAATACACATAAAAACAAAAGAAAACCATAGGAATTAAGTCATCGTTTAACCCCTTGAGACCCAGAACGTAATTTCCATTGTAATTTGGGTACCATTAGACGATTTTTTTAGTGAATATAAGCAATATTTTATAGATATGACCTGTTTAGTATCCTTGTCCACTAACTCATTTAGTATATTTAGTTGTTTTTCGTAATTTTATGGCTCGACAGCATACGATTTTTTATAACAAAGGAAAGATCTGGGCGTGACGGGGTTAAGGTAGAGAGGGAGAGAGAATCCACAGCTTATATGTGTTACTATTGCGTATTATAATTCCAGGAAGCTTCAAGGCATAGCTGGCGTGTCCTGCGGGCGAGGGAGAGGCACGTACAGGGGTAAGGGTGTAAAGAGGCCCTGAGGAGGCACAACACTGGTGGCAGAGTGGCGATCCTCGTAACTACTGGTAAGTGTTCCCTAAAGAGCGCGGAATGTCAAGTCGCCAAGTAGGAGACATGCTGGGAGGGTGGAGTTCAGAGCGAAGGGTTGAAAGGACACACCCAGACTACACGGAGGGAATAATTTTAGGGAACAGGAGAAAATATAAGAGAGAGAGAGAGAGAGAGAGAGAGAGAGAGAGAGAGAAGAGAGAGAGAGAGAGAGAGAGAGAGAGAGAGAGAGAGAGAGAGAGAGAGAGAGAGAGAGAGAGAGAGAGAGAGAGAGAGAGAGAGAGAGAGAGAGAAGAGAGGAGAGGAGAGAGAGAGAGAGAGAGAGAGAAGAGAGAGAGAGAGAGAGAGAGAGAGAGAGAGAGAGAAGAGAGAGAGAGAGAGGAGAGAGAGAGAGAGAGAGAGAGAGAGAGAGAGAGATGAGAGAGAAGAGAGAGAAGGAGAGAGAGAGAGAGAGAGAGAGAGAGAGAGAAGAGTAAGGGGGCAATATAGGCAATTATAGGAGGGCAATAAAGCACCAGGTAGATCATTAAAGAGGGGAAAATTACGGTATATGACTGTCTATTTATGTGGTAGTTTGGTGGTTACATCCCGTCCCTTCCTCCACTCTTAACATCAGTAAAAACAAACACTTTTCCTATGTATAAAGGACTATCTAACTATTAATATAAGTAATTCCCCCTTCTTCCCTTCCTACCTTCCTCCCTTCTCTCCCTTCCTTTCCCCCTCTCTTCTCTCCCTATCTCTTTATTTCCTATCCTTCTTCTGACTATCTAACCATTAACATCAGTAAAAACAAACACTTTTCCTATGTATTAAGACTATCTAACCATTAACATCAGTAAAAACAAACACTCTTCCTATGTATTAAGACTATCTAACCGTAAACATCAGTAAAAACAAACACTTTTCCTATGTATTAAGACTATCTAACCGTAAACATCAGTAAAAACAAACACTTTTCCTATGTATTAAGACTATCTAACCATTAACATCAGTAAAAACAAACACTTTTCCTATGTATTAAGACTATCTAACCATTAACATCAGTAAAAACAAACACTTTGCCTATGTATTAAGACTATCTAACCATTAACATCAGTAAAAACAAACACTTTGCCTATGTATTAAGACTATCTAACTTATTTTATCAGGTACTTTCAATCTAAGGCATCTCCCCTGTGCTTGCTTCAAACCTTGCCACACCGCTATTGCAGAAACACATGACAGCTCAGCAGACGTAATGCAACCATCGCAAGTAACTCATAGAGGGAGATTAACCCCTTGAGGCCCAGAACGTAATTTCCATTGTAATTTGAGTACCATTTGACGATTTTAGTGACTATAAGCAATACTTTATAGATATGACCTGTTTAGTATCCTTGTCCACTAACTAATGGGGTATATTCAGTTACTTTTCGTAATTTTATGGCTCGACAACAGACGAATTTTTTTATATAGCAAAGGAAAGATCTGGGCGTGAAGGGGTTAATATATTTGCCCACTCAGGATGGACCCAATTAGATCTAATACTACACATGCATACACAAAATACAGGCATTGTAGTTCTGCATTTTACAGCATAGTTGGCGGCCTCCATAATAATCTCGTATATGTATTCTTATAACTCTCTAACGTGTACAGAAAACATTGTTAAGCCCTTCACGCCCAGATCTTTCCTTTGTTATAAAAACTCGTTTTTTGTTAGCTCTAAAATTACGAAAAGTAGCTTAATATACCAAATTAGTTAGTCGACAAGGATACTCTAAAAATTGCTCATATCTATAAAACAATGCTATAATTAAATAAATACGTTCGTCTAATGGTAGCTCAGAATTACAATGGACATTCACGTTTTTCTGAGGTTAAAAGTTAAGCC
>JACEEZ010022078.1:192867-195887 GCA_016584305.1 Chionoecetes opilio
GTGGTGATGGTAGTTTTAGGGGGGAGAAGTAGGGGGGGTGGTGGGGGTAAACATACAAACAAAAGGGAAACATAAGAAAATTAAGGCTAAAATAAATAAAAAAGTTTACAAAAAAATAAAGCTACAAGGGGGCCGCGAGACTTAAAAAAGGAAAGTTCCTTTAGCTGGTATTTAAAGGGGTGGTGTGGTGGTTTTTAATAGAGGGGGGTTAGTGGGGGTAGAGGTGGTAGGGGTTTTGGTGGTGGTGGTAGGGAGGGGGCGGGGGGGGGGGGGGCCACAAGGGGGGGGAGGGGGGGGGGCCACAAACCCCCTCCTCCCTTTTAAGGTTGCGGCGCCTGGAGGTTTGGTGGGGATTTTCACATCACGGCCCAAATTTCCCCGACCTTCCCCCCACCCACCCCCCGGGCCACGCAAGCACACACAAACACACGCACAGGGCCAAAACACACACCCCACACAAACCAGGGGGGGCCCCTCTCTTAAAAAACCCCCAAAGAGCTCTCTGCTTTAAGGTTTGAAAATAAGGGGGGGGGCCCGGTCCCCTCCTCTTCTCTCTTCTTTTCCCTTTTTTTAAATTTTTTATATAGGCTATTTTTTTTTTTGGGGGAAACCCCGGGTCATATCGCGTGGGGGTTTTGGGAAAAAAATTTTTACTTATAGGGAGAGCAAGTGTGTGTGTGTGTGTTTTGTGTGTGGGGTTGTGTGTGTTTTGGTGTGTGTGTGTGGGGTTGGTGGGGTGTGTGTTGGTGTGTGGGGTTGTTTGTGTGTGACAGTGTGTGTGTAAAATATTTTGTTTGGGG
This sequence comes from Chionoecetes opilio, assembly GCA_016584305.1. Classification (NCBI taxonomy): domain Eukaryota; kingdom Metazoa; phylum Arthropoda; class Malacostraca; order Decapoda; family Majidae; genus Chionoecetes; species Chionoecetes opilio. Next base: position 193,668 of record JACEEZ010022078.1, read on the forward strand.
CCAAAATTTTTCATATTTGGGGCATAACAAAAATTCTCTCTCTCTATGTCTCTCTCTTTTCTCTCCCCTCTTTTTCCTCCCCCTTTTCCTCTCCCCTCTCCTTTTCTCCTCTTTTCCTCTCTCTTTTTTCTGTTCCTGTCTCTCTCTCCTCTGTCTCTTTTCTCTCTCTTTTGTTTTTCTCTCCTCTTTTTCTCTCCCTTTTGGCTCCCCTCTCTCTCTCCCCCCCTCTCTCTCTCCTCTCTCTCTCTCTCTCTCTCTTTTCTCTCTCTCTTTTTCCCCCCTCTTTTCCCCTCTCTCTCTCTTCTCTCTTCTTTTCTCTCCTCTCGCCTCGTCTCTCCCCTTCCTCTCTCTCTCTCTCCCCTCTCTCTCTCCCCTTTTTCCTCTCTTCCTTTTTCTCTCTCTCTCTCTCTCTCTTCTCCCTCTCTAATAAAAATTTTTCCATAAAAAAAATTAATTTTAGACACCCAAGGGCATTAAGGTTGGAAATCCCATCTATATACCGGGGTTTTCCCGAATGAGGGGGTGGAAAGAAGCGGTTACCTCGTCAGGGTTTTTGTCTTTTTTACCTTGGTTTTCCAGCACCGTCAAAGTAAACCCCCCTCGTTTAAAAAAGGGGGGGGGAAGGGGGGGGAAGGGGGGGGGGGGGCAGGGAAATGAAGGGAGAGGAGAGGGGAGGGAAGGGGGGGAAGGGGGGAAGGGGAAGGGGGGAAATTTAAGGGCGGGAAAGAAGGGGAGGGGGAGGGGGGGGCGGAAAAAAGGGGAAAGGGAGGGGGAAAGGGAAGGGGAAAGGGCAGGTTTTTTGGGAAAAAATTTAAGGGAGGGGAGGGAAGGGGGGGGGATGGGACTTTCTGTGATGGGGGGAAAGAAGGGAGGGGGGAGGGGAAGGGGGGGAAGGGGGAGAGGAAAAAGGGAAGGGGGAAAAGGGGGGAAGGGGGGGGAAAAGGTAAGGGAAGGGAGGGAAGGGAGTGTCCTGGCAACTCCCTACACCTGTGGTATAAATCCGCGCCTCTTTGCTGAGTGAGGCCCGGGGGGATTAAAGCGCCCCAGGGGGAAAGTTGGCTCTGACCTCAGGGACTAACGGGAAGGATATGATCTTTTGTTTTTTCTTTTTTTTTTCCCGTCTGTCTGTAAAGGGCTCTCTGCTTTTTGCCCCACCCCCCCTCCTCTTTCTCTCCCCTCTCTCTCTCTCTCTCCCCTCGGCCTCTACTCTTCTCTCTCTCTCCTTTTTCTCTTTCTCTCTCTCTCCCTTTTTCTCTCTCTCTCTTTTTCCCCTCTCTCTCTTCTTTTCGCTCTTCTCTTCTTTTTTCTCTCTTCCTGTAACCCCAAAATCTTCTTCCTGGGGAGTCCTAAAATTCTCGGATTCAAGGCTGGAAAAGCGAGATTTTAAAAAAGGGAAAAAGGGAAAAATTTGGGTCAAAAAAAAGGGTGGTAAAAGATTGGGGGTGGGTTTAGTAGACAGGTTTGTTTTGTGGGGGAGTCCCTTAGGGAGCTTTTGAAGGGGGCTGGGGTAATTTCATGGGTGGGGATGAAAGGTGGATGTAGGGAGTGTTAAAGGGAACAGGAATACCACGGGTTAGGTTCACGGGCCTCTTTAGTTCCTTATTTTCTTTGTTCTTAGTTCCCGTTTTCCGAATCTCTTTTCTTGTTACCTCAAAATTTCTCTCTCTATTGATTTCTATTGATTCTTTCTTTCTACAGTGACGTGTTGGCTCTGACCTCAGCACGGGAAAAAATGTGATAGTCACATGAAGGTTCTCCTATACTCTGGTTTTTTAATTAACGAGGCGAAAAATGCTGCCCCCTTGCTGCTTACTTACTGATATTTGATGCCAGGAGAAGGGAATTTCTACGCTTCTTTTTATTTCAGTTTTTTTTATCATAGTTAACCCTATTATCAGGGAAACATAAGCATCATTTTTTAAGGGATGCCTTAAAAATTTAATGGAATTTTCGCCCCTTTTTAAAAAAAAAGACTATAGGCCTAGTTATAGTGATCTTTAGGTAGTATTATAGTAGTAGTAGTATAGTATAGAGTATAGTTTGTAGTAGTATAGTAGTAGTAGTATAGTAGTTTAGTTTAGTAGTTTTAAATATAGTAGTGTAGTTAAATAGTATAGTATTTGTAGTATAGTTAGTAGTAGTATGTATAGTTAGTAGTATAGTAATAGTAGTAGTAGTTGTATGTAGTTGTAGTATTTTAGTAGTAGTATTAGTTAGTAT
>JACEEZ010022079.1:0-25000 GCA_016584305.1 Chionoecetes opilio
AATACGGAAGAAGGAGTACAAGAGGAAATGTTCAGAATAAGACAAGAAAAGAAAAGACAAAAAAAGAAGGGCGGAAACAGGCGAGAAGACGACCCGCGGAACTTTGCAGCAAAAGACAACAACTTGACACGGAGAGAAATTGTCGTGTAGTCGAACTAGAAAGTTTGTTTGGGTGAAAAAGAAAATAAGAAAAAATCCTTCTCTTTCACCTCTTGTCTCCGTCCCTTCTCTTCCCTCATACACTCCTCTCTTCTTCTTCTCTTCTTCTTCTTCTTCTTCTTCTTCTTCTTCTTCTTCTTCTTCTTCTTCTTCTTCTTCTTCTTCTTCTTCTTCTTCTTCTTCTTCTTCTTCCTCACTTCATCTTTGCCGTGCCGCTTCCTACTCTACTTATCTTCTTTACTCTATAATTTTCTTCAGTCTTCTGCCTCCTCCTCCTTTTCCTCTTCTTCTTATATTCTCTCCTTCCTTGCCTCTCTTCCTGGTTTTCCTTTATTCATTCAGTGTTTGTTTCTTGTATGAATATATATTTCAGTTCAGAAAATTTTAAGAGACAGAGAGAGAGAGAGAGAGAGAGAGAGAGAGAGAGAGAGAGAGAGAGAGAGAGAGAGAGAGAGAGAGAGAGAGAGAGAGAGAGAGAGAGAGAGAGAGAGAGAGAGAGAGAGAGATTTTTTTTTTATTGTGTATGTGTTTGCTGGGTCACCTTTCTTAATAATAAATTTCAAATGCTGCTCTAGGTTCCTAATACACAAGTAATAGATTGCCTTTACATCAGTCTGTCTTATGGAGATACGAATACGTCGTGTAATGCATCTGTACAAAGAACGTATATTTGTAATTTCCTCATTAGTTCTTGCTCATTTTTCTGCCTTTTCATTATGCCTCCTCCTACTCGTCGGCTGAAGAGAACAAGGGCGCGGCGTTGGAAACAGAGAGGAAGGAACACGTTGCTTCTCAGGCCTTCTTCGGGCGGCGGGTTGTAGGCGGGCTAGTGACATCGGTAGCGTCTTCCGTCTTTAGACACATTATTTTTTTTTCCCTGATAAGCAGCCGTTCATCTACTATATGGGTGTCTGTGGCCTCAGTAACGCAACCCTTGACTCTATTTGACTCTATCTATTTGACTCTGGTATTTTTTGCTTATGTTTCGCCAATTAGGCCTTTTTTTGTAATTATTGTACACTTTAGACTGTCTCTGTGTGGGATTTCTTGAATTTTTTAATCCAATGAAGAAAGTTTTTATTTTTTTTGTACACTTTTGACTGTCTCTATGGCATTATTTGTTTTTGTTTCGCCAATGACGAATGTTTTTGTATTTTTTGGTACACATTTTTTTCTTATTCACTTTGTTACTATTTTTGTACACTTATAGTATCTGATTATTACGTGATATAACGATTTATCTCAAACTTATTTCACATCAGATTCTCTTCTACTTAGTTTACTTCGATTTATTTTTTTCCTTTCTCGTCATTACTCTGAGCTTCACAACTCAACATTTTTATAATTATTTCCCTCATTATATTCCACCATGTATTTTCCCTTTTTTATCAGTAACAACAAAAACAACAACAAAAACGCGTACATTAGTTGCAAAATGAGACTCCTGCAGATGGGCATATTTACCTCAGTCTTTCTGGTACGGCGATTACTCCAAGGCAGAAGAAGAGGAGAAAAGGATGCCTGGAAATCTTTCTCTCGAGCCCAAAAACTTTCCATTCTTCGTGAAGGATTAAAGTGGAGAGAGAGAGAGAGAGAGAGAGAGAGAGAGAGAGAGAGAGAGAGAGAGAGAGAGAGAGAGAGAGAGAGAGAGAGAGAGAGAGAGAGAGAGAGAGAGAGAGAGATAATAAGTCGTAGTATTTCTTTTCATTTCCTTGTCTTTCACATTACTCTTTCTTCAATATTTCTTCCTCATCCTCAATCTCTTCTCCTTCTTATCCTCCTTTTTTGCGTCTGACCTTGATTATTTTCGCTTACACTCATTTCTCTAATATTCCAACTCCTCTTGTCTTTCTCTTTCTCTCCTGTTATCCCCTTTTCTTTCATCCCACTATCTCCCGGCATCCTTATCTCTCTCTCCCCATCCTCCCCACCCTCTCCTCCAATCCCCTTCCCCCTCCTCTTCTTGATCCCTAATTTTATGTCTGCCATTCCTCATCTTCAGTCTCTTATCTGCCTTATTTTCTCTCCCTTGACGGTACACAGGTTTGATCAAGACAGACGTTGGGTACATCTCCCATTTTTCTTCCATTCTCATCATCCTATCTTGCTTTTCGTTTCTCTCTCCCTGTTTTTCGCTGCGGCATTAACAATTTGACAGCACGTGTGTTCGGGAGGCTGGCTAGCTGGCAAGTGACTCTCAGCTATCAGTTTGCGTACAGCTGCGTCGAGTCTGGATGCGAGAATCAAATACGGATGAGCGAGGAATTGAAATAGCGATCAGGGTGTTTACTCTTGGGATAAGCGGAAAGTTAAACCCAGCAGAAGTGAACAGCCGCGGGGAAATGGACGCTCCGGGCGGCGAGTCGGAGCACCGTGAATAGAATCTGACCGTATTGCTACCCGTCAGAACACGCTGTTGACCTCGTGTGTGTGTGTGTGTGTGTGTGTGTGTGTGTGTGTGTGTGTGTGTGTGTGGAAGAGTGAAGGAGGAATCTCATGTCAGCTAAGGTCACACTACGTCTGCCTCAGGTCAAATGAATTGGTAAATGGGTATATTCTGTAGTTAGTGTTGTTGGTTTTATCCTCTCTCTCTCTCTCTCTCTCTCTCTCTCTCTCTCTCCTCTCTCTCTCTCTCTCTCTCTCTCTCTCTCTCTCTCTCTCTCTCTCTCTCTCTCTCTCTCTCTCTCTCTCTCTCTCTCTCTCTCTCTCTCTCTCTCTCTCTTTCTTTGTGTGTATGTGTGTGTGTGTGTGTGTTGAGGAAGAAGCTATCATATTTCTACTAATCTCTCTCTCTCTCTCTCTCTCTCTCTCTCTCTCTCTCTCTCTCTCTCTCCTCCTCTCTCTCTCTCTCCCCTCTCTCTCTCTCTCTCTCTCTCTCTCTCTTTGAAGTCATTCGCCTTTGTGAGACTATATCCCTCCTTCTTCCTCTCATCGCCTCCTCCTCCTCCTTCTATTTCTCTACTCTTGACGCCTTCATAACGTGCTCTCCCTAAGTCACCCTCATCATCACTATCTCTACCTTCACTATAACCTACCCTTGCAATGGGGTACCTGGAACTGTCGCCGATAGAAACACTCCCCGACGTCGACGAGTGTTCCTATTTTTCACGTCGGCGAGTGTTCCCATTACCCGTGTTTTTGCATTCAGGGATTAAATACAATAACAATATTAAATTATATAACAATAGCTTGAATAGTTAGGCTAGGTTATGTGGTTAGGTTAGGTTAGCTTCCTTTTCATATATTACAAATTGAACTGTCGCCGAAAATTTACGTCGGCGAGTGTTCCAATGTCGGCGAGTATTCTGCGTTGATGTTTCGGCGAGAGTTCCTATCGGCGACAGTTCCATAAACCTTCAATACCCATCGTTTTTATACCTTTTCCCCTACGTGTATTTCTGTCTTCATTCCTCTTACTTTTTCCACCAAACTACAGAGTTATAGTTATTGTTTTACATTATCAGGCGTTATCATGATCATACTATCATTATATTACATTATCAGGCAGGCGATAAGAACATAAACAGATGAAATAGCAGATACAGCAGATGTAGAGGAAGAAATAATGAAATATAGTTTACTTGGTAACATTAATGTGAAGTGAGTGAAGTCTTTTTTTTTGCGATTCGAAATAATAATAATAATAATAATAATAATAATAATAATAATGATAATGAAAAAAAAATTATTCTCACCCGAAGGCATACAGGAAAAACAATAGCAGCATAATATACAGACATGAGGGAATGAAGTTAAGTAACTACTAAAGCAAAAAAAAAGATCATATAAAAAGGGATGACACCTAAAAAATTACCTAAAATGCTATGGAAAACGCTATGGCAGTGACCCTTAACCCCTTCACGCCCAGATCTTTCCTTGGCTATAAAAAAATCGTCTGTTTTTAGCCAGAAAACTACGAAAAAATAATTGAATATACCAAATTCACTAGTGGACGAGGATACTAAACAGGTCATATCTATATAATATTGCTTATATTCACTAAAAATCGTCTAATGGTAGCCAAATTACAATGGAAATTACGTTCTGGGTCTCAAGGGGTTAAAGTTTTTCCCGTATAAACCCGTTGCTTCTTAGTTGATGTCGATGGTACAGGAAATGCGGCAAAGTTTATCCGGAAACACCACCGTGTACCTACCCGTCTCAAAATAAGTTAAAAAGTAAGGTTTTGTTTTGCTTTTGTGCTTAAAAATGAGAGAGAGAGAGAGAGAGAGAGAGAGAGAGAGAGAGAGAGAGAGAGAGAGAGAGAGAGAGAGAGAGAGAGAGAGAGAGAGACCAAAAATACAAATCTGCAGACAATGAGCAAGCTAATATTCTTTACTTTGTACTCCTTCAGCCACCATTACATATATTTTTTACATTTTTCTATCTATTCATCTTACTATTCTTTCCTCCTCATCTTCTTCCATCTTTTCTGTGTTTTATTAGTTTTCTGTATATTTTCATTTATTTACATTTCTCTATCTTAATAATTGTGTTTTTGAGCGGGTTTTTATGAGAAGACAGAACAAATATTCTCTCTCTCTCTCTCTCTCTCTCTCTCTCTCTCTCTCTCTCTCTCTCTCTCTCTCTCTCTCTCTCTCTCTCTCTCTCTCTCTCTCTCTCATCGAGTGTTTCTCCAGCTTTCTGTTTGCTTCCCCTTAAGAGTTATTGATTCCGAAGTCAGAGACGGCGGATTAAGATTGGAGTATAAAGCACGTGAGAGAGAGAGAGAGAGAGAGAGAGAGAGAGGAGAGAGAGAGAGAGAGAGAGAGAGAGAGAGAGAGGAGAGAGAGAGAGAGAGAGAGAGAGAGAGAGAGAGAGAGATAACAAAGAGATAGATAGAGAAAGAAACGAAAAAGGGACTGATTAACTGACAAAGAAGACAGATTGGCACACACACACACACACACACACACACACACACACACACACACACACACACACACACACACACACACACACACACACACACACATGTCTCGTTAAAGGCCCCAGGAAGTGGAACGTAAACACATTCCTACATAAAGGAAGAGACAGATTGACATGTATGCAGGTTGAAGAGGAACAGAAGAAAGGTTGGTACACACACACACACACACACACACACACACACACACACACACACACACACACACACACACACACACACACACACACACACACACACACACACACACACACACACACACACACACACACACACACATGTTGACGGACGTGTAAGCAGTAAAGCAGAAGAAAGTAGGTTAAGCAAGTATAGAAGAAGAAAGGCAAGAAGTCTGTAATAAAAGTGTGAAGAATTTAGATTACAAAATAGATCCTGCCAATAAGATTTCTTCAAGCACGTTGAAAAAATATAAGTAAAAGCTCATTGTTTAGAGAGAGAGAGAGAGAGAGAGAGAGAGAGAGAGAGAGAGAGAGAGAGAGAGAGAGAGAGAGAGAGAGAGAGAGAGAGAGAGAGAGAGAGAGAGAGGTATTAAGAGAGGTCTCATGTTCCTGTCCATTTCCCGTCACATCGAGAGAAAAAACGAAATAACATAAATATCAGCTACAGTTGCCGTCACCCCGTCAGTCAACTCTCCACTACCGCCCTTTATGTTAGGTCACCAGTGTATCATCTGGAAATGTTTTAGTAATGCTGGATAAATACAGTGTGTGTGCCCTACTTGCGCCTCTATTCCTTGTCTATTTACATGCATACGTGTCGTATCTTTATGTTCCGTTTTATTTGTTGTAGTATAATTGATTTTGTGTGAATTATCTTTATTTGTTGCTAGCTCTGATTGTAATACGAAGTTTTTTTCTATCCTGTTGTTGATATTCGTCTTTTAGAGGGGGTCCGGGAAGGGCAATGAAGCCTCTTTGTAAGATGTGGTGTTGCATATAGTGTTGAATATTTGCCCCATGTGTGATCGAGGGACCTGTGGTATGCGCATCAACTATGATATGGATGTAAAAGTTGTATTTCCGGCTCTGCGAAGTCTTTTAGTATCTACCAGGAAGGAATTATAGCTTGTTTTTCTCTGTGAATGAGATAAAACATTCACTTATGTGTATATATGTGTGTATGTTTTAGAGAGAGAAAGAGAAAGAGATAAAGAGAGAAATAGTCAAGGGTTTTATTGGGAAAATTATCTGTAGACAAGGTTATCAAGTAGTTTTAATTTTCCATGAAATTTGTGAATGGACGCATGAATGCTGATACAGAATAATGAGATGATGAGAACAGGAAGAAACGGCGATCATGCTTAGATAGTATAACAATACAATATTTCCTTCTTCCCGCTGGTTTGTGTGTGTCATGCTGGGAACCTTGACAATTGTCGCTAAGATGAAGTGTTTCGTGTCGGGGGAATCGCCTCTTACTCCTGCTGGGGACTCTTGTCTATGTCTTGATTGCCTTCCTCTTGACCTCCCCCAGGGGCTGCATTTCCTCTTCCTCTTGGCCTAATATCCCTCTTTAATGAGCACGGAAGGTGGCAAGAGGGAAGGCAGAGGGGAGAGGGAGGAGAGACATGCCTTAGGGAAGAGAAAAGCTCAAGTGAAGTGACTCGGTAACGAAAAACAGGAACACTGAGAATGACAAGTTGCAGCAAGTTCTGTAAAACTTGTATATATATGCAAAGGCAACATGTATAGGCAGACGTACGGACATGATTGAGCGAATTCGAGTAGTATGAAACTCTAAGGCGGGGTTCACACTACACGTTTTTGCTGGACGTAATCTACGTGCGTCTTGTCATCGTGACGTCACCGTGACGTCACCGTGACGTCACTTCCTGCTTGTGTGACCTTGACAGACGTGCGTCTCCAGGCTCCAAAATTCGGAGCTACCAAATCTTTTGGCGGCATTTCTCCAGAATGCGTGAGCGGTGGTGCCACAATTTATAGAACATTATACGTAACTAAGTTTGCAATATCCAAATAATGCTGTTTCCAAGGTCTGATTTAAAATATATTTATTAGCAGTGATTCTGGAAGACAATATTAGTAATGGAAGACATACATGATGTGAAAATATTGCTGTCACCGCTGCTTGAAGGTAAGCTCGAGCACCACCACTACCTCTGTGTATTTTCCTGCGTTATTTCTCGTGTTCTCTAGTTCTAACCCTCTCACGTGCCCCTCTAGTAGCTACTATATACCATCCTTCCTACAGCATCACGCTACGCCACCAACACCCTCTACAGGCCGTGAAATAGGTAGTAATTATTAGTGACTTGAAAAATAGCGCCACGACTGCGATATGGCAACACCTGTGGGATAACCCCGCTATACAGAATCCACTTGTAACCGTTGCAATATTGTTGTTGTCAGGGATTGTAGCGCTATATAGGTAGGGCAGGGAGTGAAGGGGGGTATAGTGAAGGGAGTAATAGGTGTGTCATGGGGTACAAAAGGGAGGAAATAAGGAAAGCAAGGAGGTTTTATACTGCAATTTTTTCTGATAGAGCGAGCGGGAGGGAGACCAGGTAACGTCATCGTGACGTCACGGTGACGTCACGATAACAAGACGCACGTAGATTACGTCCAGCAAAAACGTGAAGTGTGAACCGGGCCTTACCCGAACGAGCCTCTTTCATTTTTTTTTCTCACGAACATTATTAAGTGAATTCGAGTAGCATGTAACTCTTAATTCAGACGAGCTTCTTGCATTTGTTTTCTCTCATGCACACTGGGTACGCGTCTATAGGTGCCATTTCAGCCATCAACACATATATAACACTTTGATAAATAGGTAACACAGCAGTTTGGTATACGGATATAATGGGTATAGGCAAGCATAAGACTTGATGTACTCATTGTCACGACCGTGACGGCTGGGTTTCACATGATGTACCATATAAGGGATTTCCCATGTTTAATTTAGTATGTTTTAATTTTGTTCATGTCTAAGTTTCCCGTTTTCTTTGTTGTGAGGATCTGTGGTGTCTCGGATAATTTTTGTCTCGGATGAAAACGCCGCCGGGAAGGAAAACGAGAGTGAAATTTGTTCGTGTTCCCTGTCACGTAGGCCAGGATCCATTAAAATGGCTTTGTTTTATAGTATATAGTTATATAGGTTTATACCATGCTTTAGGGAAATAGCCAGAGGCCTAATTGTACCGCCCAAAGTCAGTATTACGTTTTTACCTCATAATTCCTTATTTCAATAATCATGAGGCCAAATACTTTCATACTAGGAAGTAGGGTTAGGTGGGATGTACGTTAGTGGTTAGATATAGGTTTTTGTTTCCCACAGTTTCGGGAAGGAAGGTTTGGAATGCCATGTTGCACATGGAAGGTCGCCAGCGGCCTTGGTTCTCACATAAGCTTAGTTTTCACTTATACCATCGTTCTAGTATCTTTTCAAGTGTATTAAGTGTTTTTTTTCATAGGTTTCCTTTGTTTAAAGAATACGGGCGGCCGTTGGCCGCCCGGCTTTGCCGGTCCAGGAAGCCGGCAGAGCCGAGGATATATATAGGAGGCGTTGACCTTACCCCGACACACTTGACCTGAGCCGACTGACTTGACCAGAGACGCCGGGATGGACGTCAGTTGTTCACCCATAATTTTCGACGGTACGGGTGAACACGTAGTGGGTGCTTGGGCGATCCCAAAGTGGTTGTGAGGTAAGGTGTGTTTCGTTTTGTTTCCTCTGGCCAACAGTGATCAATTTTTAGGTGTTTTGTGCCTAAAGGGGAGTGATTGTTGGGTTGCTGTCGAGTCATGGGAATTTTAGTGGAGATAAGAGTTTAGGCGTGTGTTTTTCCTGTTAACTCAATTTTAGTGAAAGTGTTTTTTTGTGATTGTATTTGTCGGAGTTCGGGAAAAATCAGATAAGTTTTCCCTTTTCCTTGTGTGGCGAATAGCAGTCGAACACTGTCCGTTTTATGTGTTAGACAGGAGCACTTTTGCCTTGTGTGTATTTTTGTTTCTTTAGAGTTCTAATGACTGGGTTATCAACGAGCTGTCTTGATAACAATTTCAAGAGTGAGCGTGTACATCTTAATTAGTTTTCTTTATCCATGCGGTGTGTTTCTTTTTATGGCCAACCATAATTAAATGAAGTAATAAAGTGTTAACGTTGTTCTGTTTGATAGAGCTTTCATTTCTCATTTTTCTTTTGTGATTAGTTCGTTATTTGGGTATTGTTTTTGACTCAAAGTATTACTTCACTGGTTACTGGTTTTTATTTTATGTTTTTTTTTTAATCGACTCCCCCACCGAACCTGAATTTCAATTTTTACTAAGCGTTCATTACTTTAGTCTTGACCGAGAGGGGGAGATCGTGACAGTGGCGACCTTGCCAGGATGTACACGTTCTTATAGGTTTTATTGAGTTGTAGTTTTGCGTGGAAGGTACTAACACCCACGTTTTGGGTTGATTTAGATTTTTTTGTTTTCACGTGTCGTTGTGTTACCAGTTCGCCATCATGGCTCTGATCTCTGACGCTGACGTGGCTGAATTTTTGCGTGGCCAGCCCACGCGCGATGACGTATCTAAATTAACCGTGCCTGAGTTACGTTTGATAGCTCAAAGCTTTGATCTGGCGGATGTTTCCCGCTATGTTAAGACTGAGCTCGTTAGCATAGTCTTGCAGCAGTTAGAGCTGGACCAAGATCTACTAGGAAGTGAGGCGAGTCCACCCCACCCCGTAGAGAACGTAAACGAGGTGCAGGAACCCATGAGCCCAGAAGGCCACAGGGGCGCTTCCGGACCCGATGGGGATACTAGACGTTTGGAGCTTCAGCTCAAGCTAGAGGAAGCTAAAACCCGCACCCTCCAGAACCAAATCCGATTAGCAGAACTAGGAACTGAGAGGAATGGCAATTCGGGTTTTAATCCCTCTCACTTCGATATGGGGAAAGCACTCAAGTTAATCCCACCTTTTCAAGAAAGTCAGGTGGATGATTTTTTCGCGAGTTTTGAGCGTTTGGCAACGCGTCTTTCTTGGCCTCGTGACTATTGGACGCTGCTCCTGCAACAAAATTTAAAGGGCAGGGCGTTGAAAGCGTATATGTCTCTTCCAGACGAGGATGCTAAGGAGTATTTTCACGTAAAGAAGCAGGTACTTCAGGCGTATTCCTTAGTACCTGAAGCTTACCGGCAGAAGTTTAGGACGCTGAGGAAACTCCCAGAAGGGAGCCATTTAGAGCTGGCCCGTGCCCTGAGGGAAGCATTTGCAAACTGGAGAAGGGCATCAGAAGTGGGAACATTCGATCAGCTGGTGGAACTAATATTACTGGAGGAGTTTTCCAACGTAGTTCCTCGTGAAGTAGCTACTTATTTGTCGGAGAAGGACAGTAAAACAGTTGAGGCAGCAGCAACCCTAGCGGATAAATATATGTTGGCCAAGGGAGATAGACACACTTTTTCGTCTCGTCAGGGAAACTGGTCCTCTAACTCTTTCCCTGCGAAGGGAAGAGGAGGATTTCATGGCCAGCCTGGACCACGCACCCCCACCCAGGGTATTTCGAAGCCCTCTTCAGATACTAACCCAGCAGTTCTTTACAGTTGTACCTCCTGCGGCAAAACAGGACACACCGTTGACTTCTGTTGGAGTCGGCTTCGTCGAAACGGTAAGAATAAACCTGTTCATACTATAAGTACTGTTCCTGATGATGCTGATGGTGAACCAAGTGAAAATGTTAAACCAGTGGGTTTGATTCGTCTTCGAGGAGAGATGGAGGAAGTAGAGTGCCCAGTTGTAGAGGCACCTCGCGCCAGCAAGCCCCAGGCTGGTTACGAAGCTTTTCTCTCCTCAGGCACAGTGTCGAGTGGCGGGGAGACAAACCCAGTCACTATTTTGCGCGACTCAGGGGCACTGCAAACCCTGATCCGGGCGGGTATTATAGCCGGTGAAGACACAGGGACGTTTGTGGTTTTGTCTTCTATAGGAGGACAGAGTTCAGCACCGTTAGTGCAAATAACCCTAGATTCAAATTGTTTTGCAGGGATGGCTCAAGTAGCCGTGGTGAGTGAATTGCCCGTAAAGGGCGTGGACATGATTCTTGGGAATGATTTGGCCGGCGGAAGGATGGGTAATTTGTCCCCGCCGGTACTGCAGGCACAACCCAGTGCTTCGTCAGCTTTACTGCAATTAGAGTCTGAAATGCCACAAACTTTCCCTTTTTGCGCTGTCACGCGCTCGATAGCAGCAAAAGCCCATTCAGCTGAGTCGTTGCAGGTCCAAGATTTGGACGGGAACGTTGATGAAAGAGACTTAGACGTCTCTAGTTTATTTGTCGACCCCTCTTCTCTCTCTTCTCCTTTGTCCTCAGGTGAGCTGACCACCGGAAGACAGGCGTTGGTAGCGGCCCAGAAAGAGGACGAAGGTCTACGGCCGATGCTGGAACAGGCTCAGGAGTCGAGGAGAGACACCGGGCCCACGACCACGTACTACCTCAAAGAAGGGGTGTTGTGTAGGAGGTGGCTGCCCCCAACCTTTTCTCAGGCGGACGCTTCGTGGGCGGCCGTGGAACAAATTGTTGTGCCTACTCCCTACCGGCACACTATTTTGGAACTGGCCCACGACGGACGGTTCGCCGGACACCTTGGCTCCCGCAAGACGCTGGCCAAAGTGAGCCGGTGTTTTTTTTGGCCGACCTTACGACGTGACGTCACTAGACACTGCGGGGAGTGTCACGTTTGTCAGAAGGTAGGCAGGCCGAACCAGAAAATTCCGCCTGCCCCCTTAGTGAAAATTCCCCACCTGCCTGAACCGTTTTCTAGTCTTCAGGTGGATGTGGTGGGTCCGTTGCCAAAGACTTCGAAAGGCAACGAATATATCTTGACCATAATCGACACAGCGTCACGTTATGTGCACGCCGCTGCTCTTAGGAAGCTCTCGGCGGCAGCTGTGACGAAAGTGTTGTTAGATGTTTTTGCCACCTTTGGGCTTCCAAGTAGAGTCCAAACGGACGGAGCTTCCTATTTCAAGGGTAAAGTTTTTCGGGAATTTGTAAGGGGGTTGGGAATTAAACATTCAGTTTCTAGTCCTTACCACCCAGAGAGTCAGGGAGCGGTGGAGCGTAGTCACCAAACCATGAAATGTATCCTCCGAAAATTTGCTGTAGAATCCTCGTCTCATTGGGATACGGACTTGCCGTACCTTTTGTTTGTTATGAGGGACATGCCATCGGAGAGTACAGGCTTCAGCCCCTACGAGCTCGTTTTTGCTCACAGAGTAAGAGGTCCTTTGTATCACCTCAAGGAGAGAATGTGGGAAGCTGGTGACGAGGGTTGTAGCTTGTTGGAATGGGTTGGGGAATTTAGGCATAAATTACTTAGGTGCTGGCACATAGCTGCAGAACACCTGGCCGAGTCACAGTCCCGCGCGAAGTGCTGGTACGACAAGAGGGCGAGACAGCGGGAGTTTAACCCGGAAGACATGGTACTTGCTCTCCTTCCTTTCCGAGGTAACCCTTTTCAGGCCAAGTTTAGTGGCCCGTATCGTGTCCTTAAAAAAATTAGTGACACCAATTACGTGATAGCCACCCCGGACCGTCGTCGTGCCCAAAGTTTATGTCATGTGAACATGCTCAAAGAGTATGTTGCTTCTTCCTCTGGGGACCCTCTGGGGGCCTCTGTGTGTCTCTCCGGCCCGTACTCACCGGCCGTCGAAGAGGAGGAAGAAGAAAACCCTATGTGTGGGGCCAGCGCGATACCCTTGTTCCCGGGGGAGACTTGGTTAGGTAACGCAACGGCCAAGGACACCCTAAGGGACATAACTAGTCACTTGACGGACACTCAGCAGCAGGATCTGCTTGCCATTATGGGCCGTTACCCCCAGGTGTTCGGTGACAAGCCTGGCCGCACCTCCATAGTGGTCCATGACATCGAAGTGGGAGACGCGGCTCCGATTAAGCAATCACCTTATAGGGTTCACCCTCGCCGAGCTTCTTTAATTGAGAAGGAGATCGATAGCATGTTGGAAATGGGGCTCATTCGCCCTGGGGCGAGTGAGTGGTGCTCTCCCGTTGTGCTCGTCCCCAAAAGTGATGGTAGCCAGAGATTCTGCATAGATTTTCAGAAAGGTAAATAATGTCACCAAGAAAGATTCTTTTCCTCTGCCCAGAATCGAAGAGTGTATTGAGAAAATTGGGCGATCCAAGTTCATTACAAAGATAGACCTTCTAAAAGGTTTTTGGCAGATTGGTTTGACCCCAAAGGCTCAGGAGATTTGCTGTTTTTCCACGTTAGGACAAACGTATCTTCCCCTTGTTCTACCCTTCGGGTTATGTAATTCGCCCTCCACCTTTCAACGGCTGATGAACTTGGTGCTGGCCGGCATACCTAAGATAGCAGTTTACTTGGATGACGTGCTTGTATACTCCGATACATGGGAGGAGCATAGGAACCAGCTAGAATCCTTGTTCACCGCTCTCCACAAGGCGAACCTAGTAGTCAACCTATCAAAGTGTTCTTTCGCTCATGCTCAAGTTCAATATCTGGGACATATGGTAGGACTCGGGGAATTGTCACCCCCTTCAGTCAAAGTGGAAGCTATCTTTCAGATGCCTGCTCCTCAAACAAGAAGGCAGGTCCGTAGATTCTTGGGTGCCGTGGGGTACTATCGGCGCTATGTTAAAAATTTTGCGGACTTGGCCTTACCTCTCACAGAGCTGCTTAAAAAGAACCGTCCCTTTAAATGGAGCAAAGAATGCGAGGAGGCGTTTCATGGTTTTCAGGGTGTTTTGTGTAGCTATCCTGTCCTCACCTCTCCCAGTTTTGACCAGGAATTTAAATTGGCGTGTGATGCAAGTGACAGGGCGGTGGGAGCTGTGTTACTCCAGGAAGACAGACAGGGTGTCGACCACCCGGTGGCATACTTCAGCAAGAAGTTGTCACCCGCTCAGCAGAATTACGCTGTAATCGAGAAGGAACTTCTGAGTCTTATCTTGGCTCTTAACCACTTTAACTTTTACCTCCTTCCTTCAGAACATATCACTGTTTTCTCAGACCACCGCCCTCTCAGTTATTTGGCCAATTTCAAGCTGAAGAATCAGCGCCTGACTCGTTGGAGTCTCTTCCTGCAGAACTATAATCTTTCTATTACCCATGTAAAAGGGATTGACAATGTGATCCCTGATCTGTTATCACGCCCTAATGACAACTGAGAAAATGGTAATCAGACATTTTGTCCTCTTACCATTTTCTTTTCTTTGTGGGGAGGTCTGTCACGACCGTGACGGCTGGGTTTCACATGATGTACCATATAAGGGATTTCCCATGTTTAATTTAGTATGTTTTAATTTTGTTCATGTCTAAGTTTCCCGTTTTCTTTGTTGTGAGGATCTGTGGTGTCTCGGATAATTTTTGTCTCGGATGAAAACGCCGCCGGGAAGGAAAACGAGAGTGAAATTTGTTCGTGTTCCCTGTCACGTAGGCCAGGATCCATTAAAATGGCTTTGTTTTATAGTATATAGTTATATAGGTTTATACCATGCTTTAGGGAAATAGCCAGAGGCCTAATTGTACCGCCCAAAGTCAGTATTACGTTTTTACCTCATAATTCCTTATTTCAATAATCATGAGGCCAAATACTTTCATACTAGGAAGTAGGGTTAGGTGGGATGTACGTTAGTGGTTAGATATAGGTTTTTGTTTCCCACAGTTTCGGGAAGGAAGGTTTGGAATGCCATGTTGCACATGGAAGGTCGCCAGCGGCCTTGGTTCTCACATAAGCTTAGTTTTCACTTATACCATCGTTCTAGTATCTTTTCAAGTGTATTAAGTGTTTTTTTTCATAGGTTTCCTTTGTTTAAAGAATACGGGCGGCCGTTGGCCGCCCGGCTTTGCCGGTCCAGGAAGCCGGCAGAGCCGAGGATATATATAGGAGGCGGTGACCTTACCCCGACACACTTGACCTGAGCCGACTGACTTGACCAGAGACGCCGGGATGGACGTCAGCTGTTCACCCATAATTTTCGACGGTACGGGTGAACACGTAGTGGGTGCTTGGGCGATCCCAAAGTGGTTGTGAGGTAAGGTGTGTTTCGTTTTGGTTCCTCTGGCCAACAGTGATCAATTTTTAGGTGTTTTGTGCCTAAAGGGGAGTGATTGTTGGGTTGCTGTCGACTCATGGGAATTTTAGTGGAGATAAGAGTTTAGGCGTGTGTTTTTTCCTGTTAACTCAATTTTAGTGAAAGTGTTTTTTTGTGATTGTATTTGTCGGAGTTCGGGAAAAATCAGATAAGTTTTCCCTTTTCCTTGTGTGGCGAATAGCAGTCGAACACTGTCCGTTTTATGTGTTAGACAGGAGCACTTTTGCCTTGTGTGTATTTTTGTTTCTTTAGAGTTCTAATGACTGGGTTATCAACGAGCTGTCTTGATAACAATTTTAAGAGTGAGCGTGTACATCTTAATTAGTTTTCTTTATCCATGCGGTGTGTTTCTTTTTATGGCCAACCATAATTAAATGAAGTAATAAAGTGTTAACGTTGTTCTGTTTGATAGAGCTTTCATTTCTCATTTTTCTTTTGTGATTAGTTCGTTATTTGGGTATTGTTTTTGACTCAAAGTATTACTTCACTGGTTACTGGTTTTTATTTTATGTTTTTTTTTTAATCGACTCCCCCACCGAACCTGAATTTCAATTTTTACTAAGCGTTCATTACTTTAGTCTTGACCGAGAGGGGGAGATCGTGACATCATGCAGAATGTGATGCTGCATTCTATTTTTTTTCTTGTTTTTTTTTCTGATGTGCTTTTTGTCTAGACCTCCTCCTCCTCCTTCTTCCTCCTCTCTCCTCTTATTCTTTTTTCAGCCTCAGTGCAAATGAGAGAGAGAGAGAGAGAGAGAGAGAGAGAGAGAGAGAGAGAGAGAGAGAGAGAGAGAGAGAGAGAGAATTTCCTATTTTCAAACAAGACGAAGAAAGCCACGATAGATATTTCCACAAAATCAACCTTTCCATCAACTATGAAAATATTATCCTTCATCACCCTCAAACCACGCTTCGTTTTAATCGGAAAGTTCAACCGGATGCATCATGCTCGCCCTCCTCGTCCTCGTCGCTGGTCCACAATTACGCGACCCTCGACAAAGCGACCCAGATGGCCCCAACCCACGGCGTATTTGCAATCGTCCAAACCAAGAGCCCTTTTGCTGCAGGGATCGCGATTGGACGTCTAGCACTGATTAGGCCACGAAATCACTGTATTGGAAGAGAGAGAGAGAGAGAGAGAGAGAGAGAGAGAGAGAGAGAGAGAGAGAGAGAGAGAGAGAGAAGCAAACAGGGAGATGAAAAAAATAGACAGACAGACGATTAATAGAAAAATAATGTAAACAGTTAAGAGTATAGAAATGTAAGAAGAACAGGAACAAGCATATTGACAGAGAGGTGGTGTAAAAATCCCATTCTGTAAACACAAAGGCTCTACACTCTACTACAAAGTCTCTACAAAGGCTCTACAAAGGCTGTCACTCAGAGCTCTTCCTCGAATGTGGCTCAGTGTGATCTATATTTTGATATGCCTTCTGGTCTTACTGTGAGCAAAATTACGCTGAAAATACCCACTGAATGGAAATGTATACTACACGCTCTGTGTAACTCATATGTAAATAGTGTATACATTTTCAATTCTTTATATGATATCACCTATTCTGGGTATATGTCAGTATTTCCTTCATATTGTTTTTCATATATTTATTGTGGTGTATCTTCTCACACTATCGGTTCATATTTTCTTCATACGGAGGAAACAAACTCATTGAACTACTTTCACTTAGAATATCTCACCTTGTTGTCTAGTGTGACTGTGTGTGTGTGTGTGTGTGTGTGTGTGTGTGTGTGTGTGTGTGTGTGTGTGTGTGTGTGTGTGTGTGTGTGTGTGTGTTGTGTGTTTGTGTGTGTGTGTGTTGTGGCGTGTGTGTGTGTGTGTGTGTGTGTGTGTGTGTGTGTGGTGTGTGTGTGTGTGTGTGTGTGTGTGTGTGTGTGTGTGTGTGTGTGTGTGTTGTAGTTGTTGTATGTATGGGTGTGTGTGTGTGTGTGTGTGTGTGTGTGTGTGTGTGTGTGTGTGTGTGTGTGTGTGTGTGTGTGTGTGTAATTTTCATCATGCGTTTAAACTTCAATTAAATTAACTTAACATTTTCGCTCTGTTCCCTGAAATAAGAGCATCACCTCTGCCACTCAATCAATCAATCATTGGGGCATACGCCGGGGGGCGCGTCGCCTCGCCCACCCTACGACACCACTCCCGGGGGTCACCACGCGCGAGTTCCCATGCAGGCTCCTTTCCCATACCAAGCAGCTCTCGACAAGAAACATCAACTTGCCCCAGCCACGAGCCTTGCGTTCGCCCCCTTGGCCTCCTCCACGCCGGATTGTCTCTTACAGATACAACCCGATGGGAAGGATCGGTTTCAGGGTAGCGTGCCACATGCCCATATAGCCGAAGTTGGCGCTGACGGACTATGCAGGTAATAGGCCTCGATTCAGTCTCACGGTGCAATCGCTGATTTGACACGTAATCATCCCAGCGATACCCCATGATTCTGCGAAGACACTTATTACCAAAGGCATTGATTCGTCTCTTCAAGTCACTATTTAGTGTCCATGTCTCACAACCATAGAGTAAGACAGGGATCACAAGCGACTTGAAGATCCGGATCTTTGTCCTCCTGCACAGGTACCGACAATGCCAAATACTCCCGCTGAGCGAGTCCATAACACCGTGGGCTATGCCAATCCGCCGTAAGGCTTCTTGACGTGACCCGCCGTCATTATGGACTGCGCTACCAAGGTATGTAAAACTTTCCAAGATCTCAATGTCCTCGCCACACGCATGAACAGACTGTACTGCTTCATCTAGTAAGTCTCCAAACACCTGGACCTTGGTCTTGAGCCAGGAGACCGCAAGTCCCAAAGGCTTTGCCTCCTCGTGCAGCGCCTCGAGAGCCATCACCAGGACCTCCAGCGACTCAGCAAAGATTACTGCATCATCGGCAAAAACAAGATCAGTGATCTTGGTGTTGCCGACGGATGCTCCACAATCACTTTGATCTACAACCTTGTCCAATACCCAGTCCATACAAGCGTTGAAAAGTGATGGGGCAAGGACGCACCCTTGCCTCACTACTGTATTCACAGGAAAGAAGCTGGATACACCTGCCCCACACTTCACAGCACTCTCAGTCCCAGAATACAGACCAATTATTTATAATCAATTACCATTATCAAAACTCTGCCACTGCCCACCTGTAATTAACGATAATGACGTTGTATGTAGGGCAGCGGTTTTGCTGATTACCGAAGCTGTCATGCGGAAAATGACAACTACATAGATTCACATAAAAGTAATGACACAAAAAGTTACGTTGATTTTCGTGAGAATAATTTCATTGAAAGCATTGCAGGCGGCGGAAGGTGGGCAGAGGAGCACCAGACCGTGACGAGAGGCGCGAGAGAGGTGGTCGTGCAGAAGGATTGGGTGTTGGGGGATTGGGTGTTGGTGAGGGATTGGGTGTTGGGGGATTGGGTGTTGGGGAAGGATTGGGTGTTGGGGGATTAGGTGTTGGGGAGGGATTGGGTGTTGGGGGATTGGGTATTGGGGAGGAATTGGGTGTTGGGGGATTGGGTGTTAGGGGATTGGGTGTTGGGGGATTGGGTGTTGGGGGATTGGGTGTTGGGGGATTGGGTGTTGGGGGATTGGGTGTTGGGGAGAGATTGGGTGTTGGGGGATTTGAGTGTTGGGGATTGGGGGTCAGTGGATTGGGGGTCGGGGGGGGATTAACGGCTAGCGGGTCTTGTTGGTGATCCGATTGGGGGCTTCATGACCGGCTCAGGGGGGCATCAGGGGGACTTCAGGGGGCAACGCTCAAGAGTACATCGTCCTCAGTGCCGTCCTCTTGTTTTTATCTTACACATGAACGGTGGTGTGATTTTAAAGATTGTGCTTATTAAACCGGCTGATGTTGATTATTTTTTTTGGGGGGAAGGGGGGGGAAGAAGGAAGAGGAGACGTAACGGTTGAATAGACTGGTTACAATAGATGCCCAAGAACTGATAGAATATATGCTTAGGTAGGGTGAAGGGTGATAATAGGATAAGGAAGTAATTTAACGCATATATATTCTGATGTGCTATTTTCAAAGACAAACACACAAACACAAATATGGTTGAATAATGTTTATCTTACATGAGAAGAATTCATCTGAGAGCATATTAATTACTTTAGCCAGTTCGTTGAATGTTTATCCCCTCGTTGAATGTTTATCCCCTCGTTGAATGTTTATCCCCTCGTCACCTTCGAAACACTCATGCATACCTCACACATTAAGGCCAGATAAAACGTGCCACATTTTGTGCGGGTAAAAAAATTGTAAATGGATAACCGTAAAAAATGTTAATGCCGTAATTCCCTATTAGCAGCCTGATCACATCTAGAATTGTTTTCATTTTGTTGATAGTGAAGAGGCACGTTCCAAACTTATCCAAAATCAGCTCGAGATAATGGCGACGACGAACGCTGAAACAGCAACAACAAAACTATATATTATGTGAAAGTTAACATAAGAACATAAGAAAATAAGGAAGCTACTAGAAGCCGCGAGACTCACACTTGGCAGTTCCTGTTAGTTCTGGAGGAGCAAGAGTCCTGCTTAGCTGTGCACTTAATATGTATGCGAATCTGATGTAGAGAAGCTTGCTTGCCACGCGGGGAGCCGCCGGGAAGTGCAGGGCGGCTTGTGGCTGCATGTCAGCCCATTTACATCAACATGGGGTGAACCTGCTCGGCGAGTCTTCCCGGTGCTACTGGGGAAGTTTTTGTGGGGACTTAACCCACTTCAGAGACATTATAAACATCGGGTGTATCTGGTACTATGACAGGTGACGCACGCACAGCTATGTTGAGGTCATGAGCCTTCACAAACATAATGCTGATGGATGCTTTGCGTTCAGTGTTTAGTAAAGATAAACAGATGGGAGAAAGCTGGCCTCGGCACAAAGGCAAAGCTGGCTCTTTAACCGGGGAGCCGCGAGGCGTTACGACCTCTCACCCCGGCTTGCTGTCGCCAAGACTTGCCCGGCGAGCGGAAAATGTTGCCCTTTCGCAATGCGTGGAGCCGAAAATACCCCTTCAAATGGTAAAGACGCCGCAGGGTATTAGGCAGCCTCCCAAGTTTTGAAATGATGTACTGCACATTTGCGAAAAAGAATGCAAACACTTCACTATGCCAAACACTTCCGAGATCATTTACGTCCGAGAGTAACATACACGTGGCACACTTTCCACAGGGGAATCAGGGTGACTGACTGAGCTTGACTATTAACTTGGCCCGAAAATTTTATGAAGCCCAGCTATTCTGCAGGCATCAGCTGTTCCCCGGCGGCGCCTCGTCCGTCTGAGCGCCGCAAGCAGAGTGACGGTAATGGCCTCACACACTCGGGTAATCCGCTAAAGGCAAGGGAGAGGGGGGGACCTGTTTGTACTTGGATCAACGAAGACACAAAGTGACAGCCACATGGGTGGAAAAAAGGGGGGAGGGTAGAAAGAGGTCGTGTTGGGTAAAAGCGACGAGCAGGAGCAGGCTGTCCCGAGGTGTTAAGTAGTGATGTTTATGCCACGAAGGTGTCTCTTAAGGGAGCCGGAAGCATCTTTTTGCTTCCTCCATTATGCTTATCCGCCGCCGCCGCCCCCGCCGCCGCCACCACATCTTGTTGAACCAAAGAAAGATTTCCATGTCTGGGATAAAGAAACGATGAAATCGATGAAAATAGAAGAGCGCGAAGATAAGAAACCGAACAAAATAGGAAAATGAGTGTATGTATTAATTGTAGTATGTTATTGTGTGTTACCATTATATACTGCAACCACCACTACAACTACTTTTGACAGATCCACAATGATAATATAAATAACAATAACAATGA
This sequence comes from Chionoecetes opilio, assembly GCA_016584305.1. Lineage (NCBI taxonomy): Eukaryota > Metazoa > Arthropoda > Malacostraca > Decapoda > Majidae > Chionoecetes > Chionoecetes opilio. The sequence goes on from JACEEZ010022079.1 coordinate 21,019, forward strand.
TAATATTACCAATATAATCCTTAGCAATGGATTCCAAAGATCATGATTTTCAGCACATTGTTATTGTATGTAGTACTACTAAACTAAACACTACTAAAACTACTAGACTACTGCTAAAAGAAAATTGTCTATGTTGCGAATGTACTTCATATTATCGAAAACATTGAATTGAGTTGCATTAAGGAATGAAACCTAGTGTGACCGTCATCATGAGCTATACAAATTGGTGAATGACACTGACTGAGTAAACCCTTATCGTTGTATGTCATCATCTGCATCATTTGTATACTCCCAAGTCACAAAGGTTGAGACGGCGAAGCAGAGAAGGTTTCAGTGGTAGTGTAAGATAGTGGGAAGTGGGATAGTAAGATAGTGTAAGCCAGGGATTAGAAGATAGTGGGAGGATGGAAAGGGTGAAGAACAAATGGGTGGAGGTAGAACCCATAACTAATGACTTGCTAGAACAAAGAACACACCCTAAGGACTTGTACTCATGCAGAACAATTGAATGATGTGAATGGCCAAGGTGTGTGTGTGTGTGTGTGTGTGTGTGTGTGTGTGTGTGTGTGTGTGTGTGTGTGTGTGTGTGTGTGTGTGTGTGTGTGTGTGTGCGTTGAAAATACATATATGAATTTATCAAGGAAACAAATTGATATGTTCATCAAAATAATATATTTGCCGATTTGTTTTTCAGAATATCCACAGTCAACAGGCGCGCATGCACACACACACACACACACAAACACACACACACACACACACACACACACACACACAAACACACACACACACACACACACACACACACACACACACACACACACACACACACACACACACACACACACACACACACACACACACACACACACACACACACACACACACACACACAAGAACGTGCCTCCAAGTACAAAGCGAATGTATGTTAATTGCTACAGGAAGAGGAACCAAAGTTAGCGGAGGAGCAGAGTTCAGAAATCCTCCAGGAGAGTCGAGGAGGAGGAGGAGGAGGAGGAGGAGGAGGAGGAGGAGGAGGAGGAGGAGGAGGAGGAGGAAGGAGGAGGAGGAGAGAGGAGGAAGGGGGGAGAGAAGAGGAGAAGAGTAAAGAGGAGAGGAAGAAGAAAGGCAGAGAAAGAGGAAGAAGACGGAGACAAGGATGATAAGGGGATAGGGAGCGTGAGGTATATAGAGAAAGAATTGAATATGATGTAGAGGGGAAGGAAGAAGAAGGTAAAGTCGTTGTTCAAAATCAAAATTGACGATTGTGTTTGGACCTCTATGATGGATTAGCACTTTCTCTTTACTGTTTTTACCATTTATTAGCATTATATGATTGAGATGGTGAGGCACTATTATCTTGCGGTGATTTGACTCATACGAATGATTTTTTGTGGAGGAGTCTTTCCTGGCCGGAATAAATAATTGAAAAATACAAGAAATATACAAAAAGTGGCAGGTAAATAATACAAGTACATTGCATTGAGCTCGGTAATAACAGACGAACAACACATCAAGAATGAAGTAAATTATGAATCCATGAAAAAGGTGAATGGAATGAGAGAATGGAAATAAGTAACTTTCTTATAATTTTAATAGAGATACAAGTCACTTAATTCCGTGCTATAATTCCGTGCGACCTTTTTTTTTTTTTCTCTCTCTCTCTCTCTCTCTCTCTCTCTCTCTCTCTCTCTCTCTCTCTCTCTCTCTCTCTCTCTCTCTCTCTCTCTCTCTCTCTCTCTCTCTCACATAATCAAAGTCAATACGCTCCTGTTGAAATTTCAGTAAAAGAAAGTGCGAGGCAATTTCCTTAATCAATTTTCACACGCCAAATACGTCATTACAGCGCAAGAACCAATCATCTTAGCCGTAACAAACCCGCTCGGTCTGCCTCCTCCAATACAATTCCCCTGACATGTCCAAACAATCTCTCCACCAATCAAATTCCCCAACACAGCCAAACCTCAAAGGCGTGTCCACCAATCAGAGACGGGCTGGTCTGTCTTGTGCCTTCGGTTATTATGTGTGAAGGAGAAAGTTTAAGGCGACAGGTCCGTGTGCAGGAAACAATTATGGACGCGTATAATAGAAGTTCCTCTCATTTTAAATCAATTGTCTCACTGGACTGCTGTTGAGAAAAAAAATAGAATATGACTTTGCTGATAACTTCAAATTATGTCACGGTGGTTCCTCTTCGCTCTGTGTGTGTGTGTGTGTGTGTGTGTGTGTGTGTGTGTGTGAGAGAGAGAGAGAGAGAGAGAGAGAGAGAGAGAGAGAGAGAGAGAGAGAGAGAGAGAGAGAGAGAGAGAGAGAGAGAGAGAGAGAGAGAGAGAGAGAGAGAGATCCCTCTCTTCACCTAATACGGGTATATGGGTTTTCCATGAAGACTTGTGCGTCCTGTCGATCTTTAAAAAATCGCTACTTTACATTTATTATAAGAAATGACGTTGCTTGCTGTCCTCTCCAGCATTAGATTGTTCCATGTCTGGATTAGTAACATGGGATTCGGTCACAGTATAACTAAAGACTGCCATACCTTGCTAACCATGACTAAGGGAGAGACTGATTTAACTGCCTCACCTGATTAATTTTATTCACTAGTTTCACACATCACGTCATAAAATCTACTCTGGCTTCGTTAATTGAAGTCACTGATTGATTATGCTTTGTAGGAAGTGTATTCCTTTAATATATGACTCTGCATCATGAGGCATAATTGAAGCCTGTGGGAAAATATGGCGTGATAATCATCTATAGGTAACATTTCTGAATTACGAGTGAAAAACGTGGTATAGGAGTGATGCATAGCTGAATGAAATGAGGCCATTCGCTCATAATGGCGTATACAGCCATGGCGGGCGGCGCGTTAACTAAATTATATAAGTTTAAGTGGACGCACCGAATGTGCTCCCCCCCCCCACCCCCTCCTGTCATTAAGCCTCGCCATTAGCTACTCGTCACATTCGAGTCAAAATGATAACTCTGCATAACACTCCAGCCCAATGCTTCTAAACTTTGAATTACGTGAATTATCGGTCTCCAGTTGCCCTCTATTTAGAATTTCCAATCAGCCAGTGCCTCTCCCTCCTCCCAATAAATAAAAGAAAACACTGTGTAATCCCTGTAATCCACGCTGTTTGTAATCTATTGTTCACACGAGTTAGCAGCTCGCGTACCTGAAAAGGTTATGAATGATTAACACTGATGCGTTTGCTGTAAATATTCCGCGCGCGATTTATGTGTAATCTCCTGTAAATTATATTGGCTTAATGTTGGAACATTTTGAGCCTCCCGGGAGGTAAATCCCATTCCGGCGAGGCACAGCGCCGAGTAAACAACGTCGGGCTTGAACAAAAAATGAACAAAATTACATGAAAAGAAATGAACATACAAAAAGATCATCAGTGTACGTATAAGCACGTATGCTTTTTGAGTACACCAAGACTGGTTATGGACAGATGCCAACTGCGTCACCTAAATTCATAGTCCCATATATAAGACAGAAGAATTTAGGCGTGAAAAATATCACTGTAATAAGAGCATGGAATCAAGCAGAGAGAGAGAGAGGAACGTATCATCAGCTAGCCTGTTGTGATTGCCGGCCGAGGCAGGGAGTGAGTGCGTGGCGCCTGCCTGTGGGGGTTGTGGGGGCAGGTCTGTGTTGGGTGGGTAGCGTGGAAGGGGGGAGTGGGGGGGGGGAGAGAATACAGATGGGCCACTGCTCCGCCATGCAAAATTAATCTTCTTTCACATGACGCTCTTCATCATGCCCGAGCCGGCGCATCTCGCTCGCAAGTTTTACAGGAAGAGCATGACTGAGGCTCAGCCATCGCCTCATCTGCTGCAGCCAGCCCACTAACACTCGGAGCAAACACTCGATCAGCGATGATACGCCGATCTCCTCTCAGCACTAACATGTACGCAAACCTAACCCCTTCACGCCCAGATCTTTCCTTTGCTATATGAAATCGTCTGTTATTTG
>JACEEZ010022079.1:30000-35000 GCA_016584305.1 Chionoecetes opilio
TATCATGTCTCAACATCATTATCATCACCACTATCATTATCATCACCATCATCATTATAATCATCATTGGCTTTCTGTCTGCTCTCATACTTCCTTCATTTCCCTTCCCGAAGCTCATCATTACACATCACATACACACACATAATTCATTTTAAGGGATGATTGTTATTCTTCTTTTGCAAATAGCCACGAATTTATTCTCTTTTTAATACACGAGAATAAGATAGACTGAGGAACAGATGTTTGTGAATATATAAAAAAGTTAAAGTTGGCTGTTCTCTCTTTATGATGTATTTTTTTTAGGCTATATTTGTTATAAAAGCAATATTTTCCCCGTGTTTGGTTTGTGTACGTATGGGAGTGTTATTGTGTGTACGTGGTCATGTGTGTGTACATAATTCACGCCTAAATGAGAATTGGATGTAAAAATAGACATGTATGTTTCGTTGGACTTTATGTTTGTGCCTGAATATATGGCAGCCACACACACACACACACACACAGACACAGACACAGACACACACACACACACACACACACACACACACCACAACACACACACACACAGACACACACACACACAGACACAGACACAGACACAACACACACACACACACACACACACACACAGTCAGACACACACACACACAAAGTCAGACACACACACACAAAGTCAGACACACACAAAGTCACATACACACACATACACACACACACATCACACACACACACACACACGCACACACACACAGTCACAGTCACACAGTCAAACACACACACACACACAGTCACACAGTCACACACACACACACACACACACACACACACACACACACACACACACACAACACACAAGTCACACAGCACACACACACACACACACACACACACACACACACACCAGCACACAGTCACACACACACACATACACACACACATACACACACACACACACAGCACATCCACACTCACACGCACTAACACACAATTTACCTTAGCATATTAAGTCGAAAGTAATGAAGATCAAGAGTGGGTCCGTCACCCTTACATGCTTCAAGCCAAGAGTTGTTGCCTCTACAAACTTAGAAACAATTTTGACTTTAATGGGATTCCTGACTGGAGGCATCCGGGGCGTGTGTGTGTGTGTGTGTGTGTGTCTTGTGCTGCGGTGGGAGGGAGGGAAACAAAGAGAAAGAAGAGAAAATCATGGAGAGAGAGAGAGAGAGAGAGAGAGAGAGAGAGAGAGAGAGAGAGAGAGAGAGAGAGAGAGAGAGAGAGAGAGAATGGGGATATACGACTATTCGTTCAGGCAATACAACCTCACAAATATATAAATAAATACTAAGAAATGATTGTGAGAGTAAAGGAGAGAAAATAAGGAGACAGAGAAAGACAGAACAAGTAGTTGTAATAATTCTAAAGTAAAGGCAACAATTATTAAAATATTTAAAACGAGAAAAAAAAGTTAAGTCATCTAGGTAAGGAGAGAGAGAGAGAGAGAGAGAGAGAGAGAGAGAGAGAGAGAGAGAGAGAGAGAGAGAGAGAGAGAGAGAGAGAGAGAGAGAGAGAGAGAGAGAGAGAGAGAGAGAGAGAGAGAGAGAGAGAGAGAGAGAGAAGTAAGGGCATTAAAGGGTTTACACTTAGATGCACCAGAACATAGAGGAACAAGAAATATGAGTCTCCCCTTCCAATGTTATGGTCTGTTTAAGCAAATGTATAGCTTCCTCTCCTCACGACTCTGGTCTTGGCAACGATGCTGGTGATGCAGAGTAGTGACTATAGTGTTAGATTGACATAGTGATGATACTAATAGTAGTAGTGATGACAGTTTTCCTGGAGGTTATATTTTGCCGTCGGTGAAGTGTGATGGTGGTGTCCTGTGTGTAGTATTTATCCGGTATTGTCGATGCGTGGCTGTATTGTTTTAGGCCGCGACCTGAATACTGTGAGTGGTGTTACCGAGGCATGGAGAGTCGAGGTGGTAAGTGGTTGTCTCTTGCATAGGTAATGAGATCAGGCAGAAAGACAAGTGTGTGTGTGAGGGGGGGGGGGTTGCGAGAGAGAGAGAGAGAGAGAGAGAGAGAGAGAGGAGGAGAGAGAGAGAGAGAGAGAGAGAGAGAGAGAGAGAGAGAGAGAGAGAGAGAGAGATAATGAAAATGCCATGAAAAAATACCATGGAACACTTAGCCAGAGTTTAACGCTCTTCCACTAATTGCTCTTTATTTACAACAAGAAGACATGTCACCCTTAGTCTCGTTTCGGTATTTTTTTGTCCCCCGAGAGCGACACTCGAGACGCTGCTGCAAGACCCTTCTGTCTCCTGTTAACGACGTGAAATAATGGCCAGGAGCTGCTTCGTCATCAGGTACTTTGTTGCGGCAGGTTAAGCCCGTCTTTCCCGACTAAATATACAGCCCACGGGATTGAGGATGAGTGAAGGGCATATCCTCACTCTCCTACAGTTACTATAGGATACGTGGCGCTGTACCTGTTGCCGCAGTATCTGGAAGTAAACTGCAGATAACTTTTCCCAGTCTGAAAGTTATGCGCAAGAGCATTATATTGTGTTTAGTTTCGGCTGCAGGCAAAGACAAGACTCACTTCCTCAAAGGTTGCCGTCTCCCTAGGTGTTGTTAGATCACTAGAATGTGAGAGCGAGGTGAGACAGAGGCGCGATGACCCAGGCGTGGCTCTGGGTAGACATTTGGGAGGAGTGAGTAATGGCACGAAGGGTGTACGGAATTACGATTTCATAGCATGTGTGATATTGGCACCGGTTAGAGGGTGATCCATAGGGCTATCAGATACTTCGCTTTGGTTGTATTGGGTAGTTTGTTTTGCTATCGTCTCAGGCTGCCATAATTCTTCTGCGACACTGCCTTAAGGTAGTTGGAAAAAGTTGTAGCGCTGGCACTTTGTTGCACGACCGTATGGTGACGCTGCTACTAAACCCCTCGACGGGATACCAAAAAACAATAGTGAAATTGAAGATGTGGCTGCCGTATGTTGCGCAGTCACACGGCCCCAGCGTCTCGCCGCCCTACATTCCCGCCGTAAAAAGGTTAGCGCGACCCTCGCACTGAGCCGCCAACGAGTGTTGGAAAAGCTTCACGGAAAGCATTTATCTTCTGGTGTGCACTTGTTTTTCCCTCGCCGTGTGGCAGGTGTCAGAGCGCGTAAATAACACGAAGAAACTTCGTTTGGAATTGAATACAGAAAGAGTTAGGGAGTCCAAACAGGCGTCCGTATACAGTCAGCAAAAGCGACCGTGTCTAGTTTGGCAAGTTTTGTAGAGGAACACCTGCTGCTCCTCCACAGCAGCGGCGGCAGCAGCAGGCGGCGAGCACAAGCGAGGATCATCCAGATAAATTCCCTTTATTCTGCGGCACCTTTGAGCGATACCTAACACCGTCCAGACTCCAGAGGGTTTCAGGAGAGGACGAATGGAAAGAAGATATGCGATTGTGTCCAGCCGACTACTAGAGAGAGGGGCGACCCAAATATTATTAGGTTTCCCCTTTGGTCCGTACAGATGATCCTTCGCTACGAAAGGAACCAAGAAGATAAAACAGGACGCACAAACATAATAAAAGCTGAGACCAAAAATTCTCGTCACTCTTACCTTCGGGCGGGAAGATCGCGGTTTCCATGGTAACTTTGGCGTCACTCGCTCACTGCCTAGCGTCGCCAAACTGCTATCCACACTGCATTTTGCGCTGTTGTTTACTTATTTCCTACTTATTTTATCTACCGTGCTTATTTTCTCTTATATAGGTTGAATCAACTCATGTTTTTACCCCGCAAATACATCCAGGCAAGAAGAGGAGTATTTATGTTAGAGCGGCATTAAAGGCGGCGGCGTGAGGAGTGAGCGTGGCGGGAGGCTCCACAGGTCGTGTGAGTGGCCTAACATGTGAGGGTAAGTGACAGGCCTGATAATTCCCTCTGATATAACGAGGGGAACCCCGTACTGGTGTCGTTCCCCTCATTCCTCCCTGCCATGTCCCCTCCGGCACCTCCCCTTGACCAGGAATCCCTCCCCTCACCTTTCCCCTCACCTAACTCCCCCACAGGCCACATCGCTCCTTTTATGACTTTACTTACTCTCTGGGGCAATATAGACTGGCTATGCCGCGTCTTCATTACCAGCCCTCCCCGTCATCCCTGGCAACTCATCACTACCTCACCTCCACCGCTTCTACGCCATGTATATTGCTTCCTTCCCTCGCTTCCTACGCTCCCTCACGCTAACCTCCGCGGCCAACCCTAACGTCCCCTCTCCTCTTCATTGTGCCTCGACCCCTTTCCACCTCCGACGCTGCCTTGGAAGCGGAAAATCAGGGGCTTCTGTGCTATAAGTGCAATACGAGCATGTACAGAGGAGGGGCCAGTACGTGTGTATTGTAGCAACTCAGCCTTAAACACGAGAGGAGTATGTATATGTTATGGGTTCATCTCTCTCTCTCTCTCTCTCTCTCTCTCTCTCTCTCTCTCTCTCTCTTTTGACGTCTGCTAACCTCGTCTAGTAATGACCCTTCACGTTATACACTCATTCACGAGTCTAATATACAAGTTGAGAACATGTACAACTTCGTCAGGTTTTGTTGTAACTTGTCCTGCCTTTACTTAGGGTGAAAGGCGGGTTATCTTTGGGTATCAGTATCATGTGTCTTCGAATGAGGCGAAGAGGTATGGAAAGTGCTGGTGTATATATTATGTTTTTGTCTATCTTCCTGTTTACGTTCTGATTCATTTGTGTTTAGTTGTATTTGTTATTTTGGGTTATGAAGTTTTATAAGAGAGAGAGAGAGAGAGAGAGAGAGAGAGAGAGAGAGAGAGAGAGAGAGAGAGAGAGAGAGAGAGCGAGGAGGAGAGAGAGGAGAAGAGGGGAAGAGAGAAGGGGGAAAATATACTCTATTCGTGAGTTAGAAAGACAATTAGGATGTGTATGGGTCCTCCCCCCTAACCACGTAATGGACTTACCCTTGGTGTTGTTGTTG
>JACEEZ010022079.1:42500-63124 GCA_016584305.1 Chionoecetes opilio
GATAGAAACTAAAATACACATACCACACACACACACACACGACAAACACATACCACAAAAATAACCACACTATTTACCAACTATAACACGTATGCGAAACCATTTGTCGCCACAAAATGATGTGACCTGTAATCATTTTTTTATTGCAACTATTATCATCTTTCATAATCGGCGGCGGGGCCGATCGCAGCAGGCGTGGGGTGTGCAGAACACAACGCCGGTCATACAAAGGGATTGACCTTTTTTTGAGTGGTGTCGGAGCCTTGACGCGCGTGGCTTCCTTCATCAAGGGAATTACGCGCCGGTCTCCCCACCTGTGCTGACTTTAACAGCCTGGCATTCAACAGTTTAATAGTCATGTACTTATTACATTGGAATTTAATACTAAAGAAATGTTTGTATTATGTTGTGTCTATTGTTTTTTTTTACATGATGAATTTTTATCTAAGCGATCTATTTTTCTTTGATGTTTATTAAATGTATACTCGCGTCTTTTTTTTTTTTTTATCTCAGGGCGATGATTCATATTTCTTTGAGACGAAATATGTAAATGTTTGCTCTCCGTCCCATTCTCGTTATGTCTTACCGATGGTGTTTTATCTAAATGTTCTTCAAATTCTTACCGATGGTGTTTCATCTAAATGTTCCTCAAATTCTTACCGATGGTGTTTCATCTAAATGTTCCTCAAATTCTTACCGATGGTGTTTCATCTAAATGTTCCTCAAATTCTTACCGATGGTGTTTCATCTAAATGTTCCTCAAATTCTTACCGATGGTGTTTCATCTAAATGTTCCTCAAATTCTTACCGATGGTGTTTCATCTAAATGTTCCTCGAATGGTTACCGATGGTGTTTCATCTAAATGTTCCTCAAATTCTTACCGATGGTGTTTCATCTAAATGTTCCTCAAATTCTTACCAGTGGTGTTCATCTAAATGTTCTCGAATGGTTACCGATGGTGTTTCATCTAAATGTTCCTCAAATGGTTACCGATGGTGTTTCATCTAAATGTTCCTCGAATGGTTACCGATGGTGTTTCATCTAATTGCTCCTCAAATACTTGCCGATGGTGTTTCCTCTAAATGTTCTTCAAATGGTTATCGATGGTGTTTTATCTAAATGTTCCTCAAATGTCTGCATCATTTTGGTCCAGACTTTTCGTGAGGTAAGTGTGAAGTGATGAAAATGCTGAAGTGAGGCTCCGCGTTGGCCCGGGATGCCAGCGAGGTGTCTGGGTGGACAAGGGACGCGCGGCCGAGACGTCACCAGCATGGCAAAGTGAATTTTTGAGCAATTTTTCAATCTTTCTTCAACATTATTATTACTAGCATTGTTACTATTATCATCATTATTATAACTATTATCATTATTTCAGCATCACCATCACCACCATCATCATCACAGTTAGAGGCAAAATAACCACCATAACCAAGACTTCTCGTTCTCTACAATTTTATCCAAGTACGTCTCCATAGTCACGGGCTTAGTCGTGAGTACTCTTACATTCCTCATATTAGCGATAGCGGTGCCTTTGAGCTCCACGCACACACACACACACACACACACACACACACACACACACACACACACACACACACACACACACACACACACACACACACACACACACACACACACACACACACACACACACACACACACACACACACACACACACACACACGTCAAGGCCACAAGCGTACAAGGAATAAAAATGACACGAAGTAGACACGGAAAGAGTCGAGGCTTTGAAAACGGTGAACATTCTACCTTACCAAGTCTCTAGTCTCGTTTCTCTCCTCCACGAATTTAGGGATGAACTCTCGTCTGGTAATTCCTTTTTTCTGTTCTTTGATGGCCACTTGTCCCTTCAGAATTTTTGTTTTTCTGTCACTTTCCCTCTCGCCTTCACAACATTTCCATCGCCACATTGTTCATCGCCTCGCCGGTCAGGATTGTGTTACGCCTCGAGCAGCGACGACAGCTCACCACCATCTATTCTTCATCTGGCTACCTGTCCATCTCTCTCTCTCTCTCTCTCTCTCTCTCTCCTCTCTCTCTCTCTCTCTCTCTCTCTCTCTCTCTCTCTCTCTCTCTCTCTCTCCCTACACTCTTTCTCTCTCTCTCTCTCCCCTACACTCTTTCTCTCTCTCTCTCTCTCTCTCTCTCTTCTCTCTCTCTCTCTCTCTCCTCTCTCTCTCTCTCTCTCTCTCTCTCTCTCTCTCTCTCTCTCTCTCTCTCTCTCACACACACACACACACTACTCGTATATATTTATCTTCCTCAGGGCCTGCAGATGAGTAAGAAAGGAGGCTGAATCACCTACAGAAATATGAAAAACAGCTGTCATGCCCAAATGAGGCGGTGATGGTGCCTCATTGGTCCATGCGAGGAAGTAAGTATGTGGCATTTCTTTTGTTATGTTGATTTTGTTATAAGTTCACGGGGTTGGGTTTAGATGATGAGAAAGAGGGAAGTGTATGTAGGTATATAGTAGGTATAATGAGACGATTATATATGAAATACGATGTTTTATGTATTCAATGTGTATTTAGGTTACTATATAGTGTCTTGGGGTGATAGTAGTACAGTATAATTAGTTTTAGCAACATACTATACACACGAATTTGATATTGTTGAGTGTATAATAGCATCTATAAATAATAACAAAAGCTCTCAGCAATACAAAAGCTTTCTGAGAGACAGAGAAAAAAAAACTGAAATAAATAACGATTGCAAAAATACTTGGTTAAAAAAAATAAAAAGCTAAACGACTCTACTTAAAAATAAAAAATGGAGTCCTGTGATTAACCGAACGTGCTGGAGGAGGTGTCAGAGGGAGAAGGAAGAGGAGCACTGAAGGGCACTCGTACCTCTCCTGCTGCTCCCCTCAAGGACACGACCGTCTCTTGACACTCACTTCTTAATGCAGACGTGTCAATGCCGCACTATCGTTAACCATCATAGACACTTGCCATAATATCTGCATTTTCAACAAACAAACATGTGTGTGCTGTGAGTTATGTGTAGTATGAATGCCGCTGTTATTCGGTACTAGTATTAAAATTGTACAGTGAGATCAAATGAGTCAATGATCAAAGGAATGAAATAATGAACGATATTTTGATGTTGAATAAATTGTTGATGTTTATATGATTTGATCAGGTGAGATTTGCGCAGTAGGATTTTTTTTTTTCTCTCTCTCTCTCTCTCTCTCTCTCTCTCTCTCTCTCTCTCTCTCTCTCTCTCTCTCTCTCTCTCTCTCTCTCTCTCTCTCTCTCTCTCTCTCTCTCTCTCTCTCTCTCTCTCTCTCTCTCTCTCTCTTATATTGCACCCAGAGAAGACAGTTGCGAGAGACGATCATTTGAGAACCGATATGATTTTTCTTTAAATCTGGATCGTTAAACTTTTTTCCCTTTTCTTGTAATCGACATAAAAACTTCAGTATTAAAAAAACTACACAAGTAAGGGAAAGGAAAAAATTGCTTAATGAAACGAAAATAAGGAAACAAATAAGTAAACAAAATGGATTGGTATGGATTAAGAGCTTTAGAAGATTTTTTTTACAGGCTGTGTGATAATCATTTTGAGTGTCTTCTTTTTTTCTTTGTTACATATTTCTTTGGTTAATTGATAGACTTTTTTTTTTTACTTTTTTTTACTTTTTCTCCCTCCTCCTTCTCCTCTTCCTCCTCCTCCTCCTCCTCCTCCTCCTCCTCCTCCTCCTCCTCCTCCTCCTCCTCCTCCTCCTCCTCCTCCTCTTACAAACTTACCATAATCTCATCAAACCATCATATACATAATTATTTCTTTTCCTTTCATCCCAAAAATATCTTATAATATCTTCCCACTCTTTTCTTTCCCGTCCACCTGTTCTTCCTTTCTCTTTTGGTCATAAATCTTTCTCAGAATCCCCCGCCATCTTCCTCAACTCTCCTTCGTTTTATAGCAATAAGGATTCTTAAAAATATTTCTCCACCTCCGCTCGCCCCGCCACCTGCACCTGTAGCACGCGGGGAGACTGGATGGGTCGTGGATGGTACGCCGGGGGGTGATTGGGCTAGCCAGGTATTATATGCAGCGTTAGGGGAAGGGTGTGATTGGGTGAAACAGCTTGCAGTGTTTGGGAGGACGTAAAAATAGTTGGTAAAAGGAAGCAGTAGATGAAAGTGACTAGCCAAGGCAGGTTTCGTGGTTTGCAGTACATTAAATATAACTACCTGAAGAGATTATTATAAGGTATACGTACATTTATGAATTGAAATACTGTATTGAAGATTTCTTTTGATTTGCAGGTTTCATGTGTATCAAAATATAATTATAGTACAGTAATGCATTTATATACATATGTGTGTGTGTGTGTAATGTGTGTGTGTGTGTGTGTGTGTTGTGTGTGTGTGTGTGTGTGTGTGTGTGTGTGTGTGTGTGTGTGTGTGTGTGTGTGTGTGTGTGTGTGTGTGTGTGTGTGTGTGTGTGTGTGTGTGTGTGTATGTATTAACAATCTCAATCTTGCCTCACGATTCTTGCGAGGCGTGATGGCTGTATGGCGGGGATGAGTGCAGTAGTAGTAGTAGTAGTAGTAGTAGTAGTAGTAGTAGTAGTAGTAGTAGTAGTAGTAGCAGTAGTAGCAGTAGTAGTAGGTAGTAGTAGGTAGTAGTAGCAGTAGCAGTAGTATTAGTAGTAGTAGCAGTATTATAGTAGTAGTAGTAGCAGTAGTAGTAGTAGTAGTAGTAGTAGTAGTAGTAGTAGTAGTAGTAGTAGTAGTAGTAGTAGCAGTAGTAGCAGTAGTAGTAGTAGTAGTAGTACAGTACGTTACGCAGAGTAATAAAGATGAGGCAGCGAGGCAGATGCAGTTTGCGGCGGTGGCGGGATTGGATTGGCCGGAATATAATATGAGGCTACTGCGCGGATGAAGTTTCAGAGGGAAGCAAAATGTAAAGTTGTGAGGAGTACATGACGAAGAAGGGTACAGTGGGCAGTTACCGGGAGGGAAATGTTCCATGAATGTATATATTGTAATGTTATGAATAAGAGTGGATTAGCTGAAGGAAAAGCTATAACAGCCATGAGAAAAATATGAGGTAAACAAAAATGAGGTCAGTTAAATTACTAATGTTAAATATAAAAACATTCAGATATTAGAGTAGATTTTGAAATGTATACCTTGAAAAAAATATGAGTTGACAAAAATACATTAATTAATATCAGTTTTTTTTTTATAGGCAATATAAGTTGAGACATGAAGGAATGAAAACTATCAGAAAATGTGATTAACAAAATCGGAAGTAATTCTAGAGAGATATGAATAAGAATAAGGATGAGGTGAAAGAAAAGAAATACAAAGAAGAAACAAAGAGATAAAAGGAGGAAGGCGAGAGGGAGGAGGAAGGAGGGGGGGTAAAAATGGAGGTAATTGGAGGAGGAGAAAAAGGAGGAAAAAGGAGGGGGTAAGAGGAGGAGGAGAAACAAAAGGAGGAGGAGGAGGAGGAGGAGGAGGAGGAGGAGGAGGAGGAGGAGGAGGAGGAGGAGGAGGAGGAAGATGTAGGAGGAGGAGGAGGAGGAGAGAGAGACAATGCAAGGGAAAGAAGTGTAAATATGTAGGAGAAACTCTAAGATAGAAACCAAGGAAGAAAAAATACACATCGTTGAGGACGCCGAGCCGCCCTGAAGGTGGTCTCGGGTTCCTGGAACAACACCTGCGTCGTGTAGTATAAACGATGGATACTAATTAAACAAACAAAGGCTTAATGAGCACTGCCATTAATTGCAAATTATATTCGTTTGCCAAGATGCGAGAATAATTATTAATCGTAATTAGCGTCTGGCAAGGGGAAAGGGGCGGCTTGTGGCGGAAGCTGCCAGACATATCCCCTGTTACCCCTTCCCTTCAACCCCCTAAGCTCCCTGCCACCCCTTCAGCCCCCTGCCTCCCCTTTAACCCCTTGCCACCCCTTCAAACCCCTAAATCCCCTGCCAGGCCTCAACTGCCCCTACACCGCAGCAGGGGAAGGGGCAGGGTAGGGCAGAGGATGAAGGGAAAGGAATGAAAGAAAGGAGGGGAAAACGCAAGCAGAAATGGGAGGGGGAAAGAGGAAATGGGGAAGGGAAGGGCAGAGGATGAAGGGAAAGGAGTGATAGAAATGGGGAAACACAAGCAGAAATGGGAGGGGAAAGGAAATGGGGAAGGGAAGGGAAGGGGAGAGGGAGTGGAGAAAGGAAAGGGAAAAGGAAGTTGGAAGGCGGAGGTCCCTCTTGTGGTTTTTTCATTGCATCTTGTTGTGTCTTTATAGGTTGTTGTGGTCGTTATCAGTATTTTTATCATTGTTATCATTATCATTTTACTGCCATTGTTGTTGTTGTTATCATTATTGACATTGTTTATTACAAGTATTGTTATTTAATGCTATTTTAGCAGTTTTGGTCTTTTAATCTTTCTACTTTGTTGATGTTGCTGCTACAACAACAACAACAACAACAACAACAACAACAACAACAACAACAACAACAACTACTACTACTACTACTACTACTACTACTCTACTACTATTACTACTACTGCTACTACTACTACTACTACTACTACTACTACTACTACTACTACTACTACTACTACTCTACTACTATTACTACTACTGCTACTACTACTACTACTACTACTAACTACTACTACTACTACTGCTACTGCTGCTGTTACTACTATACTACTACTACTACTACTACTACTACTACTACTACTTACTATTACTACTACTACTGTTACTATTGTTAACGTTCTTGTTGTTAAACGTATTCTTCGAAGCAAATAAGATCAGTGTCCATCAGTTTCTCACTCTTCGGATTTATGTTTTTCTTTCTTCATACAAAAGTCAACGTAAGTTTAGTGACTTCACAAATATATATTTTTCCTAATATTATCTTATTCTGTTCTTCCTGCGTCTTCCCCACATACTTAACTCCCCATTTTCTGCGACAGCTCCTCCTCTCCCATTCATTTCGAGAATACAAATATTTTTCTTCCCACACACAAAAAAAACAATGGTTATTTTGAGGCCTAATTAATTTTTTTATTTCTTCTAGGTGTCTTCGGTTCCTGGTAATTGTTGAAAGCATGATTTTAGGTGTGATTATCAGACTTATCATTTATGAACTGCCATTTATCTATCTTTCTTTCCTTACTTGTTAAAATGAAGGAAGCTGAATGCTATTTCAAGACATCTTCCCTCTCTTCCTTCTTTCCCTTCCTCGCCCTTCCCTTCCTCCTTCCCTCCTTCCCTTGTTCCATCAACCACATGTGGAGGTTCTGTGCGTGGTCTAATGACTATTATTTCAAGCGCGCACACACACACACACACACCACACACACACACACACACGCACACACACACACACAAAGAGAGAGAAAGAAAGAAAACAAGAGAGAGAGAGAGAGAGAGAGAGAGAGAGAGAGAGAGAGAGAGAGAGAGAGAGAGAGAGTGGCACGAGTGGACAGAATATTCAGGAAATTGAAAAAAAGGAAAATAGAGCAGCCAGAAAGCAGTGTCATTATGTGGAGGGCGATAAGAGGAGCATCCATTCGTTCCTCATCAGGCGGAATAACGTCAGCTCTCTCTCTTCTGTGTGTGTGTGTGTGTGTGTGTGTGTGTGTGTGTGTGTGTGTGTGTGTGTGTGTGTGTGTGTGTGTGTGTGTGTGTGTGTGTGTGTGTGTGTGTGTGTGTGTGTGTGTGTGTGTGTGTGTGCGCGTGCGCGCGCGTGCGTGCGTGCGTGCGTGCGTGCGTGCGTGTGCGCACGCGCTGGAGGTAGGGTTAATATTTAATAATTTCATGTTCTTTTTTTATGTTTTCCCGTTTGAAATAGAGAGCTTAGCCTATTTGCGTATGTTCGTGTATTTTCGTCTGCTTGTGTGTGTGTGTGTGTGTGTGGTGTGTGTTGTGTGGTGTGTGTGTGTGTGTGTCTGTGTCTGTGTGTGTGTGTGTGTGTGTGTGTGTGTGTGTGTGTGTGTGTGTGTGTGTGTGTGTGGGTGTATCTAAAGGAATAAATATCTAATGCACTGAATTATGGAACAAAATATTTATATCTATTTACGATATTCTGTGCAATCTCGCGAACAAAAAAATATTTACACTCAGTATTGGTGAATGACTTGAAACTAGTGAATGTGTGAACCTTTCTTTGTCAGGCTCCCTCTTGTTCTGTACGTTCTTTGTTTACACACACACACACACACACACACACACACACACACACACACACACACACACACACACACACACACACACAGACACACACACACACACACACACACACACCATTACCCCCGCAGCCCTGGCCACACACAACACTTACTCATCTTCTCTGTTGTCAAAATAAACCTCACCGCCTCCTCCGACTGCCTCTTCTGCCACCCTGTCCGAAGTTACGACCTAATAAAGCGAATTTAAAGCCACAATCGGTATATTTACGGCCGCAGAAAGAAAAGTACGGACAGTCTCGTAAAATTTGATCGACGACGCCAGGCCTGTCACCCTTCAAAGGTTATCCGGCTGATGACGCAAACGAGCCGAGGTTTGCTCTTTTGTGTCATCTGTTAGGCGGACACACAGACCGCGCCGTGTGAGGTCAGGCTGCTGCTGCTGCTGCTCTAGTATTGAATAATTTTTTTCTCAATACGCTCCACACGATTATGAAATTAAATAAAACTTATATTTTTTTCCGTTGTGGATTTTTTTCTCTTTTTTTTTCTTCTCTCTCTCTCTCTCTCTCTCTCTCTCTCTCTCTCTCTCTCTCTCTCTCTCTCTCTCTCTCTCTCTCTCTCTCTCTCTCTCTCTCTCTCTCTCTCTCTCTCTCTCTCTCTCTCTCTCTCTCTTTCTCTATATATCCATCTATCTATTATACATATGTATGAGGACACAATTAATTTTAATGTATTTTTGTAGTTGAGTAAAACGCTGATGTAATTTCCTATGTTTGCAGCAAGCCTGAAGCTCAATTTTAATAGAGGTGAAAAGTGACACGCTCATTGTAAACTAACCTTTTTTATATATATATTTTGCACATAACATAACTATAATTATTCACATATTCATGGTGCTAAACCTTGAACAGGTATACGCTTGCGTGCCACTAAGTTTTTTGTTATATTGTTTTAACCCAGATAGCGAGCCAAAGTTTCCCGGCAATGAGCAGCTGCACACACGCTGTAGGGCCGCTGCACCTCCACCACCTGCCCGACAGCTGATTCACGTAAACAGCACTGAACTTAAGCAATGATTATCCTGGCATGGGCTGTGGTGCGTTCTCCTTCCCTGCTTCACGTAGATTTAAGCGTAGATTTAAAAAGGAAATAGGAAAAACTGGTTCACAAATAGGGTGGTAAATGATTGGAATAGACTCAGTCGTCCGGTGGTCAGTGCTGGAGTCAATAGGGAGCTTTAAAAGGGGGCTAGATAAATTCATGGATGGGGATGAAAGGTGGATGTAGGTAGTGTTAAATAACAGGAACTACCACGTGTAGGTCTCGCGGCATCTTGTAGCTTCCTTATTTTCTTATGTTCTTATGTTCTCACCTGCCGTAATCCTTCATAGGCAGGGAAACACAGGGACACACACCACTCTTTACCCCTTTCGTGACCCTCCCTCAACACCTGACCTGAAGTACCCTGGTCCAGTGTGTGTCGCTCAGAGCCAGGGATCAGTTCGACCTGTGTTGCCCAACCACTTTTTTTTTTCTCTCTCTCTACTCTCTCTTCTCTCCTCTCTCTCTCCTCCTCTCTCTCTCTCTCTTCCTCTCTCTCTCTCTCTCTCTCTCTCTCCTCTCTCTTCTCTCTCTCTCTTCTCTCTCTCTCTCTCTCTCCTCTCTCTCTCTCTCTCTCTCTCTCTCTCTCTCTCTCTCTTCTCTCTCTCTCTCTCTCTCTCTCTCTCTCTCTCTCCTCTCTCTCTCTCTCTCTCCTCTCTCTCTCTCTCTCTCTCTCTCTCTCTCTCTCTCTCTCTCTCTCTCTCTCTCTCTCTCTCTCTCTCTCTCTCAGTGCCACCTGTGTCACTGCCATCCTCGACTCAAAGATCGATGACCCTTGAGCACCCAACACATGGTAGCCCAGTTCGAGTCGCGTATAACTCGTGCTCGAAAAAATAGAGAAAAAAAGTCACGAAGCCCGGCTGGTGTTCGACAATGGGCGGCGTGTTTGCCCGGCCAGCTGGGAGGCTCAGGGCATGCTTGCTTTGTTTTTAGTTCTTTCATATTCTATTTTGCGTTCATGCTTTTTACTCTTATTTTTTTTAAACTCTGTTACCTTGTCCTTTGCTTCATGCTTATCAGTCAGTCAGTCGTGATATCTCTCCCCTCGGTGCATTTCATACCATGGCAGCGTCCTCTGCTCGTCAGCGTTCGATCCCCTAGTTCTGCTGACGTCGCCTTTGTACTCATCTAGTGTACTTCAATCTAGTAATCTTCTTATCTAGTCTTATCCTCTCTCCTCTCTCTCTCTCTCTCTCTCTCTCTCTCTCTCTCTCTTCTCTCTACTTGATAGCGCGGTGCTCTCGTTCCACTCACTCTATTATTCCGTCTGAAGCCCCGCCAACACCTGCCTCTACCTTGTGCAAAGTGTGTGCTCTAGGCGGTGTGTGTGTGTGTTCGTGTGTGTGTGTGTGTGTGTGTGTGTGTGTGGTGTGTGGTGTGTGTGTGTGTGTGTGTGTGTGTGTGTGGTGTGTGTGTGTGTGTGTGTGTGTGTGTGTGTGTGTGTGTGTGTGTGTGTGTGTGTGTTGTGGTGGTGTGTGGTGGTGTGTGTGTGTGTGTGTGTGTGTGTGTGTGTGTGTGTGTGTGTGTGTGTGTGTGTGTGTGTGTGTGTGTGTGTGTGTGTGAGTGTGTGTGTGTGTGCATATCGCTTCAAATTTTTTCATTGTTCTGCAACACAACACGTGATTTTTACATTCATCTCACGTGCAAATTTTTCTTGGAAGTAAAATCTTCGTGTTGTTCTTACCCTTTGACTCTTTGTTTCCTCTTTCCCTGCAGGTTCTCTCTATGATGTCGATCCTGATGCGAACTCTGAATGCATTATTATGA
This sequence comes from Chionoecetes opilio, assembly GCA_016584305.1. Lineage (NCBI taxonomy): Eukaryota > Metazoa > Arthropoda > Malacostraca > Decapoda > Majidae > Chionoecetes > Chionoecetes opilio. The sequence continues at coordinate 53,561 of JACEEZ010022079.1, forward strand.
TCCTTGCAACATGAACCAATGGATAAACAAGGTCGCCTATGAACTTAGTATTTACCATATAGGTTTCAAAAAGGAGAGCCAAGTGGAACAGAGCTCAAATTAATGATTTTAAGTAACAGTAATATTTTTTTCTGATTTCATAATACTTTCAATACACTGAAACGGAAATGAAATTGTATAAAAAGAGTTTATCCCTGAAGGTGCAACGGGTCAATATTCCTCCTGAAACCAAAATAAAGGCGAGCTAACCGAGGCTCAGGTACACAGAATGCACCGCCTCCGTGTAGAGTGACTCCCTTTGTCCTCGTGCGTAAAAAGCTTCTTGAGTGTCCCTAGAGACGTGGCATTACTGCAGGAGGAGGAGGAGGAGGAGAAGAAGGAGGAGGAGGAGGAGGAGGAGGAGGAGGAGGAGGAGGAGGAGGAGGAGGAGGAGGAGGAGGAGGAGGAGGAGAAGAAGAAGAGAAGAAAGGAGTTCGAGGAGGAGGAGGGGGCGAAGAAGAAGAAGAAGGATAAAGAGGGGGAAGCAGTTGGAGGAGGAGGAGGAGGAGGAGGAGGAGGAGGAGGAGGAGGAGGAGGAGGAGGAGGAGGAGGAGGAGGCTATGGACATCAACGTAGACACCCAGTTAGACAGACGCCAACCTCAACAGTGCGTCACCGGAGCTCACAGTCCCATCACACACGTCTGCCTGGGTCAGCCGGCCGGCTTAACTTGGCTTTGCTCTCTCAATATATTCCAGCTCGCGCATCCCATCCCTTTCCCTGAGAGGTCCTCCAGTGATACACACAAGCCAGTAAGACACAGGGCTCGCCGCTGCCGCAATAGACTCATTTGTGTGAGGGGGAGCAGATGGCGGGGCTTTGTTGGATTGGCAATGCACGCCGGAGGGGACGCGTTGACAACCCTGCGAGTCGTGCTCCTCCGCGTCAGGTGGTCGTGAGGCGTTGCGTTATGAGGTGTGGGGCGCCCCAGGGAGATACATTTAATGGTGTTCTCCAAGTAGTTATGCGAGAGGCGTGGTAGGATTTTATTGCTCCCTCGACGAACGCCTTGGTTTTATGGTGGGGTTTTTTTCTTCCTTTTTTTTTTTTTTTTTTTGCTTTCTTTTTACTGAGGGAGATTATACCGTGACTGCTATTTTTGTAGATGTTGTTTAGTTGTAAATGCTTCTTTTATTTTTTATGTTCTTTCATGTTATCTTTGTTTTTGTATTGATAGGTGTAGTCAAAGAAATAGTATTGTTATTATTATTGTTGTTGTTAATTTTTATAGTTGTTTTAGCCGGAGCAGCAAAAGTACTAATGATTCCACTAATTGAGGGAATAATGTAAGTAGTATACATGGTAGCGGTAGTGGTCGTGTTGGGAGAAAAGTAGAAGTAAAAGTAGTAAGCGTTGTTATTGAAGTTGCTGTTCTTTATTACTTCAATCCTTCACAAACAGTATTGATAATTATGTTATTGTTACCACCCAAGCTAAGCAACCTGAGCAATCTCTCAAATATTAAGGATAGTTACCTCTCTCTCTCTCTCTCTCTCTCTCTCTCTCTCTCTCTCTCTCTCTCTCTCTCTCTCTCTCTCTCTCTCTCTCTCTCTCTCTCTCTCTCTCTCCTCATTTCAATAATCTGGGGTTAATAGAAAATTTGTATAAGTGTTCGCGAATGTGTCTTCAACAGAGGGTCGACGTCATGTACGGTCTTGGTCATGACAGCTCCTTATTTATAGCCCATGCCTCAGCCCTCCTCCTCCTCCTACATTACCCAACACCCGTGACCCTACTCCCTCAGCCTCCTTCTGCGTTATTGGCCGTTGCGTGGGCGGGCCGGATCCTCCTCCTCCTCTGCCCACGCACCGCCCACCCTTCATCACATGCAAGACAAAAATCAAGTAAGCAGGCAGGCAGGGACACACACACACATACACACACACACACACACCACACACACACACACACACACACACACACGCGCGCGATGGTCAGGTTGATAACGTTCTGGTCTCTCACTCTGTGGGAGGCGGTTCGAATCCTCGCGCTCCCGGGGATTTTTCACTTGACAAATTCGGGCGGTTACTGTCTCCCTTGCAGCAAGGGGATGGGGGTGTGTGGTGTGTGAGGTCCCAGCATTGCCCAAAGATCGGTGATAATGAGCTCCAAGCTCGCACTGAGAGGGTGAAACTGGCGATCGCGAGCTAGCTCGCGTGGACAAGACCATGGGTGAATGACACACATTTGTTAATTTACGTAAAAAAAAGATAATGTCATCCTTTCATAATTTATGCTTTTAGTTTATTTTCTAAAAAAATTCCGTGTGCATAGAAAAAGTAAATAAATTAATAATGAATACACAGGATTTGTCCGTTATACTTTATTCAACTGGGGTATGCAATTTAGTGGATGGAGGTATTCACAGTGTTCTTATTAATTAAACTGACGCTCCCCATACATGTGTTTAGACTCCAATTCATAATATAAATCGCGGGAAACTTCTTTAATATAGGAGGGGCTGCGTGCGTCACGGGGCCCCGCCGGCAACTTGGCCCATTTCGACGGACTACAGGCCATTGCGGGCGCCGAACTTCCGCTAACTTCCGCGCTATATTTGACCAGACTTCCTGATTATATATTTGGCCGAACCTCCTGGCTAAATTTGGCTGAACTTCTTCGTTATATTTGGTTAAAGTTTCCCTCAGTGGCCCTAACAAATGTTGTCGTTAGTGGTGAACAAGGGGCGTCGTTTGCCGTCCTCTTTGAACATTAGTCGTAGCTCCTCAAACCATATGCTTCTTCTATCATGTTCAATTTTGTTCCTTTCCGATTTTAAAAACAATGAATTAAGGTAAAATTGGTGTTGAAGCAGCCACATTTCTGTAATATGAGCCGCATCATCTCTCCGATTTTCATCATTTTCCCCTCGCCTCGGATTCATATAAGTCAGGGAAAGGCGGAGAGAACTGATCAATATTTAAGATGAATTATGATAATGACGACACACGCCATGACTCTCAGATATCCAAATTATCCTCGGCCCCACGTCATTACCAGGAACAAAAGGACCTTAGTTTCCCGGGGCGTTTCTGAGTTCATCATGGAAACTCATTCGAAGTTAAGAGGAAAAGAATGCTAAACTGATTTATAGGTTCCGAGACGCTTCATCACGTCGGCAGATGCTTCGGATTCTCGTACGTGACCGAGTGTTCCGCCAGGAGGTGCCCGTCCGTTCTGGCGCCGAGCGAAGTGGCGAATTTGTTTCCTTTCCTCGATTTGACGTTCCAGCTTTTCCTCTAATTTGCGTGTCTGCTTTTCCGGAGAGTTCGAGTCGATATCCTTGAAAGTGTCGGTTTAGTGTAAGAAAAGGTACTTAGAGTGTCGGTTTAGTGTAAGAAAAGGTACTTAGAGTGTCGGTTTAGTGAATGAAAAGGTCCTTAGAGTGTCGGTTTAGTGTAAGAAAAGGTACTTAGAGTGTTGGTTTAGTGTAAGAAAAGGTACTTAGAGTGTCGGTTTAGTGTAAGAAAAGGTACTTAGAGTGTCGGTTTAGTGAATGAAAAGGTCCTTAGAGTGTCGGTTTAGTGTAAGAAAAGGTACTTAGAGTGTCGGTTTAGTGTAAGAAAAGGTACTTAGAGTGTCGGTTTAGTGAATGAAAAGGTCCTTAGAGTGTCGGTTTAGTGTAAGAAAAGGTACTTAGAGTGTCGGTTTAGTGTAAGAAAAGGTATTTAGTGTGTCGGTTTAGTGAATGAAAAGGTCCTTAGAGTGTCGGTTTAGTGTAAGAAAAGGTCCTTAGAGTGTCGGTTTAGTGTAAGAAAAGGTACTTAGAGTGTCGGTTTAGTGTATGAAAAGGTCCTTAGAGTGTTGGTTTAGTGTAATAAAAGGTACTTAGTGTGTCGGTTTAGTGAATGAAAAGGTCCTTAGAGTGTCGGTTTAGTGTAAGAAAAGGTACTTAGAGTGTCGGTTTAGTGTAAGAAAAGGTATTTAGTGTGTCGGTTTAGTGAATGAAAAGGTCCTTAGAGTGTCGGTTTAGTGTAAGAAAAGGTACTTAGAGTGTCGGTTTAGTGTATGAAAAGGTCCTTAGAGTGTTGGTTTAGTGTAAGAAAAGGTCCTTAGTGTGTTGGTTTAGTGAATGAAAAGGTACTTAGAGTGTTGGTTTAGTGTAATAAAAGGTCCTTAGAGTGTTGGTTTAGTGAATGAAAAGGTACTTAGAGTGTTGGTTTAGTGAATGAAAAGGTACTTAGAGTGTTGGTTTAGTGTAAGAAAAGGTCCTTAGTGTGTTGGTTTAGTGAATGAAAAGGTACTTAGAGTGTTGGTTTAGTGTAATAAAAGGTCCTTAGAGTGTTGGTTTAGTGTAAGAAAAGGTCCTTAGTGTGTTGGTTTAGTGAATGAAAAGGTCCTTAGAGTGTCGGTTTAGTGTAAGAAAAGGTCCTTAGTGTGTTGGTTTAGTGAATGAAAAGGTACTTAGAGTGTTGGTTTAGTGTAAGAAAAGGTACTTAGTGTGTCGGTTTAGTGAATGAAAAGGTATTTAGAGTGTCGGTTTAGTGTTAGAAAAGGTACTTAGAGTGTCGGTTTAGTGTTAAAAAAGGTACTTAGAGTGTCGGTTTAGTGTATGAAAAGGTATTTAGAGTGTCGGTTTAGTGAATGAAAAGGTATTTAGAGTGTCGGTTTAGTGTTAGAGAAGGTACTTAGAGTGTCGGTTTAGTGTAAGAAAAAGTACTTAGAGTGTCGGTTTAGTGTATGAAAAGGTACACACACACACACACACAAACACAGACACACACAACACACAGACACACACACACACACACACACACACACACACACACACACACACACACACACACACACACACACACACACACACACACACACACACACACACATTTCTTAAAAAAAACTCCATTAGATTATGGTTACGCAAAATTATCATCTGGAAAAAATAACAGTTTAAGGAAATTGATAAGATTTTCCAGGTCGCCAACGTGTTAATGAGCGGGTTTACAGAGAGAGAGAGAGAGAGAGAGAGAGAGAGAGAGAGAGAGAGAGAGAGAGAGAGAGAGAGAGAGAGAGAGAGAGAGAGAGAGAGAGAGAGAGAGAGAGAGAGAGAGAGAGAGAGAGAGAGAGAGAGAGAGAGAGAGAGAGAGAGAGAGAGAGAGAGAGAGAGAGAGAGAGAGAGAGAGAGAGAGAGAGAGAGAAAAAAAAAATCAACTTTTATCATTATATTATACTAGCCGCAAAGCCGCCCTCCGGGCGGACTTTTTGGCTAGCTCCTGCGGAGGGCTATTGGTGGGCCTTTGGCCCACCACCTGTGTTTGGTGGGCCTTCGGCCCACCAAACACAGACTCTCCAGATAGCCCCTTCTAACTTTCCTGAAATCATGGATGTAGAAATGTATGTATTAACGCCAACCCATTCACTCACCCATTACCCATCACCCCCCACCCATTCACTCACCCATTACCCATCACCCCCCACCCATTCACTCACCCATTACCCATCACCACACACCCATTCACTCACCCATTACTCATCACCCCCCATCTATTCCCTCACCCATCACCCATCACCCCCCACCCATTCACTCACCCATCACCCCACACCCATTACCCATCACCCCACCCATTCACTCACCCATTACCCATCACCCTACATCAAGGTTTCCTCAATTCTCGCAACCCACTTTTTTTCACAATTATCGCTAATAGGCTGTTTAAAAAAAAAGAAAAAAAAGTGATCGGATCATCTCATAAGTGGGCTTAAAACCTTCCCCTGGTCAATCTGGTTCCAAAAATAAGGTATATGATGGGATTCCGCCACGGGGGGCGGAACCTATACCACACACACACACACACACACACACACACACACACACACACACACACACACACACACACAGACACACACACACACACACACACAGACACACACCACACACACACACACACACACACAGACACACACACACACACACACTTTCGCTTATATTATTATAGATTATTATCAACTCTTTCGAAAATAACAATATATGGAACTACAAAAAGCATTTCTAGGAAGACACTTGAGTGGTGGGAAAATAGGGAGACACAATACATGAAGCAGGAAAGAGGAGGGACATGAGAGGCAAACAAACAGAAGGAAGAGAAGGAAGAGGAACGAAGGAGAGATGAGTGGCTCTGTAAGGTGCTGCGAAGGCTATTGGTGAAAGAAGGGGAGAGGAGAGGACGAGAAGAAAGTGGACTGGGAACAAAGAGGACGCATAAGGAAATGAATGAAGGAAGAAAGAAGTAGGAAGGATGAAGAGGAATAGCCACGAGACTGAAAAAAAATAATGTAAAATTCATGATAAAAAAAGACGCAACACAAATAGAAAACCATTAAGCAAAATGAAACACTTATCAAAAAACAAAAATACTTTGAACGAAACAGAACTCAAACCAAACAGAACGAAATGCGTACATTACAAGGAGGCGAATTGAGCTGAAAAATGAACGAAACTAAAAGACAGTAAATAGAACCCAGATGAGACAAAAAAAAGAAAGAAAAAAAAGAGAGAAAGAAGAGGCAGAAACTAAAATTGTAAAAATGAAATAAAAGAACGATAGAAAGGACATGTAGTGAAATGTAGGATCAATAAAAAAAAAATTAAAATCATCAAATATAACTCACGACACAAAATGTAAATAAGGAATAAACAAAACGCAATACATGCATTCACCAGGCATTTAATGAGGAAAGTAAGATAGAAAGGCTATAGATAGAAGGGGGATTAGGGAGATGTGATAGGAGGTTATGAGAGCTTGTGAGGATGAGTGAGGGAAAGGGGAGGATCATATATTAGGGAGGGAAGGAGGGAAGGAGGAAGGAAACAAGATGGAGGGCTATGGAGGAGGAGGAGGAGGAGGAGGAGAGGAGGTAGTGGGAAGGGGTGAGAGACAAGACTGAGCGTAAGACAGAGAGAGAGAGAGAGAGAGAGAGAGAGAGAGAGAGAGAGAGAGAGAGAGAGAGAGAGGGGGAGAGAGAAGAGAGAGAGAGAGAAAAGAGAGGGAGAGAGAGAGAGAGAGAGAGGAGGGGAGAGAGGACAAGGGTAGACAAGGATACGAGGTGAGGGAGGGACATAAAAGAGAGAGAGAGAAAAAAAAAAAGACACACAGACAGACAGACAAACAAACTGACAGTAGATATATGTGAAAATATAAAATCATACTCAAAATGAAAAAAAAAAAAAGGATGGTGTGAAGGGAAGAGGCTGAGAAGTTTTGACAGAAAGCGATGACAGACGCGTTAACCGTGCAGGGGACGGGATTAAGTCAGAGGCTGGGAGGGGGGACGAAAACATAATGTACAGACTAGAACATAGGAAACAATGAGAAAGGGGAGAATATGGAGGGAGAGAGAGAGAGAGAGAGAGAGAGAGAGAGAGAGAGAGAGAGAGAGAGAGAGAGAGAGAGAGAGAGAGAGAGAGAGAGAGAGAGAGTTAGGAAGATGAGGGAAGAGGAACGAGAGAGAGAGAGAGAGAGAGAGAGAGAGAGAGAGAGAGAGAGAAGAGAGAGAAGAGAGAGAGAGAGAGAGAGAGAGAGTGTTAGAAAGATGAGGGAAGAGGAACGAAGGGAACGCAAAATTGGGTCCGTGAATTATAATATAAATAGGGAAAGGAAGGTGGATGCGAACCCGTGTAAGGATATTGAAGTGGGATAATGAAGGGTCAGGTTACTACAGCCAAGGGTAAAAAAAATGGAACGATGTGTAAAAAAAAAAAGAACCCCTTGAGGCCGAGAACGTAATTGCCTTTGTAATTTTGCTAATATTTGACGATATTTTGTGAGTATAAGCAATATTTTATAGATATGGCCTGTTTAGTATCCTTGTATTCTAGTTAATTTGGTATATTCAGTCAATTTTCGTAATTTTATGGCTCGACAACAGAACACTTTTATATAGCAAAGGAAAGATTTGGGGGTGAAGGGCTTAATAGCAGCTTCAGTGAAAGTTGTGAATTACGTGTTTTTTGCTATGTTCATTCTTGCCTTTTGTAATGTTACCTATTTTTTTCCCCTTAAATTAAGTTCTTTATATTGTTAGCTGTTATGTATTTGTGTTCATTTTCACGATTATTCAGTTATGTTTTGATATTGTAGATATTGTCCAATATTATTATTATCATCATTTTTTTAATTTTTTTACATTTAAGGTTTTTACTTCAAAAATTTTCTTTTTCCCCTCTTTATTCCTTTCTTTAGAGAGAGAGAGAGAGAGAGAGAGAGAGAGAGAGAGAGAGAGATTACACGCCCCCATGCATAGGTAAATTATTATATATAGCTGTATCATTCCGTCAAGCAAAACTCCCTACACTAGCTTTGTAAGTACAGTCTGTTTAGAAGCTGCCTGCTTCCTCTCTTCTCCTCTCTCTCGGTTCTCTCCTCTCTCTCTCTCTCTCTCTCTCATCTCCTCATCTCTCTACTCTCCTCTCTCTCGTTCATCTCTTCTCTCTCCTTCCTCTCTCTCTCTCTCGCGTCTCTCGCTCTTTCCTCTGTTTTCAAGTAACAGTGTTTATAAAACACGCATTCAGGTTACTTTCTTGTTATTTGAACTTGGTTGCCATCGTTTTTTCCCTCTTGCTGTTATATTTTTTTCTTACACAGTAGTAATAGTAGAAGTAGTAGTAATAAATAATTGGCATTATATTTGCAAACGTAGTGCAACACCTTAGCAGCGTAGTGATAGAAGAAGCACACGGCCCCCAAGGCGGCCGCTGCCCAACAGTTTTTCCCTTTCTTGAGGTGCTTTCCGGCGGATCCGATCACGGGGAGGCTCTCTTGTGTTTTCCACGTGTCGTGTGTCTTGCCTCCTCTTCGCTCTATGCTTGGTGTACACTCCGTTTTCATCCCTGTGTTTGCTTGCTATTCGTTCATTGGTTCTGAGTCCTCAAAAACTTTTTTTTTTTTTTTTTTTTTTGTTTAGTGTTGAAACCCCCCCAATAAAAAAATAAGACTTATAGGTGGTAAGGGTCTCGCTGGCGGGGTAGTACACTGATTTTGGCCCTTTTGACTTACATGTCGTTTCTAGATCCCAAGCTACATTGGAGCTGCCCTGCAGGTAGAGTTAGCGCGCCTGCGGCAATCCAAAGACTGTGATTGCCAGCTTAACTACTACCCATCCTTATCCCTTTCTGAGCTCCGCTCTGAGCGAGACCCTGGAGGTAGATAACCTTTTGGTGAGAGCATAGTGCTAGTGGGGTTGAGATTGAGATAATCGCCAAGACAAAACAACAGACCTCACATGGCTACTGAAACAAGCATCCCCGTAATACGTGGGAAGCACCTCAGAAGGGAAGCTCCTGGGCCGCGGCTCCTCGCTGCGTGTAACGGGGCAGACTGGCGCGGGGCAGCGACCAGATCGTGCGCGTGTCTATCAAGGAGCCCCGTGGGACGACCGAGAGTCTGTCGAGACTCCTAGGAGGCACGGATGCTGCATCTGCTACAGGGTGTGGAGGCCGTGCCGCTCGGCGTGAACGGGGGGGGGACGCCTCGCCCCCCGCCCTGGTCATGACGCTGTGCGGGGGGGGCGACGCTGGGAAAGTAATAC
>JACEEZ010022079.1:63455-65955 GCA_016584305.1 Chionoecetes opilio
GACAGCGGGGAGGACCACATGTTCCTGAGTGCCCTGGTGAAGCTGTGTGATGTGGTGCGGCGCGTGCACGCGCGTGGCATCACGCACGGCGACATCCACCTCGGGAACGTGATGGTGGACGTGAGTGAGGAGGGCGAGGTGGAGGTCACGCTGCTTGACTTTGGTCTGGCCGAGCAAAGCCTGGCCGAGGCCCGTCTGAAGGAGGACGTCAGCAGGCTGGTGACCCTGGCCCGGGACGTGATCCCCAGGCAGGGGGAGCTGTGCCACGTGCGCCAGAGCCTGAAGGGCGCGACGGACCTGGACACTGTGCAGGACCTGCTGCGCCGCGCACTCAGCCTGCAGGACGCAGCGCAGTGAGGTGTTCAAGACACACTGTTTCTGTTATCAAGATTATCATTATTATTACTATCATTACTATATTATTATATATACTACTATATATACTACTATACTACTATATTATTACTATTATTACTATTATTACTATATTATTATATATACTACTATATATACTACTATAATACTATATTATTACTATTATTACTATTATAACTATATTATTATATATACTACTATATATACTACTATACTACTATATTATTACTATTATTACTATTATAACTATATTATCATTACTATTATTACTATATTATCATTACTATTATTATAATTTATTATCATCATTATCATTATTGTTATCATTATCATTTTAATAGTTAAGATGCTGATATTGGTATTTTTCGACAACTCTATCTTTCTTTCTTCTTCATTTTATATATATTTTTCTCAGTCTCCTTCTCCTTCTCGTTACTTACTGGGCTTTCAAGTTTTATATCTCTCTCTCATTTTATGGAAATAACTTTCAAAATTATATGCACTGGCGTAGAATTATTTCGTCGTAAACTGTCCTTCGTTTCTTTTTTCTGTGTCATTTAACACTTGACGTGTGTGTGTGTGTGTGTGTGTGTGTGTGTGTGTGCGTGTGCGTGTGAGTGTGTGTGTGTGTGTGTGTGTGTGTCCCGGTGTTCACTTAAATAACGTATAAAGCTAATTCACCACCGAGAGAGAGAGAGAGAGAGAGAGAAGGAGAGAGAGAGAGAGAGAGAGAGAGAGAGAGAGAGAGAGAGAGAGAGAGAGAGAGAGACACACACACACTCGGAGAAAGCATAAAACACGTCACAAGTTTATGCATATTAACACCGCGCGCTATCGTCGTCATCTTCTACAGTGGCATCATCTCCACCGTCATCCTGCCCGTCACCCCTGCCCCTCCTGCTCACCTCACCCGCGTCACCTTCTTCAGCGTGTCACTCCAAGGGCACCGCACACACCCCTGTGATCACAAACGCTAAAGTTATGTTCTCTTGGGATTAGAAGGCTCGCTATCTCCCTTCATTCCTTCCCACATGATTTCCACTTGAAGAGATATAAGCCAGGCTGTTGAAAGAGATTATAGTTTCCTTTTTTGAGATACGGAAGATTATATTCCTTTATCTTCCTTCTATACGTGTTTCTTGTGTTGTATGAGTTATTTATTTTGGTATCGGGTGTTGGATGTCATAGAAATACGAGGATAGGACGTGTTTTATGGAGCGTTAAGGTGTTTTTGTCTCCTTTCCCAGAGGTCAGGACGCACCCAGACAAGTTGTGGTGACAATAATCGTGGAATTTATGGAGTGGCAAAGTGTCATCTTCTAGGTAATGGTGGTGGTGGTGATGGTGGTGGTGGTGGTGTAGGCTGATCATTAACCTTCTTTGGTTTAGTGTGTGTGTGTGTGTGTGTGTGTGTGTGTGTGTGTGTGTGTGTGTGTGTGTGTGTGTGTGTGTGTGTGTGTGTGTGTGTGTGTGTGTGTGTGTGTGTGTCTGTGTGTGTGTGTGTTTTATCCTCTCTCTCTCTCTCTGTCTACGAAAATAAGTAGATAAAAAAACAATCAAGAACTCTACAGAGAATCCTTATGACTTCCAAATAGATGAAAAATGAGCCACGCTGCCTGCATGGTTGGTTCCGGAAGCACCTTTCCATCACTCACTATTTATTGGAAGGTAGAGCCGACAACTTTGGGGAGCCAGGACCCCGCACCGCTGAGCACCGGGGGGACAAAAGTTAGTTGACGTGCCACCAGTTTTGTGTGTATTTATTTGACTGGGGGAAGGCTGGGTTATTTGCGGGGAGGTCGTCGTCAGAAGGCCCTCGTTTCACCTCCTGTTTTCCGCTTTTGGTGTGTGTGTGTGTGTGTGTGTGTGTGTGTGTGTGTGGTGTGTGTGTGTGTGTGTGTGTGTGTGTGTGTTGTGGTGTGTGTGTGTGTGTGTGTGTGTGTGTTGTGTGTGTGTGTGTGTGTCATTCACCCATGGTCTTTGTCCACGCGAGCTGGCTCGCGATCGCCAGTTTCACCCTCTCAGTGCGAGCTTGGAGCTCATTATTACCGATCTTTGGGAAATGCTGGGACCTCACACACCACACACCCCCATCCCCTTGCCCAAGGGGGACAGTAACCGCCCG
>JACEEZ010022079.1:73455-103455 GCA_016584305.1 Chionoecetes opilio
CGCTTTCTGATTGGTCTATTCAAGATATATGCGCCTACATGCTCTCCTAGGCCAGCTGTGATTGGCTGGCAGCGTTAAAACAGGCTATAGGATTGGTTGGCGGAGGGGGAAGTTTCGCCTCCTTATGACAGGCTTATGAATGGTTCTTATGATCATGTTTGGTGTTCTAAAATCTAAACATTATGATTACAAACGTTCTTAACATTTATGCTTGAATGTGATATGGGGTTAGCGTATCCTCTAGGCTTCCACTATTATGAAGCAAGACTGACATCACCAAATAAAGCAAGTGAATAGTAGGAAAATTGATAAAACGGATTTCCCTCTCTCCCTTTCCCTCTTCTCTCCCCCTCTTCTTCCCCTCTGTAGTCACGTGACTCTAGTATTTCCTGTTTGTGCGCATCTTTTTTTACAGTTGTGTATACGGTACTTTGTTTTTGTTTCGTGAATGCAAGTGCTCAAAAGAGAGAGAGAGAGAGAGAGAGAGAGAGAGAGAGAGAGAGAGAGAGAGAGAGAGAGAGAGAGAGAGAGAGAGAGAGAGAGAGAGAGAGAAGGAGAGAGAGAGAGAGAGAGAGAAGAAAAAAAAACTTTATCTCAATATATTTTTGACATGATAACGTTAAGTGTGTAATGTATAGTTTTATTTGGTATGTCTGAATTTTCTTTTACACACACACACACACACAGTTTTAACCCCTATTCACTGTCGAACTAAATAATCAACAGTCAGGAGAAAATATAAGGAAAAATTAAGCAAAAAAGCAAAATACCATAACCTTGCTATTAACTCAGGCTTCTATGTCCCAGCCAGTGTATGTATGTACGTATGTGTGTATGTATGTATTTATGTATGTGTGTGTGTCTGCCGGAGACTGACGACACATTATTTTTTTTCCTGTAATATGTCAGTCGCACGCCGTATCTATATAACAAACTATAAACGATTAATTACCGATTACCGTACATAAGAAGGTAGACTTTACAGCATTAGCAGCCTTCCTTCCCCTCCTTCACTCCATAAACTAGAGGACTAAGTGAGCTCTTTTGATGTCTCGATGGAAAAGGGATAAAAAAAAATAATGGGTTTTCAGTCATTGAGAATTACGTGTCAAATTTCCTTTAGAGTGTGGGGACGAAAAAATTGTAAATAGAAAAAAAATGAGAGAACGGAAAAGAGTGTGTGCGTTGTTTTTTTTTTGTTTTTTTGGAGGAGGAGGTGGAAATGGGGGTTGAGTTAACATGTGTCGTGTGTTATTTTGTTTTTTTCTTCTTCCTGTGTGTTAAAGATAAAATGAGGGTGGCGGTGATGGTGGTACAGGCGGAGTGGTGGTCGTTGTGGTTTGTCGTTGGTTTTATTGTTATTTTTACGAGTAGAGTTTTATTTTCTTTTTTTAGTGTCCTCTATTGGTTGTCGAGTTCATAAGATCGAGTTTTAGTACGTTGCTTTTACTCTACGCCATTATAGTATTTTACCCCCATAAAGAAGTTACACGCGTCCATTTAGCTGAATATAACCCGATGTAAACACAACACTTCTACCAATACTTGTGTAAACTGCCGGGCTCTGTCACAAGCCATGTAGCACGTACGCCGCCCCTCTCTACTACCTCCACCACTCACCATTCCCTACCACCACCACCAACACTCCTACCACTCACCACCAACACTCCCTACCACCATCACCAACACTCCCTACCACGCACCATCACTACTCACCACCACTACCCACCACCACCACCATTTCCTACCGTCACCACCACCACTCACTACCTCCAACTCTCACTAACATCACCACCACCATCACCACTCCCTATAACACACACACACACACACCACTCTCTCTCTCTCTCTCTCTCTCTCTCTCTCTCTCTCTCTCTCTCTCTCTCTCTCTCTCTCTCTCTCTCTCTCTCTCTCTCTCTCTCTCTCTCTCTCCCCCCTACACACATATACACACATCGGTTTCCCTCCCCCTAAAAATCGGTCCGGTTTTGTAAATGGAAAAATGATAGATGTTGGCGTAAAGGGATAGCATTTCGAACTTTTTTTTTTATTTCATTCATCCAACAACTTGTAACGGACGATCAGATAGGTTAGATTTGGGGGCCAGGGAGGAGGGGGGGGGCAATTATTATATACAGTTAGATAGTGGTGTCGGCCAAAAAAACAAGCATGTAATATACAGACACGAACAAGAATAACCCATTAGTGACATAACATACGTTCAACACATAGACAATATTTCTTTGAGTTTATAATTATAGCCTTCTTGGATATGACGCAACTGCACATGGAGAAAATAATTCATAAGAAAAAAGTTCATATCACTCAACCTTTTTTGTCTGAAATTCTACATACGTCATTTATTTTCAAGTTTTGATGACTCATATTTTATTGGATGGCGATGAGTCAGTCGTTGAATGATCGTGCAAATAACGATTTATTGAACTTTAATATCGATATGCAAGAGTGAGCGTGAGTGATAGTGATAATAGTGATGACGATAATGAAGACAGCTTATAATGAAAAGTGATGGAAAAAAATAGAAAAGGCTTTGGGCTTTATGGCTATTATCTGCCTACACAATAGCTCATTAAGCCATGGACACCCAAACATTTGGCACTTTCATTTTTACCCCAGAACGCGAGAACCATTCGTTATTACATCAGGGTACAACGTATTTCACTTATAGTTACAAATAGGCTGCCGTGAAGATGGTTGTACAGAACTGAAGAGTGGAGTAGTGGTGGGTAGTGGTGAATATATATAGGGGGATGGCTAGGGGTGAGGGGTGATGGTGGTGGCATTGAGCGGTGGTGGTATAAGAGAGAGAGAGAGAGAGAGAGAGAGAAGAGAGAGGAGAGAGAGAGAGAGAGAGAGAGAGAGAGAGAGAGAGAGAGAGAGAGAGAGAGTGTGTGTGTGTGTGTAAGAGAGAGAGAGAGAGAGAGAGAGAGAGAGAGAGAGAGAGAGAGAGTGTGTGTGTGTGTAAGAGAGAGAGAGAGCGCGCGTGTGTACGTGCGTGTCCCTTAAAAGCTGCAATAAAGCCATGCGGTCACGGATATGCGGCGGTGCAGCTGGAAAGTCAAATGTGCCGCTGGCTGCTGTATTGTCGCCCAGCCCAGCCCCCCCCCCCCACTCCTCACCCTCTCCCCCGCCCCCCACACTTCCTCCCCCCACCACAGACCACAACGCCGCAGGTCTTGAAGTAATGCATATACCTGACCTCAATTGACTCTCCCTTTTAGTGTTCCTTAAAAATCCTCCTATGGTTCTACATCGTCAAACATGACAAATACAGCAATTACCAAAGCCTTTAGAATTAGGAAACTAAGAGAATTTAGACGCAAGTAAGAATTTAGAATCTAACCTAACCTAATTCTAAAGGTTTTGGGAATTACAGTGCAGCCATCTCAGTGACTACTAATTTATCCAAAGAAGTTGATGCTCGTTCACCTCACCAGAAGATGTAAATATTGTGTTAGGCCTTTCATTCCGAACAGGTCATTTTCCTTATATTTGCATTAGTACTTAAGTTCATTTCCTCTTTTTTTATGTATATTATGTTACATTTTTGCTGCCTATGCCTTTGAGCGACATAAAATCATTATTAGTATCTTTATTATTATTATTATTATTATTATTATTATTATATTATTATTATTATTATTATTATTGTTATTATTATTTCTCTCTCTTACAGCGAGCTTCCTTGAATTATCGTCCCCTTGAACTAGCTTACTTCCTTTACTAATGTTGAAAAGAGTCGCAAGAAAACAAAGTGTCTGAAGTAAAGCAACAAAACTAATCTAATCTAACTATTTCTACTTTTATTTTGTTGATAACTTCTTCTTTTTCTTTTTTACCGACGAAGCAAATTCTCGCACTACAGGCCGCTTTTCTGACACTAGCCTGCACCTTACTGTTGTCCCTGACCTGCCTGACCTGCAAGAACACAGGGAGGCTACGTCCTGCGAGTGGAATGGAGATGTTGAGAAATTTATTACGAAGGGGAAAGCGATGCAGTCTAGTTGCAGTTGTGCGTGTGTGTGTGTGTGTTGTGTGTGTGTGACTGTGTGTGTGTGTGTGTGACTGTGTGTGTGTGTGTGTGTGTCTGTGACTGTGTGTGTGTGTGTGTGTGTGTGTGTGACTGTGTGTGTGTGTGTGTGTGTGACTGTGTATGTGTGTGTGTGTGTGGTGTGGTGTGACTGTGTGTGTGTGTGTGTGTGTGTGTGTGTGTGTGTGTGTGTGTGTGTGTGTGTGTGTGTGTGTGTGTGTGTGTGTGTGTGTGGTGTTGTGTGTGTGTGTGTGTGTGTGTGTGTGTGTGTGGTGTGTGTGGTGTGTGGTGTGTGTGTGTGTGTGTGTGGTGTGCGTGCGTGTGTGTGTGTGTGGGGGGAGGGAGAGAGAGAACTGTGCCCATATCAGAAGGGTAAATTGTAGGGATAAGGCGACTGAGTATGGAGGAAAGAAGAAGTGAATAGAGATATTAGGGATAAGAGAGAGAGAGAGAGAGAGAGAGAGAGAGAGAGAGAGAGAGAGAGAGAGAGAGAGAGAGAGAGAGAGAGAGAGACTCAACGTGAGGGATCGGATAGGGTGTGGAGAGAAGGAAAGTGGAGGAAAAATCGCATGTAAACACGGAGGTAAGGGCGAGGGAGAGAGGCCAAGGGGTTGTGAGGGAAGACTCTATAGGATCCTCTATTACCTCTGTATATTGTGATCTTGTACACCTACTATGCATTTCAGAGGCCGTGTTATATCGTTTTTCGGGAATAACTATGTAACAAACTGTTGGATTAGTGTCATATTTTGGCAAAGATTGTTTCAGACCTTCCGTTAATTTTCTCAATATGGTTTAATAACAGTAGTTTATTATTAGTAGTTTATTGCAAATCAGGAAGGCATGATATAGAAATAGATCAAATGAGCTGCCTTAACCACTTTAAGCTCAGATCTTTCCTTTGCTATATAAACTCGTCTGTTGTTAGCCATAAAATTACGAAAAGTAACTGAATATACCAAATTAGTTGGTCGACAAGGATACTAAACAGGTCATATCTATAAAATATTGCTTATAGTCACTAAAAATCATCTAATGGTACCCAAATTACAGTGGCAATTACGTTCTGGGTCTCAAGGGGTTAAGTACAGGTCATCCACACATCGTCTAGCCCCACAAATAAAACACTAAAGTTAAAAACAAAATCAACAAAATCATGGCAACAAAAATCTATCTCACACCAGAACTCCCTCCTTCTCACACTCTTAAGAGAGAAAGTATTGGACCCACATTTTCCATGATTACATTTCTCGAACTCTGGAAGTGAAAAGTAAGCATTATCAACCTTCCAGGGACGCACTTTATGGGTATTGAACAAGGTGCTGGAACGACGGGGCTCACCTGGCGTCTACTATATTTCTCTCTCTCTCTCTCTCTCTCTCTCCTCTCTCTCTCTCTCTCTCCTCTCTCTCTCTCTCCTTCTCTCTCTCTCGCTCTCTCTCTCTCTCATTAATCGTCTCTATCCTCATCTCTCTCTCTTCCCTCCCCTCTTCACTCTCTCTCTCTCTCTCTCTCTCTCTCTCTCTCTCTCTCTCTCTCTCTCTCTCTCTCTCTCTCTTTGTCTCTTTTTTTATATTTAAATCGTTATTAATCACACAGATGGTTTAAAAGGTAGATATGACCAGGCAGTAAACAGAGCCCCTATCACTTTTTTTCTCTTTTTTTTCTCTGTTGCTTTCTGTTTCTCTATCTTTGTTTCTCTCTTTCTCTATTTTTTTCTATTTAACCCCTTGAGACCCAGAACGTAATTTCCATTGTAATTTGGGTATCCTTAGACATTTTTTAGTGAATATAAGCAATACTTTATAGATATGACCTGTTTAGTATCCTTGTCCACTACCGTAGATAACAGTGAAGTCGCCACCTGCAGTGAAGTCGCCAGGCGCCAAATTTACATTATAGCATCACTACTGGATGTCACTGAGATGTTGTATTATCATGATTGTATAATCTACCTGTTTCAGCGTTGTTTTAGCTTGTATCTGAAGTAAACTGTTGCGCATTTTGCTTCTCACGTTTTTCTTCGCGCGATGACAGACAGTAAACAATAGCTTTTCGGGCGGCAGGACGCAAACTTGCCAGATCTTTCAAACTTGAATAGAACTTATTTTCACGTTGGCAGAGGAATTTTTATATATCCAAGCATCTTCCGCAGCTAATATATATAGAGACTTGTTTTACTTTACCTCTAATTTCCCTGAATTCCCCAGAGTGGCGACTCAACTGTTGGGTTAAAATACTAGCTGGCGACTTTACTGTAGTAGGTATAGTGAGGTCGCCACTCGGTTTTATTTTTGTCATTTGTTCATTTATAGCCCTAATATGACACAGATGAAGACACAAAATGACACAGACTTTCCAGATAGCCCCTTCTAACTTTCCTGAAATCATGGATGTACAAATGTAACTATTAACGCCACCACACGTCTGTAAATAACAAAGAAACGTAGAACTGGTGACTTCACTGTTATCTACGGTAGGTAATTTGGTATATTCAGTTATTTTCGTAATTTTATGGCTGACAACAGACGATTTTTTAGAGCAAAGGAAAGATCTGGGCGTGAAGGGGTTAAACATTTATTAATCACATAGATGCTTTAAAAGGTAAATATGTTCAGGCAGTAAATGTAAACGTCTCTCTCTTTTTTTTTCTTTTCTCTCTCTCTCTCTCTCTCTCTCTCTCTCTCTCTCTCTCTCTCTCTCTCTCTCTCTCTCTCTCTCTCTCTCTCTCTCTCTCTCTCTCTCTCTCTCTCTCTCTCGCCTTGGTTCACCTTTGAGCCGCCACGTTCTCGGCCTCGAATGCGTGTTTATTACGTAATTAAAACATCAAACGTGCTTTCTGAGAGGCTGTCTGGAAATCCTTCACTCCCACAACACAATCAGCCGCCACTTAACCTCTTGGCCCCACATTTTTACCTCCGCTTTTAACTTTTGCCTCGCAGTTTCTTTACACTTATTTTCTAGGTTACTTTTATATATTTTTCCCGATGTCCAACTTTTATCCTATTTGGTAATCGGGAAGAAAGTATAAAAAATGAAGAAGTAAAAGAAGGGAATGGAGAAAAGTTTGGTTTGTTTTCGGTTACTCTGTTTCTTTACTATCTACCCAACATTTAATTCCATTTTCCTCTTCTTCCACCTCCTGTATTTACTCCATCAGCCATCGTGACATCCTAAAAAAATACATAATTAAAAGATAAAGCGTACGTGACGCTCGTAATGGCATAACAAAAGAACGTCTTGCGTACGTGAAAAGTCGGCAGAAAACACGAACAGTAATGTAAGAGGGAAGAGAAAGCCATCACATGTCAGGCTAACCTTACCTTTTTTCTTACTATCACGAACATTTCCCCTCACCCTTGCCTGCCTGCCTGCCTTCCTGCCTGCCTGCCTGCCTGCCTGTCTGTCTGTCTGCTGCCTGCCTGCCTGCCTGCCTGCCTGTCTGTCTGTCTGTCTGTCTGTCTGTCTGTCTGTCTGTCTGTCTGTCTGTCTGTCTGTCTGTCTGTCTGTCTGTCTGCCTGCCTGCCTGTCTGCCTGCCTGCCTGCCTGCCTGCCTGCCTGCCTGCCTGCCTGCCTGCCTGTCTGTCTGTCTGTCTGTCTGTCTGTCTGTCTGTCTGTCTGTCTGCCTGCCTGCCTGCCTGCCTGCCTGTCCTGCCTGCCTGTCTGCCTGCCTGCCTGCCTGCCTGCCTGCCTGTCCTGTCTGTCTGTCTGTCTGCCTGCATTATTACTCCCCGGCCCCCGTCAGTCACCTTTATAACAGCTCCGTCACTGCCTTCCTCCCTTTATACACACTTTCACGCTGAGGCTTAATAATAGAACAAATTATCCCGCACTAGTTTGCCGCCGGAAAGTTTTCGAAGCGCTTGTCGTTTATATGATGAGAAGCAAACAGTCGTTCAGTGCCTGCTGCTGCTGCTGCTGCTGCCAGAGTTTGCTTACCTGCTCCTCTTTTATCAATTCTGTCGTTTCTCTTCCTCTTCTTCCTCCTATCCCCTCACCTTTCACTTTCCTGTTCCTCCTCTTTTGTTTTTATTAACACCACTTTTAGTCATAACCATCTTTTCCAAAATTAGGAAATATTCTTAACTTTTTATCAAATATCTTGTTATTCTACCTCTTCTTCTTCACCTCCTAATTTCCTCTTCCTTTCTACCCACCCTTCTCTCCTCCTCCTCTTCAATTTCCCCCTTAGTACCTTCCCACTTCCAGTCACACGCCATCTATTCTGAAGTAATTAACAGGCGATGCAATACTAGAACATAAAATTAACCCCTTCTTCCTCCTTCTACCCTATTATCTACTCCTGCAATGTGTATTCCAGTAATATCCAACATGTCATTTTTAAAGCTAGGGAGGGAGGAAGGGAAGGCCACGTCACTCAAAGGGAAGAGGAGAAGCATGCAAAGAGGGTCAATTGTTTCTTTATGGATTGGTGATAGGGAGGCGGCAAGAACGATGAGGTGGATGACCAATTAAGTCGTAAAGTTGTTAATGGAGATAAAAAATACATACACTAGAACAAAGGAGGAGGATAATATTGAAGTGCAGGAATGTGAAGGAGATTATTAGTTTATGGAATTTAATGGAAAGATTTAGATTATGTTGAGAATTGAGATTGTAAATTATGTAGAGTTAACATGAATTTAATTGGTTATAAACGGTTTTTTTAGGCGGGGGTCTGAGGGAAATAATACCAAAAAAGGAATTATGTTGGTGTGTATTTATGGTCAAAGATAATGCATATGTGTAATACCTCCATTGTTAACTTTATATTCACACATGTATAAAAAACAACTAATGCAGTGGATACGTGACACCTATACAAAACACGCAACATTTAGAAAAATTCCCACGAACTAAATGCACGATATTAACAGTGCATCACAAATTAAATGGTACACTAATATTCTAACTATTTATTTTCGTCGTCATATCAACTATTCCCATCAGACCCTCCCCTTCCCTCCACCCTTTTGCTTCTTTCACCACCACCCTCCCCCTCACCGCCCCCACAGGCCCACACATGCGATAGAAATATATTAACCCCAATAAAAAAGAAAGATAAAACCCCGGGTCCAGCTCCCCTCCCCACCATCAGTAACCCCTTTAAGCTAACTCTGGTAATTCAGTCTAATCACATGAACCTCCCGACTAACACAGTTTCAGTCGACCCCGCTGCCTTAACTAATTTACTTGGCCCCTTAACTTTTAAAACTGCCTCACTTATTACGGTGCAGGAAGTTGGATTCCCCCCCCCCCCCGTCCTACTCCTCTCATTCCGTTAAGTTAAAATGAAGTTTGAGGGAAGACTGCCCAGTCCCAAAAATGAGTTTCCAATGAGCGGTCAGGATCGAGTTTGTTCCGCTGGTTCGGGGTCTCGGTGGGGTTTCGCGAGCGGCTGGGTCTTGAGGCTTCGGTTTGCTTCGGGCGTGTGAAGCAGAGGCGGGTGGTGGTTGAAGAGGAGAGAGAGAGAGAGAGAGAGAGAAAAGAGAGAGAGAGAGAGAGAGAGAGAGAGAGAGAGAGAGAGAGAGAGAGAGAGAGAGAGAGACCATATTATCTTGTATTAGTTTTTTTTCTTCTCTTTTTGCGTGTGTGCGTGTGTGTGTGTATGTGTGTGTGTGTGTGTGTGTGTGTGTGTGTGTGTGTGTGTGTGTGTGTGTGTGTGTGTGTGTGTGTGTGTGTGTGTCTAGTCTTGCATGCCAGGAAATTAGTTGGCTCATCCGCATGGAATATGTTAAATAGTGAAATTAATACTGCTTCATTATAAAAGACACCCCGAGAAAAATGCTCGGTTTTCTATTATGTATGTAATAAATTATGATAATCTTAGTGTGGCTCAGCGTGTACATTGCAAAGTATAAATATTCAAGCAAATTATTCATGTAAAGTTTGAACGGGGTCAATAGAGGTAAATACGTTTTATTTCATTATTCTTATAGTTATAGGTTACTTATCAACTCCTCTATTTATACGAACATCATCATATTTTCTATAACCCATACATCACACCCTATTGAGAATGATATAGAGAGATTAAAAAACATTAAACACAGATGTGGCTGCACGAGGTACAACATAGATAGAAAAGGGAGTAAGGAAATAGCGTAAGGCAAAAGTTAGGGGGAGAAGGGAAGGGGGGGGCGCAGGAAGATGGAAAGAGAGGGGGGGCTGAAGACAGAGGAAATGAGTGGGCATTGGCACGGTTAGTGGGAGGAAATGACTGCGTTAGCTCCTTATCAGACATCATTATCCCCGACAGTCACCCCCTCCTTCATTACCCCTCCCTCCCTCTCCCCTCCTTCATCACCCCTCCCTCCCTCTCCCCTCCTTCATCACCCCTCCTTCATTACCCCTCCCTCCCTCTCCCCTCCTTCATTACCCCTCCCTCCCTCTCCCCTCCTTCATTACCCCTCCCTCCCTCTCCCCTCCTTCATCACCCTCCCTCCCTCTCCCCTCCTTCATCACCCCTCCCTCCCTCTCCCCTCCTTCATCACCCCCCTCCCTCTCCCCTCCTTCATTACCCCTCCCTCCCTCTCCCCTCCTTCATTACCTCTCCCCCCCTCTCCCCTCCTTCATTACCCCTCCCTCCCTCTCCCCTCCTTCATCACCCCTCCCTCCCTCTCCCCTCCTTCATTACCCCTCCCTCCCTCTCCCCTCCTTCATCACCCCTCCCTCCCTCTCCCCTCCTTCATTACCTCTCCCCCCCTCTCCTCTCCCAACACACCTTACCTTCCTCTACCTTTTTCTGGCACTCCTCCTCCTCTTCCTCCTCCTCTCCTCCTCCTCCTCCTCCTCCTCCTCCTCCTCCTCCTCCTCCTCTCCCTTCCTCCCTGCTGCTACCTCCCTCATCACTAACATTACCACCTCACCTGAATATTTTTTCTCTCTCTCTCTCTCCTCTCTCTCTCTCTCTCTCTCTCTCTCTCTCTCTCTCCTCTCTCTCTCTCTCTCTCTCTCTCTCTCTCTCTCTCTTAGATAATTTCCTCTTTTGGCACTTTTGCAGTGTTTTTACCCTTATATTTCCCCGTCACTACCTTTACCCTTTCCTCCTCATCACTGTCTGGTGTTTTTCTTTCCCTTTTCCCTCACCTTCTATTTTTTCCCTGCCTTTTTTTCTCTCCCCATAGGCAGTCAATCTTTCCTCGTTACCTGCCCTGTTTTTGTTTCTTGTGTGTGTGTGTGTGTGTGTGTGTGTGTGTGTGTGTGTGTGTGTGTGTGTGTGTGTGTGTGTGTGTGTGTGTGTTTGTGCGTGTGCGTGTGTGTGTGTGTGTGTCTCCTTATCCTCGAGCTATTTTCAGAACAAAGTATTAATCCTTGACATGATCCTTGGCAGTTCTTTCCACTCTCTATTTCTCTTTCACTTTCATGTCCTGTATGTATGTATGTGTGTGTGTGTGTGTGTGTGTGTGTGTGTGTGTGTGTGTGTGTGTGTGTGTGTGTGTGTGTTGTATGTATGTGTGTATGTGTGTGTGTGTGTGTGTGTGTGTGTGTGTGTGTGTGTGTGTGTGTGTGTGTGTGTGTGTGTGTGTGTGTGTGTGTGTGTGTGTGTGTGTGTGTGTGTATTCATCTAGTTGTATTCATCTAGTTGTATTTTACAGGGCCAGAGCAATGCTCGTGTGGCCCCGTCTCCATATCAACATTTTTATCATTCATCCTTAGTGCTTTGTGTTGGCCGAAGCCAGCACCCCGGAGAGCAGGTCACAAACCCCGGCTAACACCCGGTACCCATTCACTGCTGGGTGGACAGGGGCTCGGGTTTTAAGGAAACAACCTATCTGTTTCCGCTCCGTCCGGGGATCGAACCCGGGACTTCTAGGTTGTGAACCGAACGTGCTTCCCTTACACCACGGAGTGTGTGTGTGTGTGTGTGTGTGTGTGTGTGTGTGTGTGTGTGTGTGTGTGTGTGTGTGTGTGTGTGTGTGTGTGTGTGTATGTATGTACGTCTTATCGCCTTCACGTCGCCTCTCCCATAACAATCTCCTCGCCGGCCACGATATCATTAACGTGATATAATTATACAGGAGACAAAAACCAGAGGGAATTTTTGCACGTGAGTTATATTCTAAGAAATTTTCGGTGGTGATTTTGAACAAGTCTTTTATTGTATTGTTTAACCACCAAATTATTGAAAAGTTTCCCTATTAAAAAATATATGATTTCTACGTATTATAATGCAAGTGGATGTGGTTATCTTGATATTGATTATTCTCTAACAGAAGGTATTCAAAAAGGAAATTTGTATGCGTTTGATTGTACTTTGCATATGAAAGTAAATAATTAGATCATTTTGTTAAGTAATGTGAACAGGTTAGTAATAATGATAAGGCGTTGCGAGTCACATACACACATTCATGACTGATAGCAAGGAATTTTTCTTTCTTCTTTCATGCAGTTTGACCTCCTAAATAAGTAGAGTGGCACATATAAAATAACTGGTTTCTGTTTGTTGTCATATGTATTTTTTGTCTAGATTAATTTGGCAGATTTTTTGTTGTTTTCTCTCTCTCTCTCTCTCTCTCTCTCTCTCTCTCTCTCTCTCTCTCTCTCTCTCTCTCTCTCTCTCTCTCTCTCTCTCTCTCTCTCTCTCTCTCTCTCTCTCATTAAGGGCGAGTACACCTCCGCCCTGTCAAGTTCTTTGTCTTCCCCACACCTATCTTACATACCACCACCACCACCACACCACCACACTACCACCCGCCCTCCATCCCCCTTCCGCGTCTCTCCCTGCCGGAACGCCCCACCAGTATCCCCGCCTCAACTGACCCACTCGTCGCCTGAGATGAATGGCATAGAGGCACTCCTCACACGCCCAGGTGGCTGCCTCAGAGGTGCCCGTAATGACTCACGAGAGGGATATAAAAAAGACCAGGTTTCGACCCTCATTGAAAGCTAAAAAAAATAAAAACGGAAAAAATGAGAAAAATATAGATGGAGAGTGAGTGAGTGAGTTCAATTCAAAGCGTTTGTCAGAATCACACATTTACTTTTTTTTCACGTGCTTTTAGATGTGGTAAATTGGAAGTAGTGGATTGTAGCCCTTATAGTGAGGTGGACAGAAGGGTGGCAATCGCGCGTCGTGGTTCTGTTACAAACGAATCAAGTTCCCTTCTTTACCAGGTTTCACTCAGTCTACTACCCCGGGGCAGGCGAATCCCTCCCCTGCGGACAGACGAAGGGAGGGCAGGAGCCAAGGTGCCGTCGTGGGAGGCGTCGCTTCATTCCCTCGTCTTGCCAAACCTCACAGAAAGAGGAGGTTTATTGAGCCCCTCGCTGCCTCCCCTCGCTGCCGCCCCTCGCAATCCCGCCTCTTCACGGCCCCTTCAGAGTAGTTTCCCCTTCACACTTTCAAGGGATAATTCATGACTTCGAGGAATTTCTACTTTTCTCGTGAAGGTCTTGTATACCAGTAGATATTAGAAGGTTTTTATTCAACGTCTTTTCCCTCCTTTATGAAAACTATTGAAAACTAAGTCCTGACAGTGCTATGGACGCCGCTCAGGCCAGACACATAAGATTATTTTTCTATATAGGGAACAAATATATGTTATAGATATAAATTGATATAAGTAGATTGAATAGTGAGACTTTCCTTTTCAATTTAGTCATTCCTTTTTACATGTTTTAGACTCGTCATACGTTTTTTATCTGATAGTTCGCGTTTAAAATAAGCTAATGATTCAGATATAAAAGAAAAACACTCTTAACATCTCCCAAAAATATATTAAGATGAAGATGATTTAATTTAAAAAGCTAACTAACTAAAGAAGCTAATAATTAAGAGAAAAGAAAAAACAGTAGTGAAACCCCCAAAGACATACTAAGATGTCGTATCGAGTGTGATGGCCTTTTCTGGATGCCTCCACGTCAGGCTTCATAATTGATGCTGCAGGTGTCAACGCTGTCTGTGAGAAGAACAACTAGAAATACCTGGCAATAACTGGACTTTTTCTCACTTTTTTTCTCTCTTGCCCAGTCCCCTGTTTTGTAAATATAAATGATATTATTACAATTACACACACACACACACACACACACACACACACACACACACACACAGCACACAGTACACACACACACACACACACACACACACACACACACAGTACACACACACACACACACACACACACACACACACAGTACACACACACACACACACACAGTACACACACACACACACACACACACACACACACACACACACACACACACACACACACACACACACACAGTACACACACACACACACACACAGTACACACACACACACACACACACACACACACAGTACACACACACACACACACACAGTACACACACACACACACACACACACACACACACACACACACACACACACACACACACACACACACACACACACACACACACACACACACACACACACACACACACACACACACACACACACACACACCTTCATATACAAAAACAGACACGAAAATCACACTTGTTTTAGCACTACAATACAGATAAAATTTGATACCCAACTCAAGGCTTCATTCCTAAGGCAAACGACACGTAGCCAACACGACAGGTACTTCGAAAGGACTTGCAAGAAAACAAAGGAAGAAAATAAAAACCAAGATGAAGGGAAAAACTAAACAAATAAGCAATGAAAACCCACGCATGTTCAAACAGCCGTGTAGCGAAGGAAGAGAACTGGAGATCAAAAGAAAGGGTGAAGTGTGAGGAGACGAACGAGGTGGTTAATGGCTGCCGGGGGAGATAAAGGTAGGAGGAGAAGGAAGAAGAGGAGGACGAGGATAAAAATAGGTGGAGGAGGAGGAGATAGGGAATGAAGGACGAAGAGTGGAAGGAAGGAAAGAAAGGAAGACAGGTACAAAAACAAAAACAAAGTACAAGGACAGATGATAAAGGAAGAATGGTAATGACAATAGGAGCAAAAAGAGAGACAATAGAACAGTAGAGATAGAAAGATAAGAATATTGGTGGCAGCGTGTACTAAATGACAGAGCCTGAGAGAGAGAGAGAGAGAGAGAGAGAGAGAGAGAGAGAGAGAGAGAGAGAGAGAGAGAGAGAGAGAGAGAGAGAGAGAGAGAGAGAGAGAGAGAGAGAGAGAGAGAGAGAGAGAGAGAGGCGTCATGGAGTATGGTTGACAGGCGTATCAAGGCAATGATAATGAAGGTAATAATAGGAGGAAGTGGAAATGGAAATGAATGACGTGTTGAAGTCAAGGATTCTTCTTCTTTTTCTAATTGCTGTTGCTGCCATTATTATCATTGTAATCATTATCATTATTATAAGTAGTAGTAGAAGTAGTAGTAATAGTAGTAGTAGGCTAGTAAGTAGTAGTAGTAGTAATAGTAGTAGTATTTGTTGTTGTTTGTTGTTGTGTAGTAATAGTAGTGGTAGTAGTGGTAGTAGTAGTAGCAATAGTAGTAGTAAAGGTGGTATTGATGGTGACGATAATGGCGGTAGGAACCCAAATTCAGGCGACGTACAAGAAGATCTCTAATACGTGTGTGACTTTCGTGGTGATGAGTCCTCGAAGGATTATGAGTTTCACCGTCAGGATACACGAGCCACCTGCCAGTCACCCTCCATTAGGGAAGGAAGGCCACGAAATATATACCTTTTCCATTCTAATTTATTTCCTCACTAAAATTTCTCGCATTACCCTTCACAGCACCGTCTTCTTCGTCCTCGTTTATGATTTTCACGCCTGACGAGACCTTAGGGGGAGGACCTGTTACGGGACGCCATTAGTAATACTTCGTCAGGAGCGATTAATGTTGCTCGGAGGGACGCATAACACCGTGTTGCCAAAGTCTTCGGTATACGAGCCGCGAACCATAATATGATTTCACGGCTATTTTGCTTTAGGTGGTGTCGTGGTAGTTGGTTAGTGTGTCGTGTCGTCGTGATGCAGATGCGTGAGGAGACGGGAGAAGGAGGAGGTGATAGAGTTAGTGAAAGGAAGGAAGACAGAGAAGAATAGATGGTATTAGAAAAACAAAGTAGCGAGTAAAACAATGGAAGAAAGGATGATGCAGTACAACACAAGATATGAGAGAGAGAGAGAGAGAGAGAGAGAGAGAGAGAGAGAGAGAGAGAGAGAGAGAGAGAGAGAGAAGAGAGAGGAGAGAGAGAGAGAGAGAGAGAGAGAGAGAGTCCTTGAGTTGCGTGGAAGTGCCAGGATGAGTGAGTGAATGTGACAGTTACATAGTTTCAACACTCACTCTCTTTCTCTGTTCACTACAATACCATCTTAGAACTTTTTAATCTCTTTTTCTCCCTCTCTCCCACCCTCCATCTTTCCTGTACTTCCAATGATTCTTCTTCCTTCTCCTCCTCTTCCTCCTCTCCTCCTTCTCCTCTTCTTCCTCCTCCCTCTAACCTTTTCCCCAACAGATCCCTGACGCCAAGTGACTCATCCCCTGACTCACTTCCGGCGGCCATACTAAACCCATAACAGAGATCCCGCCTTTCCATAATGAGTCACCAGCTACTCCTTACACCAAGGCCGCTAAGGAGGTTCTGATTCCACTAATACCATCCAATCCCTTAAAGCGTCATAACGAATCCTATACAGCTGTGTTTGCCGGGTCAGTTATACGTCACAAGCGAGTCAGTATGTTTCCCTCTCCCCTATCTACATCATGAACAAACAACCCGTAACAAGTGATCTATCTGCCGCCTGTGACGTCATTACACAGATCTGATCACATTTGTTTCATCTCTCAACATGGTGTCTAGGGTAAAGGGACCGTCACAGACCCTCCCTTTTCCCTCCTTTGCCATAACGTCACGCACAGATAGAGATAAAAAAAAGGGTCGAATCAATATCGTGTGTTTCGGTTTATGACATGACAGACCGACCATCATTACGTGTCCGTCTGATGAATTATTACAGTAAATATATAATGCCATAAACTTATTCCCGTTATTACCCCTTGTTAGGTATAAGGGCGACCTAAGATACCAGCTATACACTGGACTGTTTATTTTTTTGTAACATATACACTATTTACAACTTTAGAATATTCAGAAATCGTAGATATTTGAGGAGAAAGGAGGATCGTGTTGTGTCATTTGATGGAATGTGGAAGAAGCGGGGGAGGTGGGAAGGGATGGAGGAGAAAATGTAAGGAAAAAGAAAACAAAGAAGGAAGGAAGGAAAAGGAAAAAAGAAGGAAGGAAAAAGACAAAGAAGGAAAGAAAAAGAAAAAAGAAGGAAAGAAAAAGAAAAAAGAAGGAAGGAAAAAGAAAAAAGAAGGAAGGAAGGAAAAGGAAAGAAGGAAAAAGGAGTCATGGCAAGTTGGAGAAGCAAGAAGGAGATGTAAAGTAGTTAACAGAGAATATAGGGAAGTAATAGAAGGAGACGGAAGAGGGAACATGGAGTTGGAATTCACTCAAGCGCATGATGGAAGATAAACATGTAAGTGGCACTCCTGTCCAGTCCATCTCTCAGAGGCGGGGATTAGAGGGCCGTCCTGCCTTCACACACACACACACACACACACACACACACACACACACACACACACACACACACACACACACACACACACACACACACACACACACGAGTTACTTCATGTAAGCAAAGGTTCCTCGCCATTCACACATGTTCCTTGCATCATCCACTTACACACACACACACACACACACACACACACACACACACACAACACACACACACACACCACACAACACACACACACACACAACACATACACACACACAATACTTCTCAACAAAAGAAAACTTCATTGTGTGAACGTTTTACTACTCCCTTGATCCTCTTTCACACACACACACACACACACACACACACACACACCACACACACACACACACACACACACACACACACACATACACACACACACACACACACACACACACACACACACACAAGACGATGCAGGTAAATATTCTTTGAGTTCAAACGCACGGGAGTCGACAAACAAGCTCAAACACATATCGCACACAAGCACCACCACGCACTCTATTCTAATTACCGTACTCAGAGTCTCTTTAAGCCCTCCCTCTCTCCTTACCTACCTCCCTCTTTGCTTACTCAATCCCACACCACCCCCAATCCCCTCTCCACCCACTCATCCAGTCACTTTCTACAACTGTTAAGCTCATCACCTACTCCCCATCCCAATCCCTTCCTTCTTAAGTCATCTCAATCCCTCTTAAGTCCATCCCTCCTTACTATACCATCGATTCCTCTCATCATAAGAATCACTAGCCAGTATAAGAATCCCAGTTGGAGGGAGGGTAAGGGAACCATAAATCAAGGAAGACGATGGAGGTTGTTGGCCAAGGCATTACGAGGAGCGCAGTATAGGGTAGGCGACTAGGCGCGGCTCATTCACGATCAGGAAGAGTAAACACCGAGTAAATATAGGAGATAAAAGGAAAGAAGGGGAGTAGCAAGTGTATTTGTGTGTTAGGGGAAGTGGAAGATGCGATTGTCTTAGTTGGTGGATCTTTTTTATTATGCTCGTTTTTTTTATGTGTTTTGCATGTTTTGTTATTTGTTTGCTTATATTATTTATTTATTGTGGAAGATGAGGTTGTCTTAGTTAGTGTATCTTTTTTATTATGCTGTTTTTGTGTGTGTTTTACATGTTTGTGTATTTGTGTGCTTATTTTTGTGTTTGTGTGTGTCTGTGTGTGGCCATTTTTACGGTTGTTTATACTAGATAACCGTAAAAATAATTGCACTACAGTAAAAACGATGGGTTAAATATGATGGTGGCCCAGATATCACCGCCTTACTTTTCCCTCTGCAACCCCTGTTATTGCGGACACGACACGACACCACGAGAGAGTAAATCATGCCTCATAGTGGATCTTCTAGTCGAGTGACGGCAGCTTCATCTTAGACACACGAGCCACGTCCTTCTCTACCAGAACCTACAACCAGAACTCGCTGATTAATAGTCTTCCCTAGCGCAGTTCCTCTCTCCTTCCATCCCCCTTCTTCCCTCATCCCTGGGTAACATCTGCAGCGGGAGACGTGACCTGTAAGCCTCCCTCATGACACCCTACCCCTCGCTTCCCCTCGCCCCCGCCACAACACCTGGGGTATATAAGGTCGTCAGCTGAGGCTCGGCTGGCTGGCGGCTGAGTCTGGAGAGCGCGGTGCCATTAGCATTAATGAGACCACTGTGGATGATTCCGATTAATATCTACGCTTGTGTGTGTGTGTTTGTGTGTGTGTGTGTTTGTGTGTGTGTGTGCGTGTGTGTGCGTGTGCGTGTGCGTGTGTGTGTGTGTGCGTGTGTGTGTGTGTGGTGTGTGTGTAATGAAACGGTACCGGCAGCTTTAATGCCCTCACACAAATGCTAGTCTAAATGTTGATGGCCAGAGACACAGGAACAGCATAAGATGATTAGCAAATATAAGCCGGGGAAAGGACGGACAAATACGTATCCGGATTTCCAGTCGAGTTCGTTAAATCATGTATACGGATAGTCGAGCCGCTTCATGACGGGTCCCGGATACCTCAGGAGGGTGGAGGGAGGGAGGGGGGGAGGGAATCACCCACAGACACTGAGGCGGATATGTGCGTGGGTTCCCGAGATCAAGAGCGGATACACGAATGGATTGGCAAGCAGAATCAGAATCAGATACCTGGATGAACACGTAGATAGACCATATGATTCACCTTGCATTGGAGGGCTGCCACGATTGGACTAGTTTCACTCACAGGTCCCAATAAGCCAGCGGTATGATGCTTCTTCTTATGCACTTTACCAATCATCCATAACCAACCTATTGCACCTTTTGTATTAGCCGCGTCCTTTCCCTTCCTTTACCACCATATATGTACTTCTCCACCCCCCTTCCTACTTTTTTCTGTCTAATACTTTTGTTTACCCTCCATCTCCGTCTTTTCTTCGCTACTCATGCTAATCCTTCCTTTCTCTCCCTACAAAACTCCTAGCTAAAATCTCAGTCTCTTCCCTTCGTTTCCCAACACATACGTATCATTATCATTCTCTCTCTCTCTCTCTCTCTCTCTCTCTCTCTCTCTCTCTCTCTCTCTCTCTCTCTCTCTCTCTCTCTCTCTCTCTCTCTCTCTCTCTCTCCTCTCTCTCTCTCTCCTCTCTCTCTCTCACACACACACACACACACATTTTTGTTACCTCCTCTCCTTGCACACTATGCACACACACACACACACACACACACACACACACACACACACACACACACACACACACACACACACACACACACACACACACACACACACACACACACACACACACACACACATACACACACACACACACACACACACACACTTCACCATGCCTTCATTTGATAATGCATTCTCGAATTGTTTACTAATAATGAAAGTTATATATTTGTTCAATACACACGAAGAAAATGTAGTACTAAATACACAATACGTGAAGTAAAAAACAATATAAACACAACATATTTACGGGGCTTTTCGTGGAAGAGTCATACCCAGAGCAATCCAATGGTAGTGTGGAACCAAACAATAAAAATAGAAAAGAGAATATAACAAAATAAAAGCTGGGAAATGCCCGATAAAATGTGGCGTTGTTTTCCAAAGTTTGCACAATTGTCATATAAATGGATCTTTTTTTAATATATTCTTGTTATTTATTGCACATGGTCATGGACAAAGCAATAACCTCCCTCCGTTTCCACTCCACGAAACACACACACACACACACACACACACACACACACACACACACACACACACACACACACACACACACACACACACACACATCTTTGTGCATGCATTACCGTCAAGGACAAATCCCCTCTTGCAAGCATTCCTCACCATCCCTCTCCTCCCTCCCTTCTCCCCTTCCTCCCCTCAACCTCACCCCTTCCCCTCCTCCCCTCTCTCAGCCATACGCCAGCCATGTATTCCTCAAGCCATTCAGCCACAAATTTAGCCACTGTAGACTTATGTTGTTTATAGCCTCCCTTCCTCCCCTACTTTATTTGTTGCTGGTACCTCCCTTTTCTTCTTGTTTTCCTCCTTTGGGTCTTCCTTCTTCATCACACACACACAAACACACACACACACAAACACACACACACACAAACACACAAACACCACACACACACACACCACACACACACATATGTTTGATTCCTGTTATTTCCTGTTAGTATTAAAAAAAAAATTCTACATTTTTCCTTGCTATTACACAACCTACTCATATCTACATGTACACGTAACTTTCCGAGAACACCTATCAATGTAGGCGGAAACATTCGTCAGGAGGGATTTTCTATATATCGCCCTTACTGCGTTCTTACTACCCTCAGTCCTCCTCCTCCTCCTCCTCCTCCTACACCAACACTACATTAGACCTCATGACACACACAGATAGCCCCGAGTTAACGGTTACCACTACTACTCTCGACCTGTGACGGGCTGTGGATCAGTAAGGGTCCTGACAGTTAGTGACCACCATCGGGATTTAAGGTATCAGGGGTCACTGCTGCAGGGGGCATTGAAGTGTACGGCGTCCTACATGGAAAGTACACAATCCGCAGTGGATTGAACGGAGCTGGGGCCTGATTGACTGCTGCCCCCAAGAAAGCGCCAGGCAAGGCTGCCGCACCACCCTTGAACCTCCACACTGTGTTCCCACCATTACAAAACACACATAACATGACCCTACTATCAAGCACTCAACCTACCCCCACAAACATTGTAGTAGTTAGCCATAGATTACAGCTTTCAACTTTCCTCACAAATTCCATGCAGTTTTTCTATATTGCATGGTATCACTTCATTTCCGGCCAGCTTCGGCTGGAGGGATAGATGGGTGGGAAGGAGCCTTCTACTTTCCTATCCTTTCTCTCTTATTATCTAGTTAGTGTAGTGTAGTTAAAGCAAACAGCCTTGTAAGGACCTATTGGTCTGTTGCTGTTTGTGTTTCCTTTGTAATCATTTGTAATCCTCCTCCTCCTCCTCCCTCCTCCTCCTCTGCCACCTCACATGCCGATCATTCTCTGCCACGTCTCCCCTTTCCGTCCTCTTAATCACTTTCACCTTCGCCCTTACCTCCTCCTGCTGCATTTACTTCCCTTACTCCCTGCCTGCTGCTCAAGGACTTTATCAGGGATGCTCCTTCAATAGGTGCTGAGGTGTCTGTTCACTTCAGGTCACTTCCTTCTCGCCTCTTTTGCACTCACCTGCGCTTACACTTCACTTCTTTTCGTAATTTTCTTCTCCTGTTCTCTTCTTATATTTCTCCTTTTGCCATTGGTCTTTTTCTCTCATGCTGCTGGTCTAATTGGGTGTTTTTTCGTATTCAAATGTTTAGGTGATTTGATTCGTGTACAAATTCGTCACCTGTTCAGTCTGTAGCTGTTTATTTGCTGGCCTTCTAAGCGTTATTTAGTTTAGTATCCTATTACGAGCATTTGTAATTATGTTTGTATGTCTATCTGTATATTTGTATCTTCTTTCTCAGTGTGTTTTTGTGTATAGGGTAACTCAACGTGTATATTTGTGTGTTTGTTTGTGTGTGTTTACTCTTTTTTAATGTATAACAGTTACCTTCAACATCGATATTTTTTTCCTTCCTTTCAGTATAGCGTCCTGAAACACGACATCAGCACATCGCCCTGCGGATGACACAGGGACAGGCTTTTCAA
Source organism: Chionoecetes opilio (assembly GCA_016584305.1). Classification (NCBI taxonomy): domain Eukaryota; kingdom Metazoa; phylum Arthropoda; class Malacostraca; order Decapoda; family Majidae; genus Chionoecetes; species Chionoecetes opilio. The sequence goes on from JACEEZ010022079.1 coordinate 96,176, forward strand.
AGGTAAGGGACCGGGTTACGGGCAGGAGGAACAGCTCAAGTTATGGGCTTTTTAAGGGCGAGAATCGGGGGTCCGTAAATTTTTCTTTTTTCATTAGATTGCATGTTCTGCGGGAAGTTTCATAGGTCGAGCGGGAGGGAGGGAGTGAGGGAGTAGAGGAATGGTTTTGTAACTGTAGTAAACACGGCTTTTTGGAAGGAATAACTGGCTGTGGTGGGGTGGGGAACGTTTGTATTTCGGCAGGCATGCATGTATGTAGGAGTGAGAGTTAGTGGGAAGAGAGATGAAACGTCAGCGGGGGAGCAAATTTTGGGAGGAAGGGGCTGGTTTTTAGGGAGCACAGAGGGCGAGAGGAAGACCCGCCGTATGGAAGACAGGGATATTGGAGGAAGGGATCATGGCAGGTGGGTTCCAGGCCTCCCAAGTGACAAAGGCTCGTATATTACAAAGTTCGTGCACAGGGATAAAGTGGAGATTACCGCGCTCAGGTCCTGCGGCGTTCTCTTTTTTTTTTACTCTCTCTCTCCCTCCCTCCTTCAAAGCGGAAAGAACGAATACTCCACCGGTTTTTTCCCTCTTAATTTTTCGCGGTAACGAAGATCATAATTAAGTTGGCGTGACGCGTGAGGTCAGGAAAACAGAACTTGTGAGGGCACCATAAAATAAACTGTCCATTTTTTCCCCTCACAAGGCGGAAAGAGGGACTAGTTTATGTTTGTTTGAGAGAGAGAGAAAAAGATAACTCCCAAAGAGGAACTGCACATAAATAAACTTCCGTCTGCGTCGCTTTTATGTAAACTCGAGACAGAAGACAGGTGCCACTATCTCGACATCAGTTTAAGATAACCCAAGAAGTCATGTCAACCATTATTCCGATGAAGCTGTGAATCCTGTCTGGGAAGCCTTGAATAATTACCTCAACTGTAGTTTAGCCGCGCCGCCTTGCAGACGCTTTAGGATGTTTGTTACTACCACAGTGGCACCCTCTCGCAGGCCCCAAACGGCTTGAGTCATGATGGGATGTCGCGGTGATACTCCTGAGCACCGTCTGCCTATCCTCGGCGCGGCCCAGGTTATTACTAGGCTGGCATGCAAACAACTTGTGACAAAGGGAAGGTACCAGACGCAAATGAACTTCTATACCCCTAAAGGAGGCAGGGAGAGGCTCCATATTCTACGTACTTAACCCCTTCACGACCAGATCTTTCCTTTGCTATAAGAAATCATATGTTGTCGAGCCATAAAATTACGAAAAGTAACTGACTATACCAAATTAGTCAGTGGGCAAGGATACTATACAGGGCATATCTAGAAAATATTGCTTATATTCACTAAAAATCGTCTAATGGTACCCAAATTACAATGGAAATTACGTCCTGGGTCTCAAGGGGTTAAGGTTACCCATACACCATTGCGTCAGAGGTCTGGTGGACTATATTTTTTCTTTCATGCAGGGTCTTCGTTTGATAAGAGTTTGAATCATCGCTTTGAATAAGTGGAGGAAAAGTAGATTCTTGAGAGGCACAGGTGGCTTAAGAATGCTAAGTGGCGTATAGAGGGTGAGTAAAGTGTGGCGGCCTTCACGAGGATGCTGGCTTGGGAGACCGCGAGAGACTGCAGACGCGGGCCTCGAGTCGCCAACAAAGCAGAAGTAAGGGTGACGAAATGGAGGAAGATTGCGAAATAGGGATCATTCGGTCTCATCTCTTCCCGCCTTCTCGTCCCATCTTCCTCCCTTCCTTCTCGTCCCATCTTCCTCCCTTCCTCTCGTCCCATCTTCCTCCCTTCCTCTCGTCCCATCTTCCTCCCTTCCTCTCGTCCCATCTTCCTCCCTTCCTCTCGTCCCATCTTCCTCCCTTCCTATCGTCCCTCCCTCCCTCCCTTCCTCTCGTCCCATCTTCCTCCCTTCCTATCGTCCCTCCCTCCCTCCCTTCCTCTCGTCCCATCTTCCTCCCTTCCTCTCATCCCATCTTCCTCCCTTCCTCTCGTCCCATCTTCCTTCCTTCCTCTCGTCCCTCCCTCCCTCCCCACCCCTTCACCTCCCTACCCCTTCACACCACACCACACCGCAGCTACGGCCACTATTTTGGTGTTCCGAGGCCACTAATTCTGTCATCACGAATGTTGTCCTTGTTATAGCTTGAAATTTGTGCGGATTCTCTCTCTCTCTCTCTCTCTCTCTCTCTCTCTCTCTCTCTCTCTCTCTCTCTCTCTCTCTCTCTCTCTCTCTCTCTCTCTCTCTCTCTCTCTCTCTCTCTCTCTCTCTCTCTCCTCTCTCTCGTATTGTTGTTGCATTATGGTTTCACTCTGTTTTCCTCCTTTCTCATGCTAACATTGATCCAGAATCACTAGCAACACACACACACACACACACACACACACACACACACACACACACACACACACACACACACACACACACAATAAATATATGTTTATCAACCTTTTGCTTTCGAGAATATATCAATGGTGAAATCATTTCAAATAGAACATGGAATTTTTCTTAAAACGTTATAACCTGTCATGTGATCGTACGAGTGAACGTAAGAAAAAAGAAGGAAAAATAAAAATGTCTTGCAAGCTTGTGGTGGAGGCCGTCGGAAAAATTGCCTCCAGAGACTCGTAATTGACGGAGGCTCTCGACTGGCGGCCTGTTTTGAGAAATGTAATGTGTGTGTCTCACGGGAGGGAACTCGCTGTCCTCGCCGCGCCGCCCCCGTGCCTCGAGCCCCGGGCACACCACCACCACCGCCACCACCACCACCACCACCACCACCACCACCACCACCACCATCATCACCACTAACACAATTATATAATCTATGTACTTCTAAAGGTATGGCAATAAACTAAACTAAAACTATAAAAAAAAACCCACCACCACCATGACCACCATCATCACCACCACCACCACCATGACCGCGAGATAGAATTATTAAACCTGACAACAATGATGATAATAATGGTGATAGTAGTAACAATAGTAATAATGATAATGATTATAAGTGTAATATTCTCATAAGCAACAACAAGAACGTACTTTCCCTCTTCACGACTCCCATTTTCCCGCAACTTGTGACATCGTAGAGAAAGGAAGACGCATATTAGGATTCAAAACAGGAGACGGCTGTTTGAAAAGAAAGAACCATAAAAAGGATAAGAATAAGAAAGTAATTAACGCACGGCCGGCCAAACACAGTGGCGGAGGCGGAGGGTGTGGAAGAAAAATTCCTCTCCCCTTCCCCATTAGTCAGCTATTGCAGGACCCACCCAACGAGGAACACTTTGCTCTGAAGCGGCCAGATTTGTGGGTCTACCGTCTAGGCATCCCTGAGAACCCGGTTAAAGAAGCCGTATCTTACGCCACGAGGTAGGTTACCGCTGCCTGGACCGCAGCTGGATGGTGCGCAGCTCTTCCTCTGACCATTGGCGAGGGAGACCGAGACCGAGAACCCGAGACCACGAAGTACCAAGAAAAAAAAATTTCAATGTTTTTTAAATATTTTTATTTAGGTTTATACCCCTCACTATTTAGCATTGTCATAATTAGCCAAATCTTTTTTTTTTTATCTCTATCGACACAGGTAGCATCTTACTATTTAGGAAGTGTATTTTCAATGTTTCTTGAAGAGACTTTTTTGAGCAGCCACGATCGTTATTTGTTGTGAATTGTTATGAAGGCGAATGAGATGAAGTGAAGCCCAGTCTATCAGCTTACAACACCAACAAACAAAAAGGAAGCCACGTCGTAATATAAATTTCTATGAAATATTCACATGCCAGAAAAAGCTGATTTATGTAACTGAGAAAAGCTTGGATAATAGCACCTAAGAGAAAAAAAGTGAGAGGCCTTTGTTGCCATGATTGATGGGGGACGGGACCACGAGGGGACTACGAGGGGGGCGCGGGGCCCTTACTGCACCAAACACCAATGTATGTTGCGACTTTATGAATCAATGATTTGCGTGAAGAAAACGGCAGCAAGTAATGGAAGCTCAACAATCCTATAAGGAATCTATATTAGTAAAAGAAAAAAGAAGGGCTCATAAACAAAGAAATGTAACCTCCTTAATGTCTAGACGTACGATGTATGGTTTTTTTTTCTCAAAAGGGATAGAGAGAAAAACATTGTTCATATATCATAAACAAGGCAACGCAAGGTAACTCTACTCACGGAGAACAACAATACCATCGTTATCCACGTCATGGTGAACAAAAAAACATAAAAAAATATACCAGAATTTTTTTTTTCTCATTTTATGGAAACTACGACAACAAAACCATAAAAATAGGTGCCGGTGAAAATAACAACTCTCGTGCGTGTGGCCCAAGCGACCAAGACTCCAAATACCAAATGCCATCCGTGGACCAGCGAATGGAGGACCAGGTTGTGCGTTACCATTACAGTACATATAATAAATGGTAGTAAGTAGTAGTAACAATAGTAGCAGTGGTGATGGCAGTGAAGTGTAAAAATTTGCAGGAGTAGTAGGAGGAGGAGGAGTAAAAGTAGAACCAGCAGTAGCAGTGTTATATGATTTTTTTTATGAAGTTGATTTGCAGATATACACACCAGCAGACATACAGATACACACATACATCAACACTACATACACAATACACATACACACAATACACATATGCACTAACATAATCTGTGTGTTATCATTCAAGTGGACAAACAAATTATCAACAGACAGCATCAGGAACAAGATGAGTAAGCTTATGATTAACCAGTCAATGAGATTATAATGTCTAAATGCAATGGAACACAATGGGGATGCAATAGGGAAATACGCGTCCTGTCCTTAACCCCTTGAGACCCAGAGCGTAGTTTCCATTGAAATTTAGCTACCATTAGACGCTTTTTAGTGAATATAAACAACATTTTATAGATATGACCTGTTTAATATCCTTGTTGACTAACTAATTTGGTATATTCAGTTACTTTTCGTAATTTTATGGCTAATAACATACGATTTTATTTATAGCAAAGGAAAGATCTGGGCGTGAAGGGGTTAATTATAAATAGGCACAGGTAGGATAGAGAAACATATATAAGCAAACAAACGATTAACAACGTATTGAAAGGCTCGACAGTTCTCTGCGTTCAATAACCGAGTGTTTCATAAATTTGTCTTTGAGGGAATGAAAGGTATTGAATAATGTGATTTGCTTGAACATTATCAACTTTAATTAGCTTATTTGGATTACGGAGCATGGATTATTTTGTCAACTTCTAGTATTTATTCCATTCATGCCCGTATTTTTTCTCTCTATCTCTCTCTCTCTCTCGCTCTCTTTTTCTCTCTTTTTCACGAGAGGAAGAGATACAAAACAATGAAAGAAAGAAGAAAAAATAAAAACAAAGAAACAGTAAAAGAAAGGTAGGAGCGAGTGTGAAAGAAAGAAACAATGCAAGAAAGAAGAGAAAGAGAGAGAATAAAAACAATGAAAAACCTAGGAAAGAAAAAAAAGACAAAGAAAAAAGAGAGAGAGAGAGAGAGAGAGAGAGAGAGAGAGAGAGAGAGAGAGAGAGAGAGAGAGAGAGAGGAGAGAAGAGAGAGAGAGAGAGAGAAAGGAGAGAGAGAAAGGAGAGTCCACCCCATCTTGTTACCAGCTGAGAGGTCGAGAGAGGCCCGGTATCCCCTCCCTCAACACCTCCCAGAAGTCTCATACATTATCAGGAATTACCCCAGCAGGCAATTAAGGGTTGGAAGGGAGGCAGGGGTGGCAACACTGCGTAGGTGAGAGCAGAGAGAGAGAGAGAGAGAGAGAGAGAGAGAGAGAGAGACGCAGAAGGTGTGTAAAGTCACCAACGTGCGGTCGTACCCGACAGGAAATCGAACTCTACGAAATCTCTTCGTGCTTTCACGTGTGTGCGATGTGGAGGAGAGTTTTGTAGAGAGGAAAACACACACATACACACACACACACACACACACACTCTCTCTCTCTCTCTCTCTCTCTCTCTCTCTCTCTCTCTCTCTCTCTCTCTCTCTCTCTCTCTCTCTCTCGATACGCCTGTCTGGTAGTTTCCTTACCTGTCTGTGTTTGTCGATATTTTTGTTTTTCTTTCTCTTCTCTTCTCTCTCTCTCTCTCTCTCTCTCTCTCTCTCTCTCTCTCTCTCTCTCTCTCTCTCTCTCTCTCTCTCTCTCTCTCTCTCTCTCTCTCTCTCTCTCTCTCTCTCTCTCTCTCTCTCTCTCATCTTCCTCCTCCGAACACAGTCTCTACATTTTTTCTTGCCTTTATGTTCTACACTATGCTCCCTCCCTTTCTTCCCTCTTCTTATCCTACTCTCATTTCATCCTTCGTTTCTCCTCATCCTTCCACTTTTTTCTTTGTTTCTTTCACCTTCTCGTCCACCTTTATCACTCATTGATCCTTACAGTATCTGAAAGTGACTGTGGGGAAATGAAGACGAGGATGAGTGTAAGTGAGTTTTTTCTCTTTACAGAACGGGTTTGAAGGTTAAGGTTAAGTTATATTTTTTTTTTCTTTTTCATCATTATTTGTTATTAGGTGTTTATTGAAGCATGTTAAGAAATAAAGAAACTTTATTTGAGGAATGTTCCATATTATAGAGGCCTAAGCAACATTTTACATAGGTTGTTGGCTTTATGTGCCCTGTATTTTGTACGTTATGGTTCAAACAAAAATGGTTTTGTATTCATTGTTTTTGTCTGCATTCATGACACGTCAGTATTATTCGTGTCACAGTTCTGTTTCGTGCATGGAACACATATGTTTTTCCTTTTGTTTTTCTTGTATCTCTAACATTAGGGTGCCATTCCACTCTTTCCCTCTCATCACCCACACCATCTATTACCGCGTCTAACCTATACAGTGCACAGGAGGTGACTGGGCATCGATCTCACCACACTACACCTGTTCTCGGCATCGGTATCCTTAACCTTAAATTCGCCTGCACTCTAAACCCAGCCACTGGACCCACAATGCTCCTTCCCAGAATTCACCCAGTGCCTCTCTCTCTTCCTCCTCTCCTACTCTCCTCCCTCCCTCGGGCGAGTCACCCACCAGGACCTCTAACGTAGATTCAATTCCACACCATATCCAGCAAACCCACAGGCAACCACACTCACCACTTTACCCACACGCTGTGCTGGCTAGACAAACGTTGCACTTCCCTATGTCCACGACCCCACATGTCCACAAATGCACTCGCTGTTCACTCGATCCCTCGCGATAGACACCCACACTGTTTGTCTCTCGCCTCACAACTTACAGTCTCACGCAGCAACCCTCATACAATTCCACT
>JACEEZ010022079.1:115955-118455 GCA_016584305.1 Chionoecetes opilio
ATTTTCTCTATTATTCTGTCTCTCCCCTTTGTATTTTCTCTATTATTCTGTCTCCTCCCTTTATATTTTCTCTATTATTCTGTCTCCTCCCTTTGTATTTTCTCTATTATTCTGTCTCCTCCCTTTATATTTTCTCTATTATTCTGTCTCTTCCCTTTATATTTTCTCTATTATTCTGTCTCTTCCCTTTATATTTTCTCTATTATTCTGTCTCTCCCCTTTATATTTTCTCTATTATTCTGTCTCCTCCCTTTGTATTTTCTCTATTATTCTGTCTCCTCCCTTTGTATTTTCTCTATTATTCTGTCTCCTCCCTTTGTATTTTCTCTATTATTCTGTCTCCTCCCTTTGTATTTTCTCTATTATTCTGTCTCTCCCCTTTGTATTTTCTCTATTATTCTGTCTCTTCCCTTTATATTTTCTCTATTATTCTGTCTCTTCCCTTTATATTTTCTCTATTATTCTGTCTCCTCCCTTTGTATTTTCTCTATTATTCTGTCTCCTCCCTTTATATTTTCTCTATTATTCTGTCTCCTCCCTTTGTATTTTCTCTATTATTCTGTCTCCTCCCTTTATATTTTCTCTATTATTCTGTCTCCTCCCTTTGTATTTTCTCTATTATTCTGTCTCTTCCCTTTATATTTTCTCTATTATTCTGTCTCCTCCCTTTGTATTTTCTCTATTATTCTGTCTCTTCCCTTTATATTTTCTCTATTATTCTGTCTCCTCCCTTTACATTTTCTCTATTATTCTGTCTCCTCCCTTTATATTTTCTCTATTATTCTGTCTCCTCCCTTTGTATTTTCTCTATTATTCTGTCTCCTCCCTTTGTATTTTCTCTATTATTCTGTCTCTCCCCTTTGTATTTTCTCTATTATTCTGTCTCCTCCCTTTGTATTTTCTCTATTATTCTGTCTCTTCCCTTTATATTTTCTCTATTATTCTGTCTCCTCCCTTTGTATTTTCTCTATTATTCTGTCTCTTCCCTTTATATTTTCTCTATTATTCTGTCTCCTCCCTTTGTATTTTCTCTATTATTCTGTCTCCTCCCTTTGTATTTTCTCTATTATTCTGTCTCCTCCCTTTGTATTTTCTCTATTATTCTGTCTCTTCCCTTTATATTTTCTCTATTATTCTGTCTCCTCCCTTTGTATTTTCTCTATTATTCTGTCTCCTCCCTTTGTATTTTCTCTATTATTCTGTCTCCTCCCTTTATATTTTCTCTATTATTCTGTCTCCTCCCTTTACATTTTCTCTATTATTCTGTCTCCTCCCTTTATATTTTCTCTATTATTCTGTCTCCTCCCTTTGTATTTTCTCTATTATTCTGTCTCCTCCCTTTATATTTTCTCTATTATTCTGTCTCCTCCCTTTATATTTTCTCTATTATTCTGTCTCCTCCCTTTGTATTTTCTCTATTATTCTGTCTCCTCCCTTTGTATTTTCTCTATTATTCTGTCTCCTCCCTTTGTATTTTCTCTATTATTCTGTCTCCTCCCTTTATATTTTCTCTATTATTCTGTCTCCTCCCTTTATATTTTCTCTATTATTCTGTCTCCTCCCTTTGTATTTTCTCTATTATTCTGTCTCCTCCCTTTGTATTTTCTCTATTATTCTGTCTCCTCCCTTTGTATTTTCTCTATTATTCTGTCTCCTCCCTTTATATTTTCTCTATTATTATGTCTCTCCCCTTTATATTTTCTCTATTATTCTGTCTCCTCCCTTTATATTTTCTCTATTATTCTGTCTCCTCCCTTTATATTTTCTCTATTATTCTGTCTCCTCCCTTTATATTTTCTCTATTATTATGTCTCTCCCCTTTGTATTTTCTCTATTATTCTGTCTCCTCCCTTTATATTTTCTCTATTATTCTGTCTCCTCCCTTTATATTTTCTCTATTATTCTGTCTCCTCCCTTTATATTTTCTCTATTATTCTGTCTCTCCCCTTTATATTTTCTCTATTATTCTGTCTCTCCCCTTTATATTTTCTCTATTATTCTGTCTCTCCCCTTTATATTTTCTCTATTATTATGTCTCTTTCCATTATATTTTCTCTATTTTTCTAACTTTTTTCCTCTATGTCATCTTTATCCTAGCATGGTTTCCTCCTATTCACCGAAGGAATTTTTCCTCTCAAGCTTTTCACCATCAACATTTTACTTTCTGATGTTTATCCTTATATTAGTGCTTAACTTTTAATATATTTTTTAGCTGTTAATCTTGATAACTTGTTTCACTCATAATTACAATAAAAATGCCTGTCAATTATTTTTTTTCAACCCGCTATCTATTTACCTACATATTTCTATCTCTTTTCTTTCTTTCTCTCTTTCATTATTTTTAACATTATTACTTATCACTTGTTTTCTTATCCTTCTCTGTCTCCCTCTTCCTCACTTCTCTGTCTCCTCACTACTCCTTGCCCTTCCTCCTCTTATCTCATCGACCTCTTTGTTATTCGTCATCTCCGATATGAACCTCCTGTTGTCTTAAAGTCTC
>JACEEZ010022079.1:123455-140955 GCA_016584305.1 Chionoecetes opilio
CCAGTCTCTAACCCCCCTTCTCTCTCTCTCTCTCTCTCTCTCTCTCTCTCTCTCTCTCTCTCTCTCTCTCTCTCTCTCTCTCTCTCTCTCTCTCTCTCTCTCTCTCTCTCTCTCTCTCTCTCTCTCTCTCTCTCTCTCTCTTTTATGGTTAGTGAATGACCGAAGGAATGAATGCTGGCATCACCAAACCACGTCAAATGACTGTTGGGTATTGGCGGGTATTGCTTAAGTAACTGAAAGGTTAAATCTTGAAAGCGGTGAATATCTGTCTCTCAATCAGAAATATGACAGTGAAATCAAGTTTGATCTTGGTTAATTTCTTTACTTTCACCTTTAGGCGTCTTTGAAATAAGCCGTGATGGTGTAAAGCTGACATTTCACCATGTCAAGCATAATACGTCAGTGGGACAATATGGAAAAATACAATGAATCGTTGTTGAATGGCATCACACTGTCATTTATAGGAATATGTAACACGTTCTAGCTATTCCTTTGTAACCATGGTATAACTAGAATACACAGAATAAAGCTGAAAATAGAAAGAGACAGGCAGCAGCAGAGAGAGAGAGAGAGAGAGAGAGAGAGAGAGAGAGAGAGAGAGAGAGAGAGAGAGAGAGAGAGAGAGAGAGAGAGAATATTAGACTGCAACTATTTTTCAGTGCACCCAAAACAAAAATTAGATTCTTTCCAGCTTTTACCATCTGTATCCCACCACCGCAGTTACTAAACGGCAAGGAAGCTGCTGCGCCAACCCATTCAAGATAAACTGCAAAACTTTAGAGTTAATCTGTAATATATAGGGCGACAGTTGGCTGTGTGTGTGTGTGTGTGTGTGTGTGCGCGCGTGGAAGGGCTGGGTAGCTGCATAAGTTTCTCTGATATTCCTTGTGTTGCCAACGAGTAATTCTAAATAATTTTCAGTTTTATCTTCAGTTTCCATTATATTTCCACCACCTCTTCGCCCTCTGTTCGTATACTCTCACCTCTCTTCTAACATACACTCATCTCCCTTCTTTCTTTTCTCTTCTTTACCAACCCATTAAACGAGATTGAAAAACAGAATAACAAGACGGCAGAAGGATCTCTCGTCCTCTTTGCCATCACGTTGGATTCGATAATCGATTTAAGATTTATCCCATTTCGTGTTCGGTCGCTTAATTCTATCATAAAAGGTTTCTGATTCCGTAAAGTTGTTGTAGAGCACTTGATTCTCTGTGCAGGAGGGTAGGGAGATGGGATTCCGTTGCATCCACAATGGGGCTTTCTTTCCATCGTAGTAGGATTAAAAACCTTATCTTGGTACGATGATTTTCCTAATAGTGAAACATTTTGGCAAGAAGTGGAGGAGACGGTAAGGCGTTATAGCGGAGAGGACGAGATCATTGTACACACTATGTTACCGTTCATACCATACCAACATATAACATTTCTCTAAGAACACTATGTTGCCGTTCATACCATACCAACATATAACATTTCTCTAAGAACACTATGTTGCCGTTCATACCATACCAACATATAACATTTCTCTAAGAACAACTCACGCCCTCCAAGACTCGTCCAAAACTTGTCCTCGTACGTAATAACATGTTGTGCAGTGCTGCCCTACGCCGTTCATACCTGAAAAGAAATGAAATTGGTAATTAGTAGGTGTCATTGCATGCGTGTGTGTGTGTGTGTGTATTTACCTAGTTGTATTTACCTAGTTGTAACATACAGGAAAAGAGCTATGCTCGTACTGTCCCGTCTCCAAATCTACTATTATCCAGCTTGCCTTTGAAGTCCTGAATACTTCTTGCATTAAGTGTGTGTGTGTGTGTGTGTGTGTGTGTGTGTGTGTGTGTGTGCATGTGCGTGTGCGCGTGTGCGTGTGCGTGTGTGTGTGTGTGTGTTCTTATCTTTTACAGTACACTAGTAGCGGAATTTTCACTTCATTAACAAGTCCACTAAATATATACCGATCAGAAAGGGCACTAATTCCTACATACGACCCTGTATATTAACTATCAAGAACATATATTGAAAGAATATTTCATGGTAAAGATACATTTTTTTAAGATTGTATTTACCCATTGTTACTCACTGTTGTTAATTAAATCCTTGCTCTGTTTTCATACCCCTGTGTTTAGGAATACGTATCAGTTATTTTTTCACATTCTATTTCATTATACATTATTACTTTATACACTGCAATTGAAGTACGAACATGTATGCATTCAACATTAGACATGTATATATAGATATCTAAATTCGAAGGATGGTTTCAAGTCTCATTCTGATTTACGCATGATACCTTTAAGAAATGAAATCATAATTCCAAATACCGAGAGTCGTTTTTAGGGATCTCTTTACTGAAGGAACACTACCACACTTTTGGCTGCAAGGCTGCCATTCACGGGGAGCCTCCTCGAAAACGTGTTAGAATTGGCTTTCATAGAAGAGAAAAACAAATATGTAAAATTTACCTTATATATATATTTTCAATGAGGATATCAATTTTGGTACATCTTTTTTCTACTGGGATCGTCTTTCCTCCAGTTCAGTGTGGCATTGGTTTCAAACAATATTATTTCAGTATGCATCGTGAAGTGTTCAGCAAGACACTGGTACTGGTAAACTATGGAAACTGAGGTCCAGGCGTGAGTGTATTAATCATCAAACACATGAGATATGAGAATAGATGTCATGACTTAAGGTGATACGCCTCTTGTGCATCCTTCAACAGGTGTCCTGAGAGATCAATCATCCACACAGACAGTAACACTTAGGTAATGAGTGACCTGCAGCATGGCACGAGCCTCATATCCTGCTTGTTTGTTTCAGCCGCTAGTGAGAGCGATTCACCGTAAGAAACATTATTGTTACTTAATCGGACCTGTTCGGAAATAATGGTAGTTGATAATAATTAAGGAACGACAAATAATACAATGTTCCCATACTACTTTGGAAAGGGGTTTCACTAGATCACAAATGTAACCGCTATAACGAAAATGGAACTCCCCGTACTTAGAAATAAAGAAATCAAATCATCAAATGTTTTATGTGCTTATTGCCAATACATACAAGGTAAGCTTGAATTAGGTATTATTCACTTTACATTTCCACGAGTGGCGCAAATTAGTTAACAAACTGACCATGTAGCACAGTAACTGTTATCCTCGTTCTCTTCTCCCGCCAGGATAACCAACTAGGCAAAAAAAAAATACACGAAGGTTGGGGGAAGGTAAATTTAACAAGGCAAACACAGTACCGAGCAAACAATACACTGAGTGGAACAAATTTCACAAGCCAACTTATGTGTAAGCAACATATGTTTGTAAACGAATTGACCTTGTAGCGCAGTTGTCCAAGTGACCGAAACAAGCCAGGACAAATGATGCGAGAATGAATTTATTAAACAATAGAAGTAGAATGTGCGTGTGTGTGTGTGTATTCATCTAGTTGTATTTTACAGGGCCAGAGCAACACTCGTATGGCCCCGTCTCCATATCAACATTTATTTTTCTCATTCATCTTTTTAGTGTTGGCCGAAGCCAGCACCCCGGGAGGCGGGTCACAAACCCCGGCTAACACCCGGTGTGTGTGTGTTGTGTGTGTGTGTGTGTGTGTGTGTGTGTGTGTGTGTGTGTGTGTGTGTGTGTGTGTTTGGTGGGTTAGATGGTTAAGTATTGCTATCGTTGCTAGTGTTGGTAATAGTTGATAATGGTTGGACGTGTGCATTCATCAGTCAACCCCAAAAAGAAAAACAAACTTCTGATGCACATTTTCAATAATTTATGAAGGCGTTGGTTTGTCACATGCGTGGTGAAGGTTGGTGGTGATGGTGGAGTGCAACAGGTGGTGGTGATGGTGGTGATGAGTAATGCTAAGGTGATCATTGATGAGGGAAAGGTTGGTGTTGAGAAAAGATTATGATTGATGAGGGTGGGTGGAGTTGTGATGGGGTGATAAAATGATGGGTAGTAATGGGGATGAAAGAGGGCGATCATTGGTGAGGGTGAAATGATGGGTGACTGTTTGATAGGTGTTAGTGGTGAGGTAATGAGTGGTGCCCGGGTGACGGCGTTATGCTAAGTGGGTGGTAGGTTGTGATTTAAGTGATAATGGTGATGGCTATAGTGATGAATTGCCTTTGTGATGACGGTTGTTATGGTGCTGATGACAGTGATTTGTCTCATTCAATTTGATGAAATGGCCTTCGTGAAATGTATGGACTTGAGAGCACGCGCGCGCGCGCACACACACACACACACACACACACACACACACACACACACACACACACACACACACACACACACACACACACACACTGCCTTATATCGTAGGTTACTGTTATTTTGTTATTATCATCATTATTATTTTGATTATTCTTCTAATATTAGTGTTATTAGATCTATTGAAGGAGTTGAGGAAGGAGAAGGAGAAGGAGAAAAGTGCTTAACTCATAACCCAAATATTCCGGCGTACGGATATCTCGGCAGGCGGATACAAACTGTAGCTCTGTTCATCAAGCAACCATTACGTACTCTATTAAACTCCGCCATTGCAATTTTGGAGACCATTTAGCATATCAAGAAAGTGATTCAGTCTGCGCTTGCTGTGTCTGTATCATAAAACCTTTCGTGACCTCACTGCAAAATTAACTAGTTCAAACAAAGCTAAAATGTGAAGGGCAAGTATACTCACACCCCAAAAATTACTTGAAGGGAATCTCTAAACTAGATGAAGGAAAAAAAAAATTGCTTGTTATTTTCACCTCGTTGCGTCTCCTCCTCCTCCTCCTCCTCCTGTTGCTCCTCTTGCCCTCGTGCTTGCCTGCCGGAGCGCGCAAAAGTGTGTGTGGAGTAAAAGCATTAAGATGAGAGCGACCCAGTGAGCCGCGACGCCGAGGTGGTCACGCTGACGCTGCTGTACGCCGCCCTCTGCCTCCCTCTTCCTCCTCTTCCTTACTTTCCTACTCTTCATCCACCTTATTCCCTCTCTTTCTCTTACTTTTGCGTCCCTTCCTCCTCCTCCGCTCCTCTCTCTCTCCTGCCTGCTGCTTCCTCCTCCTCCTCCTCCTCCTCCTCCTCCTCCTCCTCCTCCTCCTCCTCCTCCTCCTCCTCCTACAGCATCAGTTGATTGGCTCTATGTGGAGAGGTCCTCTTCAGCCTAGAGGGTCTCTGCCACCCCTATTCTCTCTCTCTCTCTCTCTCTCTCTCTCTCTCTCTCTCTCTCTCTCTCTCTCTCTCTCTCTCTCTCTCTCTCTCTCTCTCTCTCTCTCTCTCTCTCCCTTATTCGCCACTGTGTCCCCATTACTCTCTCCAATCTCTATTTTTCTCCTCTATGGTCTTTTTTCCTCTCCTTTTTCTCCTTCACCATCACCACAGCCTCCTCCTCCTTCTTCTCCCGCCGCTGCCTCTCCTTCACTCACTCCACCTGTGTTTTCGTCTCTGGTTGAGGGAGGAACCATGAATCGGAGTGAGTAATATTCTTGTGCCTTAAAGGAGTTCTTCGTAGGCTGGTCCGGCGCGGGGCAGGTCTGAAGTTAGGCCACTGAGAGGAAAGATGAGACACCTTAAGACTCGCTCGCCGGCAAGGAAAAGGAAAAGGGGGGCGAAGAAGGGGGGCAGGAGGGAAAGTAAAAGCTGCCAAAAGTGAAAGAGGAGAAGGAGGGAGAGCAAGAGGAATAGAGAGGGGAGAGAAGAGCGAGAGAGATATATAAAGGGGAAATATAAAAGTTCGTTGGAGATTGTAGTGTGGAGATGAGATTTGCTGCAGCTAAACTCATAAAGAACGAACGACTCAATGAACAAAACAAAAGGAAAAGATACAGAATAAGATGAAACAGATGAGGAACGAATGAATCCATAACTGAATAAAGAGAAGAGGAAGAGGTGGAAGATAAGAACGATATAGGCAAGGAACTGAAGGGGAAAGGAATTAAGATGGGAAAAGAACACACGGCACGGCCAGAAGAGAAGGGAAGGAAGAGGAGGAGGAGGAGGAGGAGGAGGAGGAGGAGAGGAGGAGGAGGAAGAGGAGGAGGAGGAGGAGGAGGAGGAGGAGGAGGAGAAGGGGAGCAAGAGGGAAGAAGTTTATAGTTATAGGAAAGACTAAGGGAACAGAAGAGAGAGAGAGAGAGAGAGAGAGAGAGAGAGAGAGAGAGAGAGAGAGAGAGAGAGAGAGAGAGAGAGAGAGAGAGAGAGAGAGAGAGAGAGAGAGAGAGAGAGAGGAAAACAGGAAGACGGAGATAGACCAATAGACAGACAATCAGACAGAAAGAGATAGAGATAGAGAGAGGGAGACAAAGACAGAGAAAAAAGAAGACAGGCAGACAGACCAATAGACAGACAAACAGACAGGAATACAGACATACACACGAGGACAGAGAGTCGATGTGGGGGCCGCGGCAACTTTGAAGCGTGGCGCAAGTAAGAGAAACGCGACGGGAATAAGAATGTGACCCGCTGGATGAAGGAAAGCGACAAACAGACCCAAGACGCGACCTGCGGATACACACACACACACACACACACACACACACACACACACACACATACACACACACACACACACACACACACACACACACACACACGGGTCGTAATTAGCACTAGCCTTAAAATTCGTCACTCCACTAACTACTCGCTTTTGCCATTTAGTATATACATTATTATTAATATTATGAACAACATTATTAACATTACGTTATTCCAGACAAGCACATGATATGAAAAATTCTTAACAACTCGAAAACTCGTAAAAAATCAGTTAATTTGGTGTAGCCTTCGATCACAGGAAAGACATAACAACAGTGATGCCTCAAGGGATCCATTCACTAAACTTTTATTGACACATGAAGTTACCTTTTTTTAGAGGGGGAAGGGATGTGATAGATAGGCAGAAAAGAAGAAATAAAAACAGGAAGAGGAGGAAACGAAGTGCGTGAAGCAATAGAATCTTAATGTTATTCGTTTATTGTTTTGTTTTTGCAGTGCATTTTCCTCACAACACGGGGAGCCGCGTCACCTCCGCGTTACAGTCCAAACACGACTCTCTTTTTAGTCCCTGAAGCATAAAACATTTAGGTGCGAGGCAGCCAATTATTGCAGTCAGTGTTGCCACTTTAGCGCCGTCAGCCCCTCACCTACAAGCGAAGCACGTGTCTCCCAGGGGCGTCAAACACTTGTCTAACGATTGGAAACAAAATCCTGCTCTCAAGCGCTCTCTTTCCCTCGTTCTATATAAAGGTATTGTTTCTGTTTCCATATCTTTTTTACTTGAGTCTGATGTTGCAAAGGAAAGGCCTCGAGCAGGACGATCTGGCAACAGTAACAGAGCAAGGGGGCGGAAGGAAATTGAAGAAGAATGAGACTGAGAGGTGTAAGAATGGTCTGCGAGGGACGTGTGTTGGAAGGAACAGTAGTAGAAACGATAGTAGTAAAAGCAATTCAAGTAGTAGTGGTAGTGAAAGGTGGCAGTAAGAGTATCAGAAGTTTAGTTTAGTTTAGTTTATAGAGTTTATTGCCAAATAACAAATATATACACATAAATAAATATATACACATTTTATAGGCATTAGTCTGCTGAGCATGAGCTCCTTAGCAGACATAAAATCAGTTAACATAATCTAAATGCGAATACGATGAGTAGTAGTAGTAGTAGTAGTAGTAGTAGTAGTAGTAGTAGTAGTAGTAGTAGTAGTAGTAGTAGTAGTAGTAGTAGTAGTAGTAGTAGTAGTGTTGTTGTTGTTGTTGTTGTTGTTGTTGTTGTTGTTGTTGTTGTTGTTGTTGTTGTTGTTGTTGTTGTTGTTGTTGTTGTTGTTGTTGTTGTTGTTGTTGTTGTTGTTGTTGTTGTTGTTGTTGTTGTTGTTGTTGTTGTTGTTGTTGTCTGCTGTTGTTGTTGTTGTAGTAGTAGTAGTGGTAGTAGGTAGTAGTAATAGTAGTAGTAGTAGTGGTAATACAAGTCGTAGTAATAGTAGTAGTTGTAGTAGTAGTAGTAGTAGTAGTAGTAGTAGTAGTAGTAGTAGTGGGAGTTGTTGTTGTTGTTGTTGTTGTTGTTGTAGTAGTAGAAGTAGTAGTAGTAGTAGTAGTAGTAGTAGTAGTAGTAGTAGCAGTAGGCGTAGTAGCAGTAGTACTCATAGAACAGATGTTTTTGTCAGAGTTAGAATAATGATTATCTAAACTTTAAAGTGGGGAATCATTAAGAAGAATGGAAAGCTGTTGCACAACTTTGAGAGAGAAGAGAGAGGGGGAGAAAAGAGATGAGGATGGAGGCGGAAAAACAGAGTTGCTTCTGTTAAAGTTGGATCATTTTGAAACAAAGTAGCAAAAAAAGTAAAGAGAATAGCATTTGTTCAGCTTTTTTTTTTTTTGTATCTTATATTTTGTTGTCGTTCTATCGTTATTTACACGTTACTATGGATCAAATGGACAGACTGCACAGATAAAGCAAGTGATCGCAAGGCACATTCTAAGTTCGAGTTAGAATCTTATTTCAAGTAGTAGTTATTGAGATATGTGAATGTCTATTAAGATACCAGAGAGAGAGAGAGAGAGAGAGAGAGAGAGAGAGAGAGAGAGAGAGAGAGAGAGAGAGAGAGAGAGAGAGAGAGAGAGAGAGAGAGAGAGAGAGAGAGAGAGAGATAAAGAAAACTGTATTGATGACTACCGACTAACATCAAGAAAAGAACATAAACAATAACAAGACAACACTGCACGTAATCCAAAAGTCTAAAAATATTAACCGTTTTGCGTTTTCTTTCGATCAAAAATGTTATTAAGGTCCAGTGTGATACAGCAATGAATACCACTCCCCCTCTAGTGTATAATTACGTGTCGCTTCCAATTACTCGGTACACTTGTAACGCGAAGGATACACGTAATAAATTAGAGATGAACGAAGCGCATAGTTTCCTGTCGATATAAATGTAAATATTAACATTATTACGTTACACCATAAACAGGAAACAGAACGCGAATGGGCTTTGTAGAAATATAATTGCAAATTGATAAAATTGGATATTCAACGCCGATGTATTTTTTAGATTGGTTGGAATTTGTGTCCGCATTGTTGAAATAAAAGAGGAAAGCGGGAAAAGGACACGAAATAATGATGCTATAAATGTACACCAACATTTGAATTAAACCAGAAAAAAAATTATTAACATTTCAGGTTTCAACAATTATATAAAAAGAATAGAACAACAACAACAAATACACGTACGAAGGAAATAAAAATATAGATACGGTGAAATAAACATAATTGAGAGAGAGAGAGAGAGAGAGAGAGAGAGAGAGAGAGAGAGAGAGAGAGAGAGAGAGAGAGAGAGAGGAGAGAGAGAGAGAGAGAGAGAGAGAGAGAGAGAGAGAGAAAAAAAAAATACAGATGGAAAGGAAATCACAAAAGTCATCAAGACACAAAGCTGATAATGAAGAGAATCAACACAGAGAGAAATAGAAGGACGGAAAAAAGACAAGACTAAGGAAAGAGCAAATTATCATACAGTGCACGCGATAAAAAAACAAGATAAATTTGGTACAGGATGGTAACTAAATAAACAGAGGATGCAGGAGAATCGTAGCGAGAGATGCAGGAAAATAGAAAAAGATAAGAGTTATATCGTAGCATGTAAATGAAGAGCAGAAGAGAAAGAGTGATGAAGAGAGGAGATAGGGAAAGATAATAAGGTAAAGGTAGAGAGGAAAGGTGTCGCTAGACGTAACAATTAGGGAATACTTTTGCAGGAATGGTCTCATTTTATGGTGCCATTTCTCTTTCCCTTCCTCTCCTTTCCTCTTCCTTCCCCCTTTACCTCCATAACCTTCCCTTCCCCAACAACCTTCTCCCCCCTTCATCACCCATTCCTCCTTACTAACACCTCATCCCTACCCCCTCCTCCTCTCTCTCCTCTCTCTCTCTCTCTCCTCTCTCTCTCTCTCTCTCTCTCTCTCTTCTCTCTCTCTCTCTCTCTCTCTCTCTCTCGTTTTTGCAGCCAAGGTCAAGACGTCTACGTTTGTCTCCTTTAAACCCTTACATACATTTTTTTCACTTCATTTTCTTCATATTTTAATCATCAGATGGAAATCCTCTCCCTCATCCTTCCCTTGACCATGAAAACTTAATTCCTTTGTTTTTCCTTCTAGCTCATTCTCTCTCTCTCTCTCTCTCTCTCTCTCTCTCTCTCTCTCTCTCTCTCTCTCTCTCTCTCTCTCTCTCTCTCTCTCTCTCTCTCTCTCTCTCTCATACGGTAAACACCCTTACTCTACCAATTACTTTTCCTTTTTCTGATTCTCCTTCCCATATATTTCCATCATTATTCGCGTCCCAATCTGTACCTCTCATGCGCTCCCCTTTGGTCTCACCCCTTGATTTTCCCGGCTTTCCTTTCCTTCCCCCTTAGCCGCTACCTCTGTGTTTATGTAGACTTGGAAACCCAGACCGTGTGAATTATGGAGATTGTGGGTGCACCTGAGAATATTGATTGACCCCCCCCTATCTGGAATCACCCGGAGGAACAGGGGAGAGGGTTGAGGGGGAGAGAGGGGAGATGGTTGGGGGGAGAGAGGGGAGAGAGTGAAGCTGGAGGGGAATGAATTTTCTGACCCATCCGCTCCTTATGTTGTGTTTTCCTTGGAGCTTTTCAAAAGATTGGATGTTGTTTAGGGTTTAAGTTTTTTTTTTTTCTCTCTCTCTCTCTCTCTCTCTCTCTCTCTCTCTCTCTCTCTCTCTCTCTCTCTCTCTCTCTCTCTCTCTCTCTCTCTCTCTCTCTCTCTCTCATGTATTTTTTCTATATATTTGTAAGTGTAACTCAGCTTGATTTATTTTGTGATTTGCATTTCTATCTCTCCTTTCTCTCTTTCCTCTTCTTATCTATCTTTTCTTTCAATTTCCTTTTTGTTTTATTTTGTTATTCCTCCTCCTCCTCCTCCTCCTCCTCCTCCTCCTCCTCCTCCTCCTCCATCCTTTCATCTCATCAGAGTCTTCCTCCCATAACCCCTCCTCCTCCCCTCATTTTCGTGCGAGCTTGCTGCCCTCCTTCACCTCTTTCCTCCTCCTCCTCCTCCTCCTCCTCCTCCTCCTCCTCCTCCTCCTCCTCCTCCTCCTCCTCCTTCCTCTTCCTCTTTCTCTTTCTCCTTTTCCTCAATTTACCATTTTTCTCTTATAATGTTTTCGTGCATCCACTTTTTCCCTATTTTGCCTGATTATCTTTAACACATCGAAAATATATTAATCTCTTTTCCCTGTATATGTTATAATTTTTTCCTCTATTACGATTATATATTACTCGGTTTAACATTACCGATGAATTGATAAATGCAGAAATTGTACGTGTTTGTGATCGCTAATTAAGTTAAGTGATGGAAGTAAAAATTATAATAGAGTTGTACATTCTGCTTTCATCTTTTGTTTATGGTAGTCTGTACATCTGTGTGTCTATATCAGTGGTTAGTTTACTATTTACGATCTCCTCATCAATTTTGTTGCCTTTACTCAAACACATTCCATTGGCCTTGTCCTTGTACCTATCCATCTACTCATACATCCATCTTGCTATGTACCTCTCTCCTCCTCTTGTCTTTTGTTCATTAAAGCTACATTAACATATGTGTAAGGCTTCACCATTCCTAAAATCATAGTCTTTGGGTCCAGGAATATTTTCACCTCCACTTTAACGAATGAGTGAAAACAAAATACTTGTATTGATTGTTATGTATTCTTCGGGTACATCTTTTTTGTTTTCCTGAATACTTTTCCTCTTCCGTTCTGAATATTTTCAATTTTCTTTTTGTTAACGTGACCCAGTTAGGTTTTTCTCTTTCGTCTTCAGAGATTCTTCCTAGGGTCTCCTTGACTTTTTTTTTAGGAGGGGTGATGGGGGGGAAGAGGAAGCCAATGTATGTCCTTGTTCTCTTCCTCATCATCGTCAGCGTTCTTCTTCTTCTTCATCTCTTCTCTTCTTCTTCTTCCTGACACAATTCAACTTCCTGTGATCTCTTCTTGCAGCTTTCTTTGTTCTTTTATATATCCATACGCAAGGGGTTAAGTCTCTCTCTCTCTCTCTCTCTCTCTCTCTCTCTCTCTCTTCTCTCCTCTCTCTTCTCTCTCTCTCTCTCTCTCTCTCTCTCTCTCTCTCTCTCTCTCTCTCTCTCTCTCTCTCTCTCTCTCTCTCTCTCTCTCTCTCTCTCTCTCTCTCTCTTATTTATCTAATTGTAAGTTGGGGAGTATATGCGAGGGAGGAAGCCAGCAAGTTAAACACATTACTCGCCATTATCGGATATTCATGGACTTGAAATTCTGCTCGCAAGAGGAAGGGAACTGCCAGGTGTCGCTAAAAGTGTTGCCAGATACACCATAGGGAAATTATTCGAGCGACATAGCTTTTCTCCTCTCTAAGCTTAATTTTCAACGCCCTGTAGTTGTTCCCTGAGTTTTAGCAAGTATATTATGCTTTCTCTTGCACTGGCTTGTTTGGCTAATAGTGTCAGGTTGGCAGTGAATAGATATTACAAGAGGAAGTGTTTGGAAAGTGTGTCGGCGGCAGGTAGTTGCCGGCGCGCTTTCCACCTGAAGGAGTTTAATGTTAGGATTCTTTCCTCTGCAGGTGAGCGTACAGGGGGTTCCGGGGGCTGAGAAGTGAGATAATTGGCCTCAGAATTCTAAAGTTGTGGAAAGAGGCGAGGAAAGGTCAAAAGAGCGTATTATTTCGTGGGCAAGACGTGACGCGGTGTTCCAGCATGGGAGAAAGGACGGAGGAATATCATGAGAAGCTGCCAACCTCCTGGACGAGGCACGCTGACGATGAAGAATGGCATAAATGAGGCTGCGTCGCTGGAGTGAGGATATATAATGAAGATAATATTTTTCAGGCCAGAATGGTGTTTTCACCTGGAGCGAGGCAAGGTCAGGTTTCGAATACGTGCTAACAATGGCTGGCACGTTGGTGAAATACATTAATGATCGCAGGTGTTGCCTCAGGGTTCGATCTTCACCTTCTGGAGCTTCTGGTGATGATAGTGATGATGATGATGAGAGTAAAGATGAAAGGAAGGATTGAGTACTAGGCTCATTTTATTTCTTAGTAGCTAAAGTGGCTTTTGCTGAACGTCTCCTGGAAAACCTTGGCGCAAATTAACCTTGTCCTCCCCTCGGGCTCCTCTCCCTTTCATCATTCCCGTTATCCCATTTCCTCCAATTTTCTCTCCCTCCGCTCCCTCCCCCGAAAGCCATATCCCCTCCCCCTGTGAATGCGTTTGTCCATCGAGTTTCCTTTTACGAGCGAAGGTGGTCGAGGTGAGGCAGGGAAGGGGGGCGAGACCTGCCTGCTGGGGGGCTTGAGGGGCCTCCGAGCGACTCCCGCACCTGGGCACGGGAAGGTGAGCTGAGGGAAGGGATGTATGCAGGACGTGATGTAATGGCGCTTACGACGAGGCTCCCTGTGGACACGGATGAATCTTGGGAGCTTGATGTGAAGGTAAAGTACACACACACACACACACACACACACACACACACACACACACACACAGGCCTCTCTCCTCTCTCTCTCTCTCTCTCTCTCTCTCTCTCTCTCTCTCTCTCTCTCTCTCTCTCTCTCTCTCTCTCTCTCTCTCTCTACACACACACACACACACACACACACATAAAGGACTTTGGAGTTAAAACATCCAGAGAATAGTTAAATTTATGGAAAGATACAACTTGATTTTCTTAAAGTACCCTATCAAATTAAACCAAATACCATGACGCAACTATGACAGTATAGAAGACATATTACTCGTTAGGAAGGCGTAATTACTACCTTATGTTTGTAAAGGCACAAGGATTAGTTTTTATCATCACATTTTGTTCAATTTCAGTTTCTTTATTTAGTTGTATCTAATTCGAACTAAGTCTGCGGGGGAGGGTTTCCTGGCGTGTCCTTAGCGTTGCGTGTCGCCGAGTGCCGCAGCTACAGCGTCCAACTACCGAACCATCAAATTGGTCTCGTGGGTGTCGTAACGAGCGGCGGCGACCAGGTTTACAGCCCGTCGTAACCCGAGGCCGAGAATGGCGTCTGGATGAACAAGGGTTAGCGAGACCTGAAGGGGAATCGAGACAGCCACGCCCCCTTCTCCCTTCAACACGTCTCTCTACTATCCACTCCTTTATCCTACCCCTTCATCTCTTCCTCCTCCTTCTCTTGCTACGCCCCCCCTTCAACATGTTCCTCTCCTATCCACTCCTTTATCCTCCACCTCCTCGTTTATTCCCCTTGTTACCATCCCCCTTCTTTTCTTCTCTCATATATTATTTTCCTTTTATTTTCCTGCATTCATTGCCTCGTTTTTGTCCTTCTAATAATAATCGTTGTTCTTCTCCGTCTTTCTTTATTCCTTCCTCTTACACTCCCAGGTTTTTGTTTGTTCCTTGTTCACACCCTCATACATGCTCTCTCTCTCTCTCTCTCTCTCTCTCTCTCTCTCTCTCTCTCTCTCTCTCTCTCTCTCTCTCTCTCTCTCTCTCTCTCTCTCTCTCTCTCTCTCTCTCTCTCTCTCTCTCTCTCTCTCTCTCCTTCCTGCCAGACATCCTCCCGTCCGCTAAAAAGTCACTTTCACCACATATATCACAGTCATAATTATCCTCGCCGCATACCATCACTGCACCATGAAGATAACTTTCCGCCACCATTACAACGAACATACCTTCTTCATCACTCTAGCTCGTCACCGTAGCAAAATATAGTGTACCATCATCACCATCACCACCACCGGCGCTATAAGAGGAAACATCGTCATCACAGTTACCGACACCACCATACTTACTGTCACCACCACCACTGTCATCAGTACGAGGTTTTTTTTTCATTATAATGTAATCACTATAATTACGAAGAGGGTGGTGATAAGACAAAGCAACACACACACACACACACACACACACACACACACACACACACACACACACACACACACACACACACACACACACACACAGAGGCCTTAATGGGTCATGCAAACTACTCTGCATCGTCATGAGTGCGAGTTGACGTGTTGCAAGAGAACACGAAACAAACGCGTCCCGACTGACATGACGTGACTCTTCGTGACCTCATATCCTGAAACCCACACCACCTGATAAACCATTAGGGTCACATTACGCTAATTAAGGGCGTTCATAACCCCAATGTGCACGCCAAGAGGTGAGGCAAACTATTATACTTGTTTAGGGTAATGCATGGAGGAGGAGGAGGAGGAGGAGGAGGAGGAGGAGGAGGAGGAGGAACGAAAGCAAACATGGTGATGATGATGATGGTAATAGTGATGGTGTTGTCCGTTTTTTTTCTGTCTAAGCCTATAGGGAGAGCACTGATGGTTAGTCCTCTCCCATGGTAACACAGGCAGGATTTTTATACAGTGACGGCTATCATGATTTAAAATGGTGATGATAGAGGAGAGAAAAAGACAGGATTTGTTAGATAGTTGATAAAAGAAAGGAAGTACTAAAGAGGAGAATGAATCAAGAGAACATGAAACATCGATAAACGAGAACAAAAAATCGAAGAAATATTTCAAATAACAGGTAGAAATTATATCTACAAGCATGAGGTAAAAAAAGAAAAAAAAAAAAAAATATCTCAGCATATTGAAACAAAGTATAAGTGGTTTTTTTTTCTCTCTCTCCATAAAAAAATGCAGATAGAAAATGGAAGAGTAAAATGCAATGGTGCGTGAGAATCTTGTGAGTGTTTGAGGAAAAATGGGATGTGAAAGAGCGGGAAAGTGAAAATATTGTTTACGTTGTGATTTCAGGATTCCAGGCAACAAAATGATGCATTTTTTTGTGTCGGTGTCTGTGAAAATATTTTTGCATTCCAGTAGGTAAAAGATATTTTGAAAA
Organism: Chionoecetes opilio; assembly: GCA_016584305.1. Classification (NCBI taxonomy): domain Eukaryota; kingdom Metazoa; phylum Arthropoda; class Malacostraca; order Decapoda; family Majidae; genus Chionoecetes; species Chionoecetes opilio. Next base: position 139,320 of record JACEEZ010022079.1, read on the forward strand.
TGTCGGATAAATGTCATATGAATCAAGTTGGAACTCCGCTTATACAAATACGAGTGTACATAATGTGTGTAAATGTATATAAACGAGTGGATATAGATAGATAGAGAGGCAGAGAAGCAGATATCTAAATTGATCAATAGATAGATATACAGACAGGCAGACATTAAGACAGATAGATAGATATACAGACAGGCAGACATTAAGACAAATAGATATATATACAGACAGGCAAACATTAAGACAGATAGATAGATATACAGACAGGCAGACATTAAGACAAATAGATAGATATACAGACAAGCAGACATTAAGACAAATAGATAGATATACAGACAGGCAGACATTAAGACAGATAGATAGATATACAGACAGGCAGACATTAAGACAGATAGATAGATATACAGACAGGCAGACATTAAGACAGATAGATAGATATACAGACAGGCAGACATTAAGACAGATAGATAGATATACAGACAGGCAGACATTAAGACAGATAGATAGATATACAGACAGGCAGACATTAAGACAGATAGATAGATATATGAAGTAGACTAGTAGAATAAATAATATAAAGACAGGCAGACATTAAGACAGATAGATAGATATACAGACAGGCAGTACATTAAGACAGAAGATAGATATACAGACAGGCAGACATTAAGACAGATAAATAGATATACAGACAGGCAGACATTAAGACAGATAGATAGATATACAGACAGGCAGACATTAAGACAGATAGATAGATATATTGATAATAGATAGATAGATTGGATAGATAGATTGGCATACAAATAAATAGATAGATAGACAGGGTGGATAGATTGGCATACAGATAAATAGATAGATTAGTACATAGGTAGACAGATCGAAAGTCTCCAAAACAGCCAGCAAAAATGTCTTGCCTTTATCCCACCGTGCCTTGTGTGGGAATGGCCGGGAAGATCGACAACTTATAAAAACGCGTCTTTTGAAAATCAGAACCAATACCCGATGAATGCCTCGAATCACAACAACCAGAGACTCGACGAAGTAACGAAGTGAAGCCTAGATATTGTATGAGAGGCTGCGGGCGATGCTGTTTTTCCTCACAGCAAGGCGAGGCGTCGGTTCTTACGCCTAGAATGACTTGGAGGACGAGAAATAGTGGCAATAACAAGACGTATTTTCTGTGATGTTATTATTTTATTTTTTCTGTGATGTTTGTTTCTGAATACAGTGTTAGTGTTTAAGTAAATTTGAGTATAGTTTACAGGAATCTCATTTAGTATATCTTAAGACAAAATACGTGTCGCCTGGAATGACTTAGTGCAACGAGAAATAGTGGCAATCACAAGATCTTAGACGTATTTTAGGCGATGGATAGAAATGCAGTGTTAGTGTTGAAGTAAATTTGAGTATATAGTGTGCAGGAATCTCATTTAGTATATCTTAAGACAAAATACGTGTGTTTTTTTCTGGTTAGTTTTTGTATTTTTAAGGGACAAGTAATGTCAATACGGATTTAGACAAGAATATACGTTGATGTAATAGTTTGATAGTGATTAGAATAGACTAGTACGTTTTTCTCTTTTTCTTTATTATGGTCTTACCTGTTGTTGTTATTATTATTATTACTATTATTATTACTATT
>JACEEZ010022079.1:143455-165955 GCA_016584305.1 Chionoecetes opilio
TAAAGAAGATAGAACGAAGGAAATAGGAATACCTGTAAGAAAAGGAATATATTGAAGCAAAAATTTAAGTAACATGAAGGAAGGTAAACAGAGTGTCGGTAAGAAAAGGAAAAGATGTCAGGGATGGAAAGGAGAAAATGAGAGAGATGGAGGAAAAAAGGAGAAAGGAGAGAGATGGAGAAAAGAAAGGTGAAAGGAGAGATGCAGAAAGAAAGAGAAAAGGAGAGAGTTGGAGGAAATAAAGGAGAGAAAGAGAGAGATGGAAGAAAGAAAGGAGAGAGATGGAGGAAAATGAGTTGCGTGTGTGAGGGAGAAAGGAAAAGATTGAAGATACAGGATGTAATAAAGAAAAAAAGAAAACAAAGAACGAAAACAAACGCAGGAAAATGATAAAATGCAGATATAGTCAAGAAAAAAACCGAAAACAAAGTAAAACTAGGGGGGGGGCACTCAGTAGAGCGCATACCTCCGCCCGAATATTTCATTCACCATGTTAAAGGATAAGGAAAATCGGATTTTCAATTGGTTGCCATGGAAACAGTTGTGATTCGATTTCATCCACAACAACAGTTGTGATTCGATTTCATCCACAACAACAGTTGTGATTCGATTTCATCTAAAATTAAATCAGTTCTTCCTTATACCAAATAGATTTGGTATACCAAGTTTGGTCCAAATCTATTCATAACTTTTTGAAAAATCCTGTACACTAACAAACAAACAAACAAACAAACAGATCGGGGTGCAAACATAACCTCCCTCCAACTTCGTTGGCGGAGCTAAAAAGAAGTAGGGAAAAGTAACAAAAAGTAGAAGAAAACAAAAACAGTAGAAAATCTAAAGTAGAAAAAACAAAAACAATGTACAAATGCATAATATAGCATAGATTTATGATAATTGTATGGGCTTCACGGAGCGCACAGGTACATAATGACTAGATTTATGATATGACAAAAAAAAAGATAATGCATTAGGTTCAGATTCGGATATAGTAATGTTCACCTCATTCCAGTTTAGCGGAACCATTACCGGGAGAACAGGAGCGATGTGCGTTATTCCCTGTTAAATGTTCTCCCTTCCAGCGGTGATAGAAAACATTGTCAACATAATAAAGCATTCTATGAAATAAAATATACAGGTAATAACAGTTATATTATCACAGACCCGTCAGTCCTGAGTAGAGTCGTCATTTTAGTATTGGTGGTAGTAGTAGTAATGTTGTGATAACGATGATAATGATAATAATAGAAATGATAATAATACAAATAATAGTAATACTAATAAAAGTATTTTTTATATCAGACAGAAAGCCTCCTTATCTCAACCTCGTTACAACGCATTCCGTCACACACACACGCACACAAACACACACACACCCACACCCACACCCACCCACCCACACCCACACCCACACACCCACACCCACACACCCACACCCACACACTCTCTCTCTCTCTCTCTCTCTCTCTCTCTCTCTCTCTCTCTCTCTCTCTCTCTTCTCGAAACGCCTGTGAAATATGTAAATACACACAAAACAAGGAGAGAAAAAAAATGTATATCCCCGGATGGGCCATAAAGGCATAAATAACTCTATTCTTCACTTGCGTTCCATTCCAAATAATAAAACATACGATTAGGGAAATATATCAACTTAAAATATATCGAAATCTGTAAAATTGTTCCCCATTTATCATTGTTCTTGCTTTGTTTCCCTCGTACACCTCTGGAACATGGGATGAAAAAGTACCAAATATAAAAACAGACGGATATGCAAACACAATACCTGCAAATATTACCTGAAGAGAAAAAAAATGTTTCAAATGACATCGGTTTTACTACCTATAACAAAAAAATAAAGTGAGTATCGTTAAATAAAAAACAGTAACTTTATTTTGTACTATTCATGAAACGTTACAAAATTGAAAAAAATGTATATATCGAATAAAACTTGGGCGTTATTCAATATGTGTTTTTTATTGTTAAAGAACGTTCAGACAGACATATCTATTAAGTTTTCATTGGGAGGAAGTGGCAATGAAGAGACAATAGCGTGAGAGAGAGAGAGAGAGAGAGAGAGAGAGAGAGAGAGAGAGAGAGAGAGAGAGAGAGAGAGAGAGAGAGAGAGAGAGAGAGAGAGAGTTTCTGTCCGTCGTGGGAAATATATTTTGGAGAGAGAGCCGGAAATCCAGGTTTTGGGGTTTAGAATTTCTGACACGAGACAAAATGAAGCAAATTAATTCGTGTATCGGTCACAGAAAATAGTTTAGTCATGATTTGGGTGGAAAACAGGCTGTGTTTATGTATATATGGTTATTTTAGGGATAGCTAGATAATATAATATAATGTACAAATTTCATTCAGGCAGGTTTTATCGTCTCTCTCTCTCTCTCTCTCTCTCTCTTCTCTCTCTCTCTCTCTCTCTCTCTCTCTCTCTCTCTCTCTCTCTCTCTCTTCTCTCTCTCTCTCTCTCTCTCTCTCTCTCATTTGCAAGGCACATAATATCAAAATTTAGGCTTTTTCTGAAATCAATTATCACTGAAAAGGAATCGCAAAATAAGTTATATACTTCGATTTCCAGAAAGATTACTCGCGAAAAATATACAGGAACTACCTCGTGTAGGTCTCTTGTAGCTTCCTTATTTTCTTATGTTCTTATGAAAGATGCATCAACACACCTTCAATCAGCACAGGGTCAGACAGGTAATGGAAGCAGTAGTAAGTAGGTGTGTCTGAGCCGCGTGAAGGAGCCAGCGAGGCGTGTGTCCCCCTGAGTACAAGGTGAAACACTGTCAATATTTGGTTTGGTCTTTCCCGATTCACCCTTTGGTCTCCGTGTCCCCTGCAGGCCTCGCTCCTCCCACCTTGTGTAATACTGTATCTGTGAACGTTTGGGATATGTGTATCGTGTTGGGTATCGTGTGTGTTGGGTTGGGATATGAGTGGCTCTCGGGCTCACTCTGTTCTTGCTTTCTTTATACATATGTTCCTCTTATTTCTAAGGTAATGGTGCACCACTTGAACCGCGGCCATGAAAGTAATGGGGAAATGCATGTGGTTTTATTTTAAGTACGTATTTTGGTGTTGAAAAGTGGTCCTCTGTCAGTCATGTTTTGTTTTTTATCGTCTTTTGTATTGCTTACCGTTTATTTTGCATTATTGTCTTGTTTTTCTCTGATCAGATCATTTTTGTGAATCAGGAAAAATCGATGGTTATGACTTTCACATATGCTAACGCACACACACACACACACACACACACACACACACACACACACACACACACACACACAGATGAATAAATCGAATAAATCCCAAGCCTAGATTCGAAAACTTTTGTCTTTATCACCTACAACACACACACCACACAACACACACACACACACACACACACACACACACACACACACACACACACACACACACACTTCCATAAATTCATGACTGAGATCCACCTGAGCTCGACCAATCAGAATGGAGAAGAGCTTCCAATCAGCCAATCACCCTCGTAACAACATCCCCCTTGTTGCACACCCCGCCTAGCCAGTCATACCAACCTTCTTTTCCTGACCTTCCTCAACCTTGCTCTTGCCCTCGTGCCCTTGACCGCCTGCCCTTCCTTCGCCCTTCCTTCGCCCTTCCTTCGCCCTGTCTTCAGCCTCCTTGCTGACCGACTCTCCGCCAGGTAGCCAGACAGACAGACAGACACTGATCACTCCGTGTCTCCCGCCCTACCTCTCTCCTCCTGTATACTCGTTAATAGCTACATACTTCCACAAATTTTTCTCTCGTCTCTAGCCCAAAACTCACACGCTTGACTCTCATAGACTCACATTACTACTACTACCATTACTACTACTACTACTACTACTACTACTACTACTATTATACTACTACTACTACTACTACTACCTACTACTACTACCGCTACTCTTAAACCCAATGCTATTAACTATTTTCGTATTTCAACGCCTGTTTTACTTTGCTCTACAAGATTATGGCATTTGTTTTTCCTTGTCTCGCCGCGTCCCTCCGTTCTTCGTTGCACCTTTTCCTCCCTGTTTCCCTCTGGTCAGCCCGTCCTGCCCCGCCGTGAGTGATTTCTATTGTAGGAGGAACAATAATGTCATTACCTGATTGGTCTCCTGAACGACTGAGAGAGAGAGAGAGAGAGAGAGAGAGAGAGAGAGAGAGAGAGAGAGAGAGAGAGAGAGAGAGAGAGAGAGAGAGAGAGAGAGAGAGAGAGAGAGAGAGAGAGAGAGAGAGAGAGAGAGAGAGAGAGAGAGAGAGAGAGAGAGAGAGAGAGAGAGAGAGAGATTCAACGATAGACAGGGAATGAAATATGGTTTGTTATTGTTGCACATTTCTGAAATGTATCTGTTCTGTATGTGTATGTGTGTATGCATGTATGTATGTTATAAGTAGTACATACATACATGCATACATACACATAACAGTATAAGAATATTACTATCTCAGTGTGAAAACCAGTGAAAATGTCTGCTGATTGTGTACCCCCCTCCTCCTCCTCCCTCCCTCCCTCCCTTAACCCGCTCCTCATCCACCTTGACAGTAACTCGCAGGTATTTCTGAAGCGTCCCTTTGTCCAGCGGCCGTTACGTTGCTATCTCGCGCCGTTGTGTCCGCCGGCTCTTTGTTTTGTTCCCTGTATGACTCGCTGTCCTCCGCGCCGCTGGGACCTCCGCTATGTAAAAGAGTGGATGTTGTTTGGATAGATGAAGTGATGAAGTAGTGCCAATGAGGTTGACTGAGAACAAATGAATCACTGCCGAAATTTGAGAGGTTAAATAAAAGTGAAATACTTTAAAGGGATAACAGTGGGGTCGATTTTAGAGGAGATTCGTATACGTACAAGCCATTCATTCCAAAGTGTTATGCCTGAAATTCAACTCGGGAAATAAAGAAGGTACAGAAAAAAGTACAGAAAGAGAAAGAAATAGTCTAGAAAAATCCGACGGTAGGAAATAAAGAAACTTGAGGAGGACTAAAAAACATGAGTAAATCTCTACTGTTTAACTTTTTGATGATGAAAAATTTTCCTCCTCTCTAGTAGCCTTTCCTCCTTTCCTCCCTCCCTCCCTCCCTCCCTCCCTCCCTCCCTCCCTCCCTCCCTCCCTCCCTCCCTCCCTCCCTCCCGAACCCCGACAGCGATCATGACACCTTTTCTCTCCTCGCAACTCAAGAAATCAGCAAACATCTACCAACTTCTCGAGACTTTCAATGGCACAGGATATGATGAAATTCTGGTAATCTGCAAAGTCTTCGTCGGTAAGGAAGTTCTCGGCACGCCCCTCAGCCTCCGTGGGGCGTAATAAGGTGCACGTGCCTCCCTTGTCCATTTGTGCATGCAGGAGTACGGACAAAAATGCACGTAAACGTTACCACAAACAGACCAATCATGCTATAACATCTAACATTTATTTTTTGCCACATTCACAGAAGCCAAAGGACAAAAGACAGAAGAAAACTCCAATTAATTGGAAACTAAAATATAATGATGATACTTAAAAGAGGCAGAGGAAAAATTTAGGGAACAAAGGATAATTTTAACATTCAAAATTTTTTTACCAGAGAAAACACAAGGGTTAAAACAACTACAAAGGTGGATGTAGCAGCTGTGTACTCAAGGACTCTGCCTCACCTTTAAACAGAAGCCTTTCTCTCCCAAAAAAAACATAAAGAAAAAAAGTTACGAACGTTAATATCGAGTAAAATTTTTAAATCTAAGTAAAAAAAAAAAGGCTAGTCTACAGCTTGTGACCGCGGAGCTTCCCGCTACTAAATCGGCTACAAAATAACTGGAATGGACGAAAAAAGGCAATCTAATCCATAATACAGGCAGAAAAATGGCCCAAAGCACAACAACGATAAATATGAGCCTGTGTGTGTTTTGGAGACAGGGCGAGAGAGGGGAGGAGGGCGAGAAGAAAGGAGAGGGTCAGAGAGAGAGAGAGAGAGAGAGAGAGAGAGAGAGAGAGAGAGAGAGAGAGAGAGAGAGAGAGAGAGTAGAGAAAGAGGAGAGAAAATTAAAAAGGAACAGAGAACCAAAGCGAATATCAGCAGAGGAGGAAGAAGAAAGATACCAGACGTTAGGATTTGGTCAGGGCTCGAGGCTGAGGGTGAGGGGGAAACCAGGGATGAAAAAGGGGGAGGGAGCAGAAAGAGGAGGGTGCGGAGGGAAACAGGAGGGAGAGGAGGTAAGGTTAGGTCATCCCCTAGCGCCGCCAAAGGGCACGAACCGGCGTTAGATCCTCTGATTATTTCCCCACACTGTCCAAAGGGGAGGAAAAGAGGGAGGGAGGAGCTAGGAAAATAAAGGAGAAATGAAAATGGATAGAAAAGAAACGGTGGGAAGCAAAAAATAACAGGTGGAGCGACGATCGGTGGAATGAAGGGAGGAAGGGTGGAATGAAGGGAGGAAGGGTGGACGCACAGATAAAAAGGTGAAAAAGAGAAAGAGAATGAACACCAGGATTAAAAAAAGATAGTAAAGAGAGTGAAAAGCACGTGGAAGGAAGAAAATGGACACAGGGGTAAGGAGAGAGAGAGAGAGAGAGAGAGAGATAGAGAGAGAGAGAGAGAGAGAGAGAGAGAAGGAGAGAGAGAGAGAGAGAGTACATGACAGGAGCGAAGAAAGTAAAATAATAGAGGAAAAAAATAGACGAAGGCAATAGAGAAGGAAAAAGCGATAGAGGATTAAAGGAAGTTGCATGAGAGGAATAAAAGAGAGAGAGAGAGAGAGAGAGAGAGAGAGAGAGAGAGAGAGAGAAAAGAGAGAGAGAAGAGGAGGAGAGAGAGAGAGAGAGAGAGAGAGAGAGAGAGAGAGAGAATAAACACGGGAGTTTCAAAAGGGTACAAAGAAAAGAATTGGAAGAAAGGGAGAGTGAGTAACGTGCAAAGACTGAACAAGCAGAAGTGGAAGTGAAAAGAAAAATACTTGGAAAATAATGAAAGACGGTGAATAAAAGGGACGAGACCTGACTGTTAAAGAGAGAGAGAAAAGAGAGAGAGAGAGAGAGAGAGAGAGAGAGAGAGAGAGAGAGAGAGAGAGAGAGAGAGAGAGAGAGAGAGAGAGAGAGAGAGAGAGAGAGAGAGAGAGTGTACTCGACGTGTATGTAATAACACTCAGGCTTCCTCTTGCATACCTGTATGTGTGTGTGTGTGTTATGTGTGTGTGTGTGCGTGTTATGTGTGTGTGTGTGTGTGTGTGTGTGTGTGTGGTATGTGTGTGTGTGTGTTATGTGTGTGTGCGTGTGTGTGTGTGCGTGTGTGTGTATGGTAAAATGGTATAGTTTTAAAACGCTGAGAGATTCTTACACGTTTCGCAAGAGCTCAGAAAACCAAAGGAAAAAAACCGGTTGTAACCATAAATATCACACAAAAATAAACGAGATTACAACAGTACCCACACAGCCTCATGCACTTTAAAAGCCTCTCCACTAATCTCCTTGCACCTCCCTCACTATCTACCTACCTCTTTGCCGCTCACACCCAGCGCTCAACACGTGGCGCCCTCGAGTGAGAACCCCCGAACATAGCATCGTCGAGGGAGCCCATAAACCACACCTTCAAGACGACACTCGATACCTTCGCCCGGATAACAAGTATCGAGCTATGGTGTCGCCTTGCCTTCACCCCCACCATTCCCCACCTCCCCCAACATCTCCCTTGTCACCACCTCCCCACCACTTCCCCATCTCCCCCCAGCATCTCCCTTGCCACCACCTCCCCCACCTCCCCACCACTTCCCCACCATCTCCCCAAATCCCCTTGCCACCACCTCCCCCACTTCCCCACCATCTCCCCCAACATCTCCCTTGTCACCACCTCCCCACCAACATCTCCCTTGCCACCCCCTCCTGCGACCCTCCCCTTCCTCATTCCTCCCCCCATGTATGCACCCCCCGTGGCTCAGGTGTTTTAAAGAGGGCGTAAGGCAGAGGGAGATCCATTAGCTTATGAAAGATGAGGGTATACGTATATATATGTTTTTTCTTTTCGTTTTTCAACCTTCATGCTTTGCTAGAAGGTTGATTTGATGCCATTGATGGTGGTGACTTGGCGTGTGTTTTGTTACCTCGTTCCTTCAGGTAAAAGCAAGGATAGATAGTTGGCATTGGTTTCAGAGGATTATTTATGAAGCACCGTTTGAAGTATGAATCCAATGGTGTTGCTTGTGTATAGACTAAACAAGAATGTAACAAGGAAAAAAAACCAGATTGCTTTCTCATTTACAGCTTACGAGAGAAACTATTGTTATCATTACTATTGTTATTGTTATTATTACTGATTTTGCTCTAGCTGGAGAAAAAAAGGACAAATAAAAAAATTTGTTTGTAGGTTGACTTGCAAAAAACCCAGATTGCTTTCTCATTTACAGCTTACGAGAGAAATTATTATCATCATTACTATTATTATTATTATTATTGGTATTATTGCAAATTTCACTCTAGTTGGAGGGAAAAAAAAAGAAAATAAATCGGCGTGTAAGTTGACTTGCAAAACATACTACATATTTCTTTCTCATTTACAGCTTACAAGAGAAACTTTTATTATCATTACTATTGTTATTGTTATTAGTGCTGATTTTACTCAAGCTGAAGAAAAAAAGAGGAAAAAATATGTAAAAAATTGGCGTGTTGGTGGACTTGCAGGTAAGCCAGAAAAGAATGAAGGGAAGTGGAGGAGGTGGGGGTGGAAGAGGTGGGGGTGGAGGTGGGGGTGAAGGAAGTGAGGGTGAAGGAGGGAGAGGAGGAGGAGGTGAGAGTGGAGGAGGTGGGGTTGGAGGAGGTGGAGGAGGGAGGTGGGGGTGAAGGGGTGAGGGTGGAGGAGGGGGAGGAGGTTGGAGGTGAGACTGGAGGAGGTGGGGCTGGAGGAAGTGAGGGTGGAGGAGGTGGAGGTGGAGGAGGTGAAGGAGGAGGTGGAGGTGGTTCACGTGGGGCCTTGGAGAAAGCAGGTGTCTTTTTATAGGCGTGGCTTTAAGAGCACCTCAGTGGCGAACTTTATATTGCGCAATAAGACCTGAGACCACATAGCCATTTATATCGTTCTTTTCTTTTTCCCTTTCTTTTTCTTTACTTTTAGATTGTTGTGTGTGTGTCTCTCTCTCTGTTTTTTTTTCCTCTCTCTCTCTCTCTCTCTCTCTCTCTCTCTCTCTCTCTCTCTCTCTCTCTCTCTCTCTCTCTCTCTCTCTCTCTCTCTCTCTCTCTCTCTCTCTCTTTACACCCCCGAAGTGACAATAGAGGATCTCAAAAACTCGAGGAAGATAGGCATTCAGAGGAAAAAACGCAACTGTAAAAAGAAAGAAAAAATACATTAAGAAAAAATAAAGGTGAAGGCAAACGAAAGGAAACAGAAAAAAATGGAATAATGTTAGCAAAAAGAAGAAGCAAAGATAAAATGAAACGGGAAAAGACAAAGAAAAGAGTGAAATCGAATTAGAAGAAATAGATTGTAAGAATAACTTTTTAGAGAGAGAGAGAGAGAGAAAGAAAGGGAGGAGAGAGAGGAGAGAGGAAGAGAGGAGAGAGAGAGAGAGAGGGGAGGAGATTATTTAGTGTATAAAAATAAAGAAAAAGGATTAGCAAAATTTGGAGCTTTGAAGCGGGGATCACTTAAAAATATTTTTGCTTGCAATAATAATCAAAAATGAGTCATGCATTGTCGAAAGGAGAGAAGAGGGGAGAGAGAGAGAGAGAAAAGAGAGAGAGAGGAAGAGAGGGGGGAAAAGAGAGAGAGAGAGAGAGAGAAGAGAGAGAGAAAAGAGAGAGAGAGGGGAGAGAGGAAAAGAGAGATGGAAAGAATAATAGCTACAGTCATGCATCACTCTGAAAGAAACTTTTTAAAAAAAACGCGTTGCGTAATCTTTTATAATCAATATCTTTCTTTATTATTATTTTTATAAACAAAATCTATGTTTATTATTTTTTGTGTTTCCATTGAATACCATGTTTTGTTATATTTTATGAATGTTTGTTGCTGTCTGTGTTTGGGTTTCTCTCCTCTTCTCTCTCCTCTCCTCTCTTTTTCTCTCCCCTTCCTTCTCTCCTCTCTCTCCCCCCTTCCTCCTCTCTGTCTGTCGCTTTTTATTCTCCTCTCCCTCTTCCCTCTCTCCTCTCTCTCTCTCTCCCCCTCCTCTCCTCTCTCTCTCTCCTCTCTCTCTTCGTCTTCTCTTTTCCCCTTTTCCTCTTCTCTTCTTCTTCCTCTTTGTTCCCCCCTTCTCTCTCTCCCCTCTTCGTCTCTCCCTCATCTCTCCCCCCCTCTCTCCTCCTCCTCCGTCCTCTTCTCTCTCCCCCCTCTCTCTCTCTCTCCTTTCTCTCTCTCTCCCCTTTTCTCTCTCTCTCTCTCTCTCGTGATTAATTAACATCTGCAGGTGAAGATCGTCAGTGATAAATCAAATCTCTTCACCCTGAGCTAATTACAGACAGGTGATGCCAGGTAGGAATGCCAACCCTCGCGTGTCTGTCTGTCTGTCTGCCGGGACCTTTGTCCTCTGTCTGTTTTCCGTCGTTATGAATACTCAAAAGAAATAAATGTTGTGAAAATGCAAATAGTTCCTTTTTCATTGAGTTAACGAGGCAAATAATGGATTTTGGGGGTACTTTTTTGTTTTCTTTTTAAAACTTTAATGGGGTTTTGATATTTGTATTATTATGTAAAGGGTTTACAAAACCCTTTATAGTGAAAAAATACTGGTAAACATTCGTCAATTTTACTCTTAGTTTTTGTTTAGTAAGGTAATAATTTAGTAATGGTTTGATATATATTTATGTTTGTATATAAATTGTAGGGTTCACTAAAACATCTTCATAGTGAACAAACAATCATCAAACAATGACAAACAACCATCAAATATATTCCAAGTGGTTTTTTAGAAAGATAATCACTAATTGACGCTCATATTTGTGTGCTTTCTGAAGGCATCTGTCATTAATTATTGACAAGCCGCGTGGTAGGGATAGGGTTGAGGGTTTCATTGAGGCTCAGCTAATTAGGTACACTGACAGCCACTCCGATTATCCCAGGCATCCCCGTGCGGCCCATTATGTGTATTGTTTGGATTGGGTAATGCGTCTCTGCTGTTGTTTTTGGTGGTGTGGTGTTGTGGTGGTGTGGTGTTGTGGTGGTGGTGGTGGTGGTGTTGGTGATGGTGTGGTGTTGTGGTGGTGGTGGTGGTGGTGGTTGTGGTGGTGTTGGTAGTGGTGATGGTGATGGTGTGGTGGTGATGGTGATGGCTGTGGTGGTGTTGGTAGTGGTGATTTGTGGTTGTAGTGGTGGTGGTGTTGGTGTGGTGTTTATGGTGATATGTGTGGTGTTTGTGGTGGTGTTGGTAGTGGTGCTTTGTGGTTGTAGTGGTGGTAGTGTTGGTGTGGTGTTTATGGTGGTATGTGTGGTGTTTGTGGTGGTGGCTGTGGTGGTTGTGGTGATGGTGTTGTCTGGTGATCTCTTGGTGGTGTTGTGGTGTTTGTGGTGGTAGCTGTAGTGTTTGTGGTTGTAGTATTGTGGTGGTGGATGGGGCTGTGGTGGTGATGTTGGCTGTGGTGGTGTTGGTAGTGGTGATTTGTTGTTGCTGTTGTGGTGTGGTGCTATTGTGGTGGGGATTGTCGTCTTTTCTTATTATAATCTTCAATATCAACGACCCTGTCAACACACACACACACACACACACACACACACACACACACACACACACACACACACACACATACAGAACTTTGATGATGATGCTCAATATTTTTTTCTCAACACCCTTTTCATGTGGTTGGTCACGTTCATCATCAAGAGCAATCAGCATTTCGTTATATTTTTTCTTCTGCACCTTATGAAGAAAACGAGATCTTTTCCCCTTTTTTTCCATATGGATGTCGTTGGGGAATGCTCATAAATCTCATTACTAAAGAAAATTTGCTATATAATAATGTTATGTTTACTTATATATATTTTTTACGAGTACATGATTATGATATTGGTGTTTTCTTACTTCTGCGTGTTCTCTCTCTCTCTCTCTCTCTCTCTCTCTTATCCTCTCTTCTCGTCCTCTCCTCTATCTCTCTCTCCTTCTCTTCTCTCTCTCTCCTCTCTTCTCTCTCTCTCTCCTCTCTCTCTCTCTCTCATCTCTTCTCTCTCTCTCTCTCTCTCTCATCTCTCTCCTCTCTCCTTCTCATCTCATCCTCTCTCTCTCTCTCTCTCTCTCTCTCTCTCTTCGTGTCTCCTCTTTTCTCTCTCTCTCTCTCTCTCTCTCTCTCTCTCTCTCTCTCTCTCTCTCTCTCTCTCTCTCTCTCTCTCTCTCTCTCTCTCTCTCTCTCTCTCTCTCTCTCTCGCTATCTATCTGTCTCTCTCTCCTCTCTCTCTCTTTCTCTCTCTCATTGTGGTTTCCTTACTTTTGCTCTCTCTCTCTCTCTCTCTCTCTCTCTCTCTCTCTCTCTCTCTCTCTCTCTCCTCTCCTCTCCTCTCTCTCTCTCTCTCTCTCTCTCTCTCTCCTGGGTTGGAACAAACACTACGGCTGGGTAATGGTGAAAAATAGCCTTTCCTCCCTCTCTTTCGCCTCCTCCCCTCTTCCCTCTCCCCGCCCCTCACTCACCCCCAAGGCGACGCTGTTTCCCCTCGGTTTTCCCTCCTTTTTCTTCTCCGATCCCAGCGAGCAAACACGATTAGTTTTCCTTCGCGATCATACGGAGTCTGCGTTCCTAAGAAGGTGTTGGTTGGCACTGTCTTCCCCTTACCTTTAGCTCCCCGACGTAGAGAGAAACGAAAGGAGGGAATGAGAAGATGAGAATAAAGAGGAAGAGGAGGAGGGGAAGGAGGAGGAATAGACCGCAGTGTTGATCTTATTAGCCAGTGTTTACACTTTGTACATTTGGTTGTTTAGTGGTTAGTTTATTTATCCATGTATTTGTTTTTTTTCTCTCCTTCTTCCACCCTGTCTCTCTTATTCTTCTTCGTTCTCTATTCCCTCTTCGCCCCCCACCCCTACACCTCCCCACACACGGTTTCATTTTTGTAAAGCTAAAAATAATGGGGTGCGCGTGGAAGAACCTCATTTTGGGGATGGAAATAGAGTTCCCGGCGTAACTACTGCTTTTTCTCAGGGTGGTGGTGGTGGTGGAGGTGTGGGGGGGGATAGTGGAATGGGGCTTTGGTTGCTGGGAGGACGTGATGGTGAAGTGATGTCCTTAAAGAGGGGGGTAGGGGGCTCGATCACGGCCTTCTTATACAAGAAGGCCGTGGCTCGATGGTGATGTTTTGCTGTTGTGGTTTATAGTAGTGGTCTTTTGAATGGTGGTGGTAGTGGTGGCTGTGGGGGTTGTGGTGGGGGTGGCGTCGGGACAGGAGTGGTTTATGGTTGTATGGTGGTGGTATTAACGTGTGGTAGTGTGGTGGCAGATTAATTAATTATTCATCTGTGAGCGTGAATTCAACGCAAGAAAAGCAAATATCTTTCATCGTGAAATCATCCTCATTATGTAGCTTATATAAGAGAAATAGTTTAGGAAAAGCAGATATTATGTATGAATAAAAAAAATGGTTAATCACTGAGGCAAACAAGGACACGTCTTAATTCCCCCCCAATAAAAAAAATTATTAGAATAGATTATAACAACAGGGTATATAGCATGTTTTCATTTACTGTGTGTGTGTGTATGTGTGTGTGTGTGTGTGTGTGTGTGTGTGTGTGTGTGTGTGTGTGTGTGTGTGTGTTATATCTTATCACTATTTATGCATGGAATCCCCCTCTTTGTAGATGATTTGAGATTATATAACTTGTGCAGTGAGGAGACAAGAGCCGTGACTCACCTCACCTGTCAGATATGGAACACTGTAATTGGCAAGGTGTTTGGTTATGTAGCAATTTAGAGGAACACAAGTGAGATTCTGTTGCTCTCTCTCTCTCTCTCTCTCTCTCTCTCTCTCTCTCTCTTCTCTCTCTCTCTCTCTCTCCTCTCTCTCTCTCTCTCTCTCTCTCTCTCTCTCTCTCTCTCTCTCTCTCTCTCTCTCTCTGAAAAATGTTGCGGTGATTTATGCAACACTACCATTTTATCCCAGTCTGTTGTCAGTATCCGATATTTGTTTTTTTCTCTCTCAATTTCCCATTTTTCTCCATTCTTATTCTTTCTACATTATAAGTACTATGTTGTGCCTCAAGGTTACCTGCCTGCCGTCCGTCTATTTTTTTACCTCCACTCTTTTGCTCTATCTCTCGACAACACTTCCTATACTCGTCAATCTCCTTTATCTCTCTCTCTCTCTCTCTCTCTCTCTCTCTCTCTCTCTCTCTCTCTCTCTCTCTCTCTCTCTCTCTCTCTCTCTCTCTCTCTCTCTCTCTCTCTCTCTCTCGTTTCCTCCCCCGTCCTTATTTTTACTACCTTCCTACTCCCTCTTTCCTTCCTTCCTTTACCTTGTGACTCTCTCTCTCTCCCTTCGTCCATTCTCCCCTTCACCCTCCCTTCCTCCCCTTCAGCCTCCCTCCCTCCCCTTCCCTCTTTCCCTTTCACCCTCCCACTCTCCCTGCCTCCTGGACCACCTTCCTCAGGTAGCGTGTGGCGGCATGGGACCCTCGGGACACATAATCGTAATGCACAGCTGACAACCCTCGATGCACGGTGGCCGGTACGCCGAGACGGAACGTGCGGACAGACGGAATGGCTGGACAGAACACGTGTTTAAGGTTGTGGTGAACGGACTGGGCGACATACCATGGCTGTCAGGAACGATGTGGTAGAAGGTGTTTACCATTGCAGTTAGGAATGATGTGGTAGAATGTGTTTACTATTGCAGTTAGGAACGATGTGGTAGAAGGTGTTTACTATTGCAGTTAGGAACGATGTGGTAGAAGGTGTTTACTATTGCAGTTAGGAACGATGTGATAGAAGGTGTTTACTATTGCAGTTAGGAACGATGTGGTAGAAGGTGTTTACCATGGCTGTTTGGAACGATGTGGTAGAAGGTGTTTACCATGGCTGTTAGGAACGATGTGGTAGGTGTTTACTATTGCTGTTAGGAACGATGGGGTAGAAGTTGTTTACCATTGCAGTTAGGAACGATGTGGTAGAAGGTGTTTACTATTGCAGTTAGGAACGATGTGGTAGAAGGTGTTTAACATGGCAGTTAGGAACGATGTGGTAGAAGGTGTTTAACATGACAGTTAGGAACGATGTGGTAGAAGGTGTTTAACATGGCAGTTAAGAGCGATGTGGTAGAAGGTGTTTAACATGGCAGTTAGGAACGATGTGGTAGAAGGTGTTTACTATTGCTGTTAGGAACGATCTGGTAGAAGGTTTTTATAAGAACATAAGAAAATAAGGAAGCTACAAGAGGCCGCAAGACCTACACGAAGTAGTTCCTGTTTATCATTGCAGTTAGGAACGATGTGGTAGAAAGTGTTTGCCATGGTAGTTAGGAACGATGTGGTAGAAGGTGTTTACCATTGCAGTTAGGAACGATGTGGTACTGTGGAAGGTTGTTATTAAATGCGATTATGTGGGACGCAATGAGGAACTAGATAATGTAATGGATTCGGAACAAGTAATAAGGGAATAAAAAAGGAGCTAGTCTGATGTACTGTAATACATCGTGAATGGTTAATTAAGGTGGTTACTGTATTGAACTAGTTTATGTAGGGGGGGGGGGGTTAGGGATGTATATGTATACCTGTATTTTTCTTGTTGCATTATCGCACCCGCTTTTTTTCTTTTCTTTTTTTGCCCTCTTCCTCCCCACCTTTCCGTCGTAAACACTTCAGTCAGCTGAGACGTGAGATACAAGCCACTTCCCCGCCTTTTCTTCTCCATTTTTTCTTCTTTCACGTCAGCTCTATTTTCCTTGTCCTCTATTTTTCTTTCCCATCTCCTTCCTTTTATCCTCTTCCACTTCCTCCTTTCATCTCTCTCCTTCCATTCCCGTTGTTATCACTGTATCATCGTCTTTCTCCTTTTGTTCTGTTACATATACATCATCTTTTGTCTTTTTCTCTTTCATTTTCCTTGCGCCTTCTTTCTTTTGTATCGTCTTGACTCTTTCTTTCATTTTGTTCTTTGTTTTTATTATTTTCTATTTGTCATCTGTTTCTTTCTCCAATCTTGTTCTTCCTTCTGATTTCACTAACTTCTATTCTCTCTCCCTTCATCCTCTTCTTTGTCAGTCCATCTATTCATCCTAACCCCTTTCTCCCCCTTTATCTGAACTACCCTCCTCTTCTTATTTCCTTCTTATTTATCTATCCTCTTTGTGTTCTTCTCTGTTCTCCCATTCACTCCCTTCATCCATCTCCTACGATTCTCCTCCTTCGCCCTTCTTATTACTCTGTTCTTCATTCCCTTCATCATCTTTTCTTGGCTCTCTCTTCCTCCTTTTTTGCATTTTCGTCTCTGTCCTTGTCCCCTCTTTCCCTTATTATCTCTGTCCCCCCTTCTCCCCTCTCCATTTCACCTCCATCTGCTCTTCATTTTCCTTTCCTCATCATCTCGTATGGTCTTTCCCCTCGAATCTTCCTTCTTCCTCTTCCTCCTTCTTCTCCATCTTGTCTCCTATACTTCGAAATAACCATCATCTTCATAGCGCCCCTCCCATCGCCCCTCCATTACTCCTCCATTACCAAGGCGTACATTCCTCCACCATCATTATCTCCTCCGCCTTTCCCTCCCATCATCACATTAGGAAAAGTTCACCTCAACAATGTCAGCCTCACATTCCTCTCTCTCTCGAGCCTCCTTTGGCCCCGTGAGTCTCTCTGCGATTCCTTTAAAGTGGAGAGAGTGAGAAAAATAAAGAGGGAAAAAAGGTAAATGGTAAACAGACACACGTAAAAAAATAAGTGAAAATATAAAGCAAACAAAAAATGTAGTAATAATGAGGAAAAAAGTGACGTGTAACTATTATCTTTTTTTTCTATTTCTTTCCTTTCTTTTTTTTAGTTTTTTTCCTTTATGATTCCAGTTGAGGCTCTGATGACACACACACACACACACACACACACACACACACACACACACACACACACACACACACACACACACGTATACACCTTTTATCCTCCTAAACATACGGGCAAAGCTTTCATAATTTTGGTGCAATTAATTGTTTCCCCTTTGCTATGATACACGGCGAGCAGCGTTGATTTTTTTTTTCACACACTCTACTGTTCTTTTTTTTCCATACTGTAGTTTTGCATTTTTATTGTTCATTTCAACCCGTTTCCTACATTTCGTCCTCTGTTCCTCACATCTTCAGTCTGTTTTGTTTCCTCTGTCAGTTTATTTTGTTGTTTTTTGTCATATTTTTTGCCGGAAGTAAAATACCGTTTATATATTCTATTACTGTCAACACACATATACACCTCTTCCTTTTTTTCCATTTTCCGGTTTTTTCTCATACGAGTTTCTTTGTTATTACGTCCAAACTCGTCTTCCCTTTCTTTTTTCCCCTCCAACACCTTTTTTTCCTAGTGGTCTCCTTCCCCAAACGTTTTTTCCCCCACACAGATGTAGAATGTGTATATAAGCCTTATAGGTGCTCCTTAACCCTCTGTGAATGGAAAAGCTAGCGCGTCTCCTCCACTTTTCTGACCATGTTGGCTTGGTAATCTTAGCGTAATGTTCCTCGCAGCGGCCTGTAATGAGTGGCTTTGTCAGAATTCCTGCCCCTTAAGCCACCTTTGATGGAAGATTGGATTCCTCGGATCTGAGAGATTGGTTCTGCTGAGGATGTGAGGAAGAGGAGGAGCTGGAGGAGGAGGAGGACGAGCACCACAACGGGATGGAGGAGGTGGGGGAGGGTGTTCCTTGCATGGCTAAGAATGGTTCTGTTTTATAGATAGCCACGGTTTGTCTTGACTCATGACTCCTCCTCCTCCTCCTCCTCCTCCTCCTCCTCCTCCTCCTCCTTTTCCTCTTCCTCTTCTTCCCCCTCTTATGAAATTATCGTCATCATTAACATGAAAAAGATCATTAAAGTTAATGCCCATGTTTGCCCATAATGCCCAATGCCCAATACCCATGCATTTGTATCGTTAAATCATATCTCCGAACACCAGAACTTGGAACTTATATATTAATCCTTTTAAACCATATTTTTTTTTTTTCTCTCTCTCTCTCTCTCTCTCTCTCTCTCTCTCTCTCTCTCTCTCTCTCTCTCTCTCTCTCTCTCTCTCTCTCTCTCTCTCTCTCTCTCTCTCTCTCTCTCTCTCTCTCTCTCTCTCTCTCTCACCGGATGCTGGGTACTATCAGTGACGTCACGATGGGTCTTTGTGTGCAAGCAACATTACGTGCCGAGCAGCTGCCTTGCCCCGCGGAGCCAATGTCTGCGAGGAGGAGGAGGAGGAGGAAGGGGGTTTCACTGAGGAGGAAAGGGAGTGGCGATGCAGAATGATGGGGTGCGAGGAGGAAACCAGATGAGAATGAAAAGTGTTGAAATGGTGCAAGGAAATGGTCAGGTACGAGAAGAAAAAAGGAAGGGGGGGTTTGGAGGGGAGGGAAGGGGGAGGCAGGGCTTTTTGGAGAGAAAGGGAAGAGGGAGGTAGGTTTTTTTTTGGAGGGAAAAGGGAGGTGGAAGCAGAGGGGAAGGGGGAGGCAGGGGGTTTTGTAGGGGAGGGGAAGGGGAGGCTGTGGAGTTTTGGAGTGGAGGGGAAGGAAGAGGCAAGGGGGTTTTGGAGGGGAAAGAGAGGTAGAGGCAGAGGGGAAGGGGGAGGCGGAGGGGAAGGGGAAGGCAGAGGGGTTTTGGAGGGGAAGGGGGAGGCAGAGGGGTTTTGGAGGGAAAGGGGGAGGCAGAGGGGTTTTGGAGGGGAAGGGAAGGCTGGGGTAGTTTTGAAGGGGAGGGGAAGGGGGAGGCAGGTTTTTTTAAGGAGAAAGGGAGGTAGGAGGGTTTTTGGAGGGAAGAGGGAGGCAGGGGAGTTTTGGAGGGAGGATGGGGAGGCAGGGGTAGGGAATGAACCATGGTGGGTCATAAGTAAGGAAATGGTTGTTACGTACATACCTTACAGAAAGCAATTTGGAGACTTTTGTCTTGTTTACTATGGCAATCGTCGTTTTTTGTTGACATTATTATTGTTATTGTTCTTTGTTTGTTGTAGTTGCAAGTGTCGATATCGTATTTTTTGTACACATAATATCATTTGCAAGACTTTTTTACAGCTCTATTTTTTGTTCGCGTTATGAAAGGATATACTATCGTTATATTGTTTTATATACATCACATCCTCGATCATTTAGTCATAGTAGAAACCATATCTTCTTAGTTGTCTTATATAGAGGCTGTTGTACATTCAAACCAAATTTCTTATTGGAGGAAATTATCCGTATTGATATATTTCAATTTATTCTCACTAACCACTTATCTGCCTCTCTGTATGTATATGTAACCTGACTATTCTATAAACATGAATTGCAGAGATATTAACACTTATCTATCTGCCATGTAAGAATTTATACCACCCTTCAAAAGTGGTTTACACGATCTTAATACATTGAAACTCTTGCCCTTGTGGTATATAATTCTCAATACAATATATAATTCTCAAACGTGATTGCTGTCTCAATGTGTGTTTTCCTTATTTTTGTCACTTCCTAATATGTTCTAGATAAAGTTATATAACGAAAAGAGATATTCAAAGTGTGAGTGTGTGTGTATTCATCTAGTTGTATTTTACAGGGCCAGAGCAATGCTCGTGTGGCCCCGTCTCCATATCAACATTTTTATCATTCATCCTTAGTGCTTTGTGTTGGCCGAAGCCAGCACCCCGGAGAGCAGGTCACAAACCCCGGCTAACACCCGGTACCCATTCACTGCTGGGTGGACAGGGGCTCGGGGTTTTAGGAAACAGCCCATATGTTTCCGCTCCGCCCGGGGATCGAACCCGGGACTTCTCGGTTGTGAACCGAGCGTGCTTCCCCTACACCACGGAGTACCCTGAAAGTGTGTGTGAAAGTACCCGGAGTGTGTGTGTGTGTGTGTGGGTATGTGTGTGTGTGTGTGTGTGTGTGTGTGTGTGTGTGTGTGTGTGTGTGTGTGTGTGTGTGTGTGTGTGTGTGTGTGTGTGTGTGTGTGTGTGTGTGTGTGTGTGTGTGTGTGATTAGTGGGTCGCCAGGAAGTGAGATGTCACCGTTTGTGTTAATTGTTGCCAAACACTGAGTTGGTCTACGGGAAGAATTAGGGCGGGACCAAATTAGCAACAAAGAGAGAGAGAGAGAGAGAGAGAGAGAGAGAGAGAGAGAGAGAGAGAGAGAGAGAGAGAGAGAGAGAGAGAGGAGAGAAGAGGAGAGAGGAGAGAGAGAGAGGAGAGAGAGAGAGAGAGAAAAAAAAAAAGTAAGGTGTTTAATCCTCGAGTCTATAATTAAGTTATGATGGAGATCGACGTTTTATTTGTTTATTTAGTTATGTTTGTTGTTCTTCCATCACAGGCGCCCCAGTTTACCTGTCGCCGTCCTACATCTGTCTGTCTGTCTGTCTGTCTGTCTGTCTGTGTCTGTCTGTGTCTGTATCTGTCTGTCTGTGTCTGTCTGTGTCTGTCTGTCTGTCTGTCTGTGTCTGTCTGCACGCTTATCTCTTTTCCTCTTTCCTTTTGAGTGCGTCTCCGTCCGTGTCGCTTTGTCTGTTATATCTGTCTATAGGGTGACATAGTAGGTATCTCTCTCTCTCTCTCTCTCTCTCTCTCTCTCTCTCTCTCTCTCTCTCTCTCTCTCTCTCTCTCTCTCTCTCTCTCTCTCCTAACCTTAAATGTTTTTCCTAACTCCTTAATACCCTCCCCCCTCCCTTCCCCCTTACGTAATCTTCCTCTCATCTACTCTACGCTACTCACGAGATAAAATTTTCACCAGACCATAAGTATACAACATAGACCGAATTTTTTTACCCCCTTCCCTTCTCCCTCGTAGAAGTTTAGTAAAAATATGCTAATTAGTAATTTCCCGCGAGAGAACCACCGCGTTGAAAAATAACCCAAATATTTTCCTGAAATTCTTAAAACGCGTCCCGATACTGGAAGTAAGACAAGACGCCGCCGGTGCCACGGGAGGCGTGAGGGAAGGAGGGAAGGAGAGAAGGAAGGTGTGAGGGAAGGAGGGAAGCAGGGAAGGAAGGTGTGAGGGAAGGAGAGAAGCAGGGAAGGGAGGCGTGAGGGAAGGAGGGAAGGGAGGTGTGAGGGAAGGAGAGAAGGAAGGCGTGAGGGAAGGAGAGAAGGGAGATGTGAAGGAAGGAGGGAAGGAGGGAAGGGAGGTGTGAGGGAAGGAGGGAAGGAGGGAAGGAGAGAAGGAAGGCGTGAGGGAAGGAGAGAAGGGAGGCGTGAGGGAAGGAGGGAAGGAGAGAAGGGAGGTGTGAGGGAAGGAGGGAAGGAGGGAAGGGACATGGAGGTAGTATAAGTATACAAGTATACTTATACTACCTCCATGGGAAGGGAGGTGTGAAGGAAGGAGGGAAGGAGGGAAGGGAGGCGTGAGGAAAGGAGGGAAGGAGGGAAACAGGGAAGGAATAAGGGAGGAAGGTGGTAAGACGTGAGGAAAGGAGGGAAGGAGGGAAGGAGTGAAACATGGAAGGGAGGTGTGAGGGAAGGAGGCGAGACGTGCGACATACGACACCCACGGACGCCACGACCTACCTGACGAGGAGCGGGAGGCAACAGAGGAGGAAAGAGAAAGAGAAACAGAGAGAAAAAACAGGGAAGCAGGGAGGGGGGGAGGAATAGCAAGGAAGGAGGAAGAAACGTATCGTATGAACATGACAAGGTATACAAAAATAAATATAACGGAAAGGTATTGGTTGCACAGTTATAGAAATACATGATTTTGGGTAAGTAAGGAAGGGAAACATAGGAAAGATATACAAGGAAAGAATAGAAAAGGGAAAGGGGAAGAGTAGGATAAAGCCACATGTAGGAAGATAGGAGACAACAATCAAGGAGCAAATAAGGAAGTGAGGGAAAGAGTAAAAGAAAACTCAGTGGGAGAGCAAAACCGCCGGGAGAAAAAAAGACCAAAAAAACAACAACTGAAAAAACAACGTCAAGTAAACAAGACTCAAATATCAAGCAAAAAGAAGGGGAAAAAACGCTCATAAAAAAAGAACACGGGGTGAGGCAGGGGAAACTTGGGTGTCTTGGAAGGTGTTTACGTCGGGGTGTCGAGACGGGGATAGGGAAGGGGGTGTGAAGGAAGGGGAAGGGGGAGGGAACATTACAGGAAGGGTACATATAGAAGAGGGGACAGGGTAAAAAAGAAAAAAGGGTGTATGGGGGAACAGCAGGGGAGTTTTTAGATAACGAGTGGGTAGATGAAGTGATGAGGGAGGTAGAGAAGGCATAGGGAAGTATAACGAAAAGCAATTGATGTTAACCCCTTGAGGCCCAGAACGTAATTTCCATTGTAATTTGGGTACCATTAGACGATTTTTTTAGTGAATATAAGCAATATTTTATAGATATGACCTGTTTAGTATCCATGTCGACTAACTAATTTGGTATATTCAGTTACTTTTTGTAATTTTATGGCTCACAACAGA
>JACEEZ010022079.1:178455-188455 GCA_016584305.1 Chionoecetes opilio
CAGCATAGAAAACAAATAAAGAAAAGCAAACAGAGAACAAGCAAGAACGAAACAAGGAATAATAAAGCAGACAGGATAAAGCAACACACACAGGGAAACAAATGAAGAGAGAGAAGAGAACATAAAGAGGAAGTGGAGACGGAAAAGATTAAGTCATAAAAAAGAGGAAAATTGAACCAGGCAATGGGAATCAGAGCTAAAGGAGGGGGAGGAGGAAGAGGAGGAGGAGGAGGAGGAGGAGGAGGAGGAGGAGGAGGAGGAAGAGGAGGAGGAGGTCGTGTACGAGTATTAAACATGATGGATTTGACGAGGAAACGTCTATGAGGTCTGAAGTCTCGCCTGGATGGCAGACGTCAGTAGCGATGAGGGAAAACATTGCCTTCAAGAAAAAGAATTAAATGTGACATGACAGAACCTCAGCGTGGCAACCCTTGACATCCATTACTTTTCTCCTTTCTTTCTTCCCTCTTTCATCTTTTCTCTCCTTTTATAGCCTAGAAAATCTCACTACCCACTACTCTGCAGCATTTCACCCTCCTCTTTGGTATTCTCCTTCTCTTCCTCCACCTTCTCCTTTCCTCCCTCCTTTCCTCCTCCCTTCTTCTTCCTCCCTCTCTTCCTCCCTCCCTTCCTCCCTCTCTTCCTCTCTTTCACTCTCCCCTTTGGTTCTCTCCTCCTCTTCCTCCACCTTCTCCCTTCCTCCCTTTCTTCCTCTCCCTTCCTCCCTCTCTTCCTCCCATCCCGCCCCTTCTTTCTGTGAGGAACTAAGACACAGGAAATGAATTAAGAAAATGGGTCATTATCCCCTTTTCCCCTCGCCTCTTCCCACCCCAGACACACTCCTTAGCACTCCCGCAATTAGAGTAAATCCCCTCACTTTCCTCTTTCCCCTCTTTTTCCCTTCATCCTTCCCTCTTTTCTTTCCATGCCTTTTTGCTTCCCTCACCCATACTTCACCAATCTTTTTCTAGTACTTCCCTCTCTCTCTCCTCCTCTCTCGTCTCTCTCCTCTCCCTCTTCTCCTCTCTCTCTTCTCTCTCTCTTCTCTCCCTCACCTCTTCCTCTTCCTATTCTCTCTCTCTCTCTCTCTCTCTCTCTCTCTCTCTCTCTCTCTCTCTCTCTCTCTCTCTCTCTCTCTCTCCTTACACCATCGTGTAAGGTAACTTTATACAATGAAACACAACCTTCACCACCCTCCTCTTCCTCTTCCTCCTCCTCATGACCCAGTTCCTTACCCTCATCACCCACTCCCCCACACACGCACACCCTCTCACCCTCTCCATATATCTTCTCCCCCATCGATCCCTCCCTCCCACAGTCCCACCCACTCACCCTCCATCGACGGTCTCCTCCCTCCTATACTACTACCTCTTCCTCCCCCCTATTTATTTTCTTCTTCCTCCCAGACGCGTTGCCACACCAGTATTCCTACGCATCTAGGTGTCTCTTGCCTCCTGAGTGTCGTAACACCTGAGAAGCGGCGTGTCGACGGAGCGGTGCTATTTTTACACCTTTGCTAGTACTGTAGGAAGCCCTGTGTGATGCCTTGTGTCATGTGTGCTTCTACTTCTGCCTTGTTTTTTTCCTTACGGTATATAAAAACATAAGAATATAAGAAAATAAGGAAGCTACAAGAGGCCGCGAGACCTATACGTGGTAGTTCCTGTGAAGTATATTTTATGTCGGTGTTTTGTTTTGTTTCTCTATTTAGGGAGAGAATGACTGACCTACTTCTTTTGTATATTTGTTGTCATGTATGAGAGGGTTTATGTTATGTGTGTGTTGATGTTATGTGTTGATGTTTATGTTATGTGTGTGTTCATGTGATCTATCTATAACATTTTCTCATTATTTTTCTCATTATCTACCATCTTCATTTGCTCCCTTATGTGTTATCTACATGACCTTATTTTTCTGTGATCTACTTTTTTTTCCTTACCTTCCACCGGTTCCTCCCTCATCGTCCCGTCCCCGCCCCTGTTGATCGTATCTTTCACCTCTACCTGCTACACCTCTTCCACCTTTTCCTTATCCACACCTTTACTCCCTTTCCCTTTATCTCCTATCCACGTTCTGCACCCATTTTTCTGTGTGT
This sequence comes from Chionoecetes opilio, assembly GCA_016584305.1. NCBI lineage: Eukaryota > Metazoa > Arthropoda > Malacostraca > Decapoda > Majidae > Chionoecetes > Chionoecetes opilio. The sequence continues at coordinate 180,551 of JACEEZ010022079.1, forward strand.
CTCATTCCCTCATTACTCTACTTTTGCCCTATTCCCCCTTCCTTTTCCTCTTAGCTTTTCCCCCTTTGGTTAGCTTGTATCTATCTTCCCTCTTTCCCTTGCTTCCTCCTTCCCTATTTCCCTTCGTTTTCCTCTTTTCCCCTTTGCCTGGTTAGCTTGTATCTATTTTCCTCTTTTCCCATGCTTTAATTTCACTCTGTTTTCCTCTTTTCACCTTTGCCTGGTTAGTTTGTATCTATCTTCCCCCTTTCCCATGCTTCCTCCTTCCCTAGTCAAGCCGCCGGAGACAAGGTGCTCGACTGTAATATTCTTAACAGCGACCGGAAAAATGGGCAGCTAAAATCTTCGTAAAAGAGCCGCGGAGGAGAACCAATTAGTGGGATGGAGGGAAGGGAGGGATGGAGGGATGGAGGGAAGGGAGGGGATGGAGGGATGGAGGGAGACAGGGAGAGGGGAGGGGAAGGCATGACGAGAGGGAGAGAAGGGAGAGTTTATCTTACCATGAGAGGGACGGGAGAACAGGAAGGGAAGAGAAGATCAGAAAAGGGCACTCTCTTTTTTTTTTCTCTCTCTCTCTTTTTTTTTTTTTTCTTTCTCTCTCTCTCTCTCTCTCTCTCTCTCTCTCTCTCTCTCTCTCTCTCTCTCTCTCTCTCTCTCTCTCTCTCTCTCTCTCTCTCTCTCTCTCTCTCTCTCTCTCTCTCTCTCTCTCTCTCTCTCTCTCTATGTACTACACCCACATATAAACTAAACTCGAGTCTCAGTAAATTTCTCTAAAAACGCGACTTTCAATTCATGTTTTTTCCTTTTTTATATGTATTCCGAGCTATACCGACAAGTTCATTAAAAAGTTTTCCTCCATTTTTTGTGTCACTTAACGTTGCATAAGAGTTTCACTGCCGCATATCTAATTATCTCACAATTTCACCACTTTTTTCCTTTCTTGACACATACAGGTTCTTTTTAGATTTCTCTTGTCATCGCATTTATCTTCTTAGTATATATTTTTTTTATGCTCTTTTTTCGCCCTTCAGAGGTTTATATTTCCCTTGAAGTGTCGCACGGATCGTTGTGGTCGTCAGCGTAGCACACGAGACGACTACCGAAGTGCCGGAAGCCTCAACGCCGCCTTAAGGACCTCGAAGGGGAAAAAAGGGGGAATGGAGGAAAAGGACCATTAGCCGACCATAGCCTCATCGCGGGTGTCAAGATGGCCCATCAGACGATCACTTTTTGCACCGAACACCAACACTAGATGGCTCTCAGACGACCAAGGGAAGGGCGTCTCTCTCTCTCTCTTCTCTCTCTCTCTCTCTCTCTCTCTCTCTCTCTCTCTCTCTCTCTCTCTCTCTCTCTCTCTCTCTCTCTCTCTCTCTGATCACAGGAACTACCACGTGTAGGTCTCACGGCCTCTTGTAGCTTCCTTATTTTCTTTTGTTCTTCTGTTATGTTATCTCTCTCTCTCTCTCTCTCTCTCTCTCTCTCTCTCTCTCTCTCTCTCTCTCTCTCTCTCTCTCTCTCTCTCTCTCTCTCTACGGTTCTTATTAAAATATTTTCTTTATCCCAAGAATATGCGGCAAAGAAGTATCATTTTCATATTCCGAGAGTTTAGAGAGAAGGAAAGGTGGAACAGCGGTAGGTGAGACGCGTGTAGTGAACTCCCGATGTTCGTGCTGAATTATTGCGTCTGTTTTTGCGAGTAGCAGGGAGGGCGAGACGCAATGGAGAATGTATACTGCAAGGGCGGGAAAGACATTGATACGCCTCACTTCATGCCTTCTCCGCTCTTAAGACTCTGTTGTATGTACTCTTTCCCATTGCCTTCTTGTTCTTCGCTAAACTGAACGCTGTCTCTGATTGTATCCTCTCAATATCATGTTCTCTCTGGAATGAATATAAAACGTATTCTATATTGTATTCCTGCCTGTTAACTTGATTGGGTAAAAGTATTGTAGTGACCTTGTCACCTACATGGTTGATAAACAGACACCCAGGGTTGATGGTTGGTTTATTGGAGACTGTGGACAGAGCTTGTGTGTGGTACAGTGGTTGAGCTCTAACTAACTCTGCCTCTGCACGAGGCTCTTTATAAAGGGGGCCCCGATACTCAAGACCTGACACCTGACGGCTGAGGTCGAGATTAAGAAGGAGGGTCAGGTCGAGACTACTGGAGGATTAGCCAGGTGTGGTGTGACTCACCACAGTACTCTCCTTCCTCAAAAAAAAAAAAAAAATATTATACATATAAAACTTATGAAAAAAAAAACAGAGGTGCCAAGTGCCGAGGTAATGTAGGTATGGCAACTGTCCAGTCTTCACGTTGCAGCGGTAGCTGCAAGATCAGAAAGGAGGTGCCGAGGGTCGCTGCTGCTGTGATTGCTGTCACAAGATCTGGAGGGAGGCTTGCGATGCAAGGTGTCTTCGTGGGAAAGCGAAGTGTCCAAGGCAATCGGCTCCCAAGATAGCTTGTGTTGCTATGCAGTGCCCGTGCGTTGCAGGGCCTTGCTGGAGGCAGCGGAAGGCTGCAGGACGCAGCGTGAGGCAGCAGGAAGCAGCGTCAGGGAGCAGGAGTCAGCGGAGGACGAGGAGTAGCACGTGGCGGCAGGAGGCAAGGGCGGGCGGCGGGATGCGGTACCCGTGCGTTGCAGGGCCTTGCTGGAGGCAGCAGGACGCAGCGTGAGGCAGCAGGAGCGAGGAGTAGCACTTTGGCGGCAGGAGACTGGGCTGATGGTGCCCTTAGATGGCTTCGTCAGGCGTAGCGTGGCAGCATGCTGGACCGTGGGCGTGGGCGGCTAGTGGCGCTGGTGACGGTGACGGCGGCGAGGGGCAGCACCAGGGGTGGCGGCAGGGGCGGCGGCAGGGCTGGGTGGCAGGGCGTGGGACACAAGCCGTAGGAGGGCGTGTGTGGGTGCGCTGAGATGGGTGGCGGCAGGGCTGGGCCGAGGTGAGCAGCGTGCCGTGGCGTCGTCAGGCATCGTGGACGGCAGGCGGCGGGATGCGGTGCCGTGCGTTGCAGGGCCTTGCTGGAGGCAGCGGAAGGCAGCAGGACGCAGCGTGAGGCAGCAGGAGCGAGGAGTAGCCCGAGGCGCCAGGAGGCAGGAGGCAGGGCTTGGAAGGCGGGTGGCGTGTGGTGAGCCCAGGCAGCGCGGCAGGAGGTGGCTGTGGGTAGCGCGACATGAGGCAGGAGGTGCAGGCCGCGGGCGTTGGTGAGCAGTGGTAGGGTGGCGGCGGCGGCAGGCCTAGGGCGTGGTGGCGTGGCGGCGTGGCAGGCGGCGTGGCGGCGGGCGTGATGGGGGGGGCGAGGGGCAGGCCCCCCCCCCTGGGTGTGTCTTGTCACTCCGTTGGTCACCAACTGTAGTGACCTTGTCACCTACATGGTTGATAAACAGACACCCAGGGTTGATGGTTGGTTTATTGGAGACTGTGGACAGAGCTTGTGTGTGGTACAGTGGTTGAGCTCTAACTAACTCTGCCTCTGCACGAGGCTCTTTATAAAGGGGGCCCCGATACTCAAGACCTGACACCTGACGGCTGAGGTCGAGATTAAGAAGGAGGGTCAGGTCGAGACTACTGGAGGATTAGCCAGGTGTGGTGTGACTCACCACAGTATCTTGTTTAATTCATTTTCTTCTTTTATTTTGTGGCTACTCGTGTATTTCTTTGCGAGATGATGTTACGATGTATTTTCAAGAGTAATATATTTCCCCCCTCATCCTGTGAAGTCAATTTACTCTCATTCATCGCCTCTGGGAACAGCTACGAATTAATCACGCCAATTAAGGGATCTGAAAAGCGGCCAGCGTTGCCACACACCCTTGGGCACAATATCTCATGATTTTCAGTCGGTTTTTTTCCCTTCGCGTTCCTTTGATTCTATTTTTTACAGATTTCTTGTGAGAGCAGGAGCGTGAGGCAGCCCAAAGCGACAGCAGGAAATACTAATACCTTCTCCTCCCTCCACCCTTTCCCTCGCTCCCTCCCTCCCTTCGCCTTCCCTTCCCTCCACTCTTTCCCTCCCTTCCTCCCTTCGCCGTCTCTTAAGAGCCCCCCAAAAGCCGCCCCTTCGTACCTCGAGTGGCGCTGACGGCCCGGACCCATAACATAACACCTGAATGAAAAAACAATATGAAAGACTTCCTCAATGAATAGGGCTAAAAAAGGGGTCCCCATACACCCTTCCTTTGTGGAGACGTCGAAAAGGAGGGAGAAGGAGAGAGAGAGAGGGAGGAGGCGGTAGTCGGCTGATCATAGACAACAAGAAGAGGTTGTCATTCGTCTTTGTTGTGGGTGAGCGAGTGAGTGAGCAAGCGAGTGAGTGAGTGAGCGAGTGAGAGAGTGAGTCAGCGAGTGAGCAAGTGAGTCAGTGAGGGAGTGAGTGAGTGAGCGTGTGAGTGAGTGAGTGAGCGTGTGAGTGAGTGAGTGAGAGAGCGAGTGAGTGAGAGAGCGAGCGAGTGAGTTAGCGAGTGAGAGAGTGAGAGAGTAAGTCAGTGAGTGAGTGAGTGAGTGAGCGAGTGAGTGAGCAAGCGAGTGAGTGAGTGAGCGAGTGAGTCAATCATTGAGGGAGTGAGGCAACGGGACGGTCTGTGTTGCATCAGATGAAGGAAACAATTACCGTGCTCTCAGGTGCTGGTAGACGCGTGGGTCTCATAGGAGGTGGCTGTTTTATATTCTATCTCGCGAGAGTCACTTTGCTGGTCGAGACGTGTCCTGTTACTCTCTCTCTCTCTCTCTCTCTCTCTCTCTCTCTCTCTCTCTCTCTCTCTCTCTCTCTCTCTCTCTCTCTCTCTCTCTCTCTCTCTCGTTGATGCTGTCTTATGGCATTTTTCTTTTTTTCTGGTGTTTGCTGCTCCTTACTTCTCTCTCTCTCTCTCTCTCTCTCTCTCTCTCTCTCTCTCTCTCTCTCTCTCTCTCTCTCTCTCTCTCTCTCTCTCTCTCTCTCTCTCTCTCTCTCTCTCTCTCTCTCTCTCTCTCTCTCTCTCTCTCGTCGTGAACAAAGGAGGCAGGAAGCACGGGACGGACACAATTTCGCCGTATTTTTACGTACATTTCATGGTATGATCCGCACCAAACTCACGCCTGCTAGCACGAAGAGGCATTACCGCTACCAAATAGGCCCCTTCACCCCCCAAAAAACACCATCACCACCACATACCACTACTACCATCGTCCAGTCTTCTCCATTCAAGAGATGAGGCATCACCAACACCAAATATGCCCCCTCCCCCTTCCCCCCAAAGCCCACCACCACCACCACTCTCACCAGGTTCCTTCTGCGTGTTCTTACTGACTTACCTTGCCCGAATATTGACTGGTGACGCTCACACCACCACCATCACCACTACTATCGTCCACTGTCTTCTCTATTCGCCTTCCGATTTTCCCGTCATCTTACGTACCTGTGAAAGGAATGTTAACTTATTAGTTGAGATAAAGGAAAATAGTGGGGATGGGGGTCACTATATGTATAGTGTGGGTTATTGTGTAGATTTTTCTTACTAATGTTTTGTACATATATTAATTTGTGATTAGTTTGATATTGTATTCGTCTTCAGAATGTGTGTTTACTTTATTACTGGATAATGTGGTCAAAAGTAATTGGTATTTTTTGTCTTTCTCAATTTTATGTAATATTTCATCATCATAATTCAAATTCTTACATTTTCTTTTATTGTTCTTTCTGCTACTATATATATTTTTTCTCATACTTCATCTTTTTCATTTTCCTTATATAACTATTTTCTCAACATTCTCATAATCATTTACTTTCTTTATACTAATTTTATTTTATTTTTTTCCTCTTTTCTTACCATCATCTGTGCCTCCCCCACACTTCAATTTCCCCTCCCATCAACCCTTCCACTCCCTGCTCGCTGCGTCTCGACCTGCTCCTCCTCTCGACCTGCTCCTCCTCTCGACCTGCTCCTCCTCTCGACCTGCTCCTCCTCTCGACCTGCTCCTCCTTTCGACCTGCTCCTTCTCCTCCACACATCATCTCCCTCCGACCTGCAGTCAGTTAATTTGACACTCCTTTAGACTCACTGCACCCTTCCCTTCCCTTTCCTTCCCTCCAACTACCACCACTACCTTGACCACTATCTACCATGCACATGACACACACACACACACACACACACACACACACACACACACACACACACACACACACAGTTCATTCTCTGATGGCGTGGTGTACACACAAGACTGATGTAAGGGCAGGTTGGTGCCGTGGAATGACTGGCGCCTCAGGTTATGCCCATCATGAGGAGCCCCCGAGGGTGTCATCCTGCCTTGCCTTACGACACACGCTCCTCCCCCTCCTCCTCCTCCTCCTCCTCCTCCTCCTCCACTCCCTCACATCCTCCCAGACCCTTCCGAAAAAGCCGTCTCGTCCATCCCTCGCTATGTCCTTTGCTGTTTTTCTTTTTTTAACTCTTCTGTTCCTGTTTTTGTGGCGTTGACTTTTTTTCACGGTTCTCCTCTCTTCTTTATGTGTGTGTGTGTGTGTGTGTGTGTGTGTGTGTGTGTGTGTGTGTGTGTGTGTGTGTGTGTGTGTGTGTGTGTGTGTGTGTGTGTGTGTGTGTGTGTGTGTGTGTGTGTGTCATCTGGTCGGTTTTCTACCTTGTCCATAAGTCTTTCATGTGTGTTTCTTTTTCCCTTTTTTTGGGTGTGTTTGTCTCTTGTGTTTGTAAATTGTTTCTGTCTGTCGCTAGTGAATCTATCGTCCTCGCCTCTAGACTTTTTTTTCTCTATACTTCCTTTTTGTATACTTGTTTTTTTCTACACTTTTTTTAACCTTTCAGTAAATACTATTATTATTTCATATTATTTTCAGACATTAGTGATACGCGGATATTCAGTGTTGTTCTTCATTTCAGCATTTTTTCCCAAATATCTGAATCTTCTTAGTCTTTTAGGTGCCTTTTTTCAACTTTGTGCTCACTAGACTAGAGAAAAGTAATGTTTGTACTTGTATAATTTGTGATAGAAATTGTGGTAGTGGTATAAGTAGTAGTAGTGGTAGGAGCAGTAGTAGTAGTAGTAGTAGTAGTAGTAGTAGTAGTAGTAGTAGTAGTAGTAGTAGTAGTAGTAGTAAAAGTAATAATAGTAACTTAAACTGTGAAGGAAATGGGAGATAGAGATAAAGACGAAGAGGAGAAGGAGGAGGAGGAATGGAGAGGCTTTGTGTGGCCATCAAAGTTCGGAGCATAACCATCATCCCCACACGGAGGGAGGGATCGGGGGGGCGTGTCACAGGGGCGAGACATCCAGGCCAAGTGTGTGTTTGGTAATGTCGGTGTTGTGGTGTCGCCTACGTTTCTTTTTCCTCCCCCTTCAAGTGCTTCCTTCAGCTTGGCGTGAATGGCATTGTTCTTTGATGTTTCTGCACTGGACAAGGGTGATGCCTAGCAAGAAATATGTGTGGGGAAAGGGTGATGGATAGTGGTAAAGATATATATTGTTATTCGCCTACAAACGGAGAGATGTGTGGGTGGGTTCGGATATTTGCCGGGTCTGTCTACCTGGCATCGCGCAAGACACCGGGAGACTCACCGAGAAAGTGGATTTTGAGTGGCAGTGGACATTACGCTCATGGTTTTCAGATAGTTCTCCGATACTTCCTGCATAGCATCTTTGAGGTGTATTCTCCTCCTGAAATGGGAAAATCATTGTGTGTGTGGTAGTATGATGATGTGGCTGCAGGTTAAGCGTGGTGCAGGAGGAAGAACCAAACGTAGACCAGCAGGAAGCAGCCAAGGTAGGTAGCAGTCTCTCACCCATAAGACAGGCTGCAGAGATCGTGGGTATCGGTGAATAGAGAAGAAAGGTGAGGGTTGTTGGGGTCTCCTTGGGTGTGAGCTGCTGGGTAGGACACGCCTGTCAGGGTCTTGTGTCAAGTCGCTTGTGTTC
>JACEEZ010022079.1:193455-195955 GCA_016584305.1 Chionoecetes opilio
TTCTCGAGGAAAATGATAAGAATTCGTATCAAAAGAAGAATAAAACGAGCAGACGCTTCAACTATCTTATGGAGGAGGAAGATGAGGGTTGTCTGCCTTGTGATTCACGATGACAAGCGTGTGTTAGACTTCCCTTGAATATAATTGCACGAAGTAGAGAATCCCAGCGTGGCTCTTGACTGCGGGGCGGAACGAACACGAGGAGGAGGACGAGGAATAAGAAAAGGAAGAAGAGGAGGAAGAGGAGGACAAAGAGTAAGAAAAGGAAGAAGAGGAGGAGGGGGAGGACGAAGAGTAAGAAAAGGAAGAAGAGGAGGAGGGGGAGGACGAAGAGTAAGAAAAGGAAGAAGAGGAGGAGGAGGAGGAGGAGGAGGAGGAGGAGGAGGAGGTGGTGGTGGTGGCGTTGTTGATGTGTGTTTTGATGTGTCAGTGTTAAAGGGGCGTTGCTCTTGGTGACCAGCTGAACACTATTTTAGAAGGGTCACACACACACACACACACACACATACACACACAGACACACACACACACACACACACACACACACACACACACACACACACACACACACACACACTCTCTCTCTCTCTATCTCTTTTTTTTTCTCTCTCTCTGAATGTTAATTATTTCAAAACAATCTTCATCTTCAACCATACCAAGAAGTCGAAAAATATTGGTAGGTAAGCTTTTTCTTGTACACTTCTCAATGAAAGTTACGATGCACAGCCTTTCTATCGATAAATAATATAGTAGTAGTAGTAGTAGTAGTAGTAGTAGTAGTAGTAGTAGTAGTAGCAGTAGTAGTAGTAGTAGTAGTAGTAGTAGTAGTAGTATAGTTGCAGAAGTAGTAGTAATAATAGATGTAATGATGATAATGATAATAATAATAATAATAACAATCAACATTAGAACGATTTTCTTCTCAATACTCATGATGTTTCCAATGATATATTTTCCTCGTAATTTGTATAAATGACCACCAAGTCCCGACCTTCCCCGACGTGACACCCGCCTCTTGATAAGCGTTATCGAGTCCTCACTTTTTTTCCACGATAGAGTGACCAGTTTCGTGCAAATCAGAGTGAATAAACGAGCTGCCAGTTACGTAGAGTGAGGGAGGGGAACAAGGGGACACAGCAGGGGAGGCAGGGGAAGAGGGGACACAGGAGGGGAGGAAGGGGAAGAGGGGACGTGGGGAAAGAGACAGAGTAAAGAGAGAGACGGAGGGAAGGAAGAAAAGCGACGAACGAAAGGAGTAAGGGGGGCGTGAAGAACCAAAGGAAAGGGGAAAAGGGAGGGAAAAAATAGGAGGAAAGGGGACAGAGAGGAGAAAGAGCTTTGATGGAAGAAAGGAAGTAGGAAAAGCAGGGGTGAGGGGGATGAGCCAGTCAGCATAAGAGGAGAGAAGGGTGAGGAAGAGAGGAAAATCAGGGTAGAGTGAAAAGAAAAGACAGATACACGAAGGGAACATGAAAGATAATAAAAAAAAACTATGTACACAAAATGAAAGAGGATGAAGAAGAATATGGAGTTAGGGGAGAAAGATGGATATATGGACATATACACACAACAGCTGTATTTTATGTTCACGGAATCCATGACTTACTTACAGTGCAAATATGATTCATTTATCATTTTTATCCAGTGTTGCAGATTTTTCGTCAAATATTGGAATTCCACATCCTTTTTTTTCATTGACTTGTTTGCAACTGAAATCTAATTCTCTCTCTCTCTCTCTCTCTCTCTCTCTCTCTCTCTCTCTCTCTCTCTCTCTCTCTCTCTCTCTCTCTCTCTCTCTCTCTCTCTCTCTCTCTCTCTTTACTCCTCTATGTCAATCACACTTTCCTTCCCATCTCCTCCCCTTCTCTTCCCTCATTATTACCATTATTATTATTATCACTTTCATCATTACTATTATTAACATAACTCCTGCTGCTGTTCGTCCTCTTCACCTTTCATTACTCATCTTCGTAACGACACACTCATCTGCACAACTGTTATCACTCATCTTATCTACAGTGCGTCCTGCTGCCCTCTACTTTCCCTTCCTTCCCTCCCCTCTGTCAGCGCGCCCTACAGCTGTATTTATCGTCAGCAACCATTATCTTTCCCTCGCCCGCCAGCTGTCCTCCCGCGACCCTCACAGAATGTAAACAAGACGAGAGGTCCACGTGGTCTGACCTCACCTCGTGTCTTATTAACTCTACGTGTGTGTTTAGCCTATGTAATAATAATAATAATAATTATTATTATTATTATATTTTCACCCGAAGGCATGCAGTACAAATGAGTGTGTGTGTGTGTGTGTGGGAGTATATATAAGTATGTGTGGGTCGTATTTTTTTAACCCCTTGAGGCCCAGAACGTAATTTTCATTGTAATTTGAGTACCATTAGATGATTTTTAATGAATATAAGCAATGTTTTTTTAGATATGACCTGTTTAGTATCCGTGTCCACTAGCTAATTTGGTTTATTTAGTTACTTTTCGTAATTTTATG
>JACEEZ010022079.1:203455-238455 GCA_016584305.1 Chionoecetes opilio
TTTTGGTTCAGTTCGTCCATAAAACTGAAGGACAAAACGTCTATCTCGATGCGTTGACCTCTCTTACCCTTCTTCCCTCTTCATCCTTCCGTCCATGCATCCATCCTTTCCTTCTCTATGATGCTATCTATGGTGATCTATCTTGCGCATCCTTCCCTTCTTCTTCCATCTCCTTTGACACTCTACTCCTGCTTCCTGTCCCTTCCTTTCCCTTCCCATCCTTTCCCTTCCTTAAAACGCTTCCTTTCCTTTTATTCTTCACCCACCTATCCACCTGTTATGTATATTCTGCTGTGTCCTTCGCTTAATGTCCTTTTCTTGGTTCAATCTGCTGACTTTTCGCTGTCCGGGCCACCTCAAAACAAGTTCATAGCCTCACTGTGTTATGGCGGCTATTCCCCTTGTCCTCACGTCGTTAGAGCGGCTAATCTCCCTCCCGCCCCTCGCCCCGCTGTATACTGCCTCTCCTCCCCTTCTTACAGCTCTTCCTTAACCCTCCCTCATTCTTGTGGGGTTGATCCTGTCCTCGTTATTGTGGCTTCATTCCCGTTTTTCCATCTTCATTATTGTCTCTCTCCCTTCCTGGCCTGCCCACCTCTCTCTCTCTCTCTCTCTCTCTCTCTCTCTCTCTCTCTCTCTCTCTCTCTCTCTCTCTCTCTCTCTCTCTCTCTCTCTCAGGACTGTTGCAAATACGCGCCAAATATATGCACGGACGAAGTCAAGCCAAAGTCTTTGGAGGTCGAAGTTCGTATTGGCGAGAACGAGAAAGCGCAAGAATTGGTAGTGGACGAGTAATAAGCAAAAAGTTTGAACCGGGGAAGTTTAGAAGAGATGACAGCAGTTTGGTGCTCCGGAACAGCCAAAGTCGGCAGGTGTGGAAATTATTGGAACATACAAGTGACTGGTCTTACGGGGACCACTGTCTCTTTGGGAAGACTTGGAAGAACTCGAGTAGATTGGAAAAAAAAAGTATTGTGTTGCATTGAATTTGTAGTTGTTATTGTTGCTTCCAAGTCAAATACATACGCTATTCACGCATTGCATAAGGATACGAGGAGGTGAAGGTATGAGAATGGTCCTTATTTCTACATGCTTTTTCATGTTTACTCTCTAGATATGCAGATTCCTTTCATGCGTGTACTGATGGTTAGAATGATATGCAGTAGTGCGAGTCGTGTGATGTTCTCGCATGTAAATTGTTGAGTCTCTGGAATACATCGGTTATTGCGAGGCAGTGATGTTAAGAGTCGGTGTTCTCTGGCCTCTAATTGCCTCCTGGAATCATGTTGCTCGATTAACATTTAGTGATCGAAGAAAAAGAAGCAATGAAGAGTGAGAAAGTTGAGTTTATGGCACTGTACCCTCTTACACATCCCCCCCTCCCCTCTCTCTCTCTCTCTCTCTCTCTCTCTCTCTCTCTCTCTCTCTCTCTCTCTCTCTCTCTCTCTCTCTCTCTCTCTCTCTCTCTCTCTCTCTTCCTCTCCCTCACTTCACCTCACCTCATTCTCCATCCCGTCACTCCCAACAACATGTCTCCCTCCCTCCTTCCCTATCCTTCTCCTGCACATCTATGGAACAGAAATAGCTCCTCAGGGCTCTTCCTGCCATCCCCTCCTGCTCACCTATCCCTTCGCACCAACCTTCCCGTCCCCTCTTCCAGGTCTTCTGCTATAGTGCCACTGCCACCTCATTCCCATCTCCCCTTCCCTTTCTCACGTACGACTCTCCCCGCCTCTCACCCTCTCACGCCGTCACCAGCAAGCCCCTCCAGCTCAACTCTACACCACTCCAAGGATCTACACAGTTAACGTTTGTAGTCGTCATGTATTTGTAGTAATGACTTGAGTACGGGTGAAGCGAACAATAGGAGTTATGTATTCCCTATATATATTGACTCTCTCTCTCTCTCTCTCTCTCTCTCTCTCTCTCTCTCTCTCTCTCTCTCTCTCTCTCTCTCTCTCTCTCTCTCTCTCTCTCTCTCTCTCCTGGTACAACAATTGGTCCATTTGATACTATTTTTGTCAATTTTACAGCTCATTTTATCGGTTAAAAGTGGAGTTTTAGAACAATCTAACGACTCTCTCTCTCTCTCTCTCTCTCTCTCTCTCTCTCTCTCTCTCTCTCTCTCTCTCTCTCTCCTCTCTCTCTCTCTCTCTCTCTCTCTCTCTCTCTCTCTTCTCACACACACACACACAGCGATATTAAGCCCGAGACATCACGGCGATAGACACATCAGCGTGCACTTAGCCCTTGCCAGCCTCATCCTCGCTCCCTTTGGCCAACACTTCAAAGCTCGATGATGGAGTTTCCTCGACATTATCAGCAACATCATTCACACCGACAGGAATTCGACAGGAAATTCCACTGCCAAGCTTGCTAATTGGACGTTTAAGTACGACGGTATTGAAAAGAAAAGATCACGCGTCATGCAAGAACTTCCATCAGTCTCCTTTCTCCTTTTTCTCTCTCTCTCCCTCACTTCTCTCTCCTCGGCTAACTGGGTTCTCTTAGTTAAAGCCATTAGTGCTGCCTCCCATGACGTCACGCTAACAGATGGGGTCAGCACTCGCTATTACGGTCATTAAGGGTGCTACTCTACTTCGCGTGCTACCCCACTCCCTCTTCCCCCTTGCTCTCCTACCTCGCCATCCCGCCGTTATAAAAGAGAAGCACACGCACTCTATTCTACGTTCAGCCTCCGGGATAAGCTAACGAGGTGCCCGGCGTATAGCTGTGTGCGTGGCGGGGCGGTCTCCTCATTTAACTCTATTTATAAAGACTACTTCAGATTATTGGTTCTGGAGTTCTTACTAATCGCCTTTCGTTGTTGTTGTTTTCATTTTAGCGGGCTCCTACACGCACACACACACACACACACACACACACACACAAACACACGCACGCATACATTTTTGTCTCACCTTCACACACCACACGTCAGTTCGCGATTTTCCCCTTGATTCCAAAGTCTTTCCCTTAGACACAACTATCCCACGGTTCCCTTAAAACCCCCGCTTCTTGGTCATTAAACCCATAGCTAAACCACTCACTCACTGCTTTGCCACTACCTCAACCCCTTAAACCTTGAACCTGCAACCCCAGCTAGCCAACCATTAACTTAACAGCATCGATTCTGTATAGCTGAGAATTTCCCACTCTATCCTCAACCTTTCCTTCTTCCCTTTAGTTTCCTTTCCTTTCCTCTCCTTTCCTTTCCTTTCCTTTCCTCTCGCGCACTTCACCGATATAAAAACATACGTCTCATTTGGCATCCCCTTCAGAGAGAGATGGAGGGAGGGGAGAGGGGTGAAAAAAAAGGAGAGAAATATAAAAAAAAGAGGCCCACTTCAGTATGCATTACATTACTGTTTATACCTGAGCCTCTCCACAGAACCCACCGCTTCCCTCTACCATTAAGTATCGCAGGAGCGCCGTTTACGACTCCCCCGCTGGATAATGGCGATGGTGAACATGGTTAATGGGTTTCCCCTCATCCCCCCCCCTCTCTCTCTCACTCTCTCTCTCTCTCTCTCTCTCTCTCTCTCTCTCTCTCTCTCTCTCTCTCTCTCTCTCTCTCTCTCTCTCTCTCTCTCTCTCTCTCTCTCTCTCTCTCTCTGGCTCAGATGAGAGACAGGAAGTGCACGGAAGCAAATAAAGTAAACGTGTCCAAGGCGCCGTCATTCACTCCCCTCTCTCTCTCTCTCTCTCTCTCTCTCTCTCTCTCTCTCTCTCTCTCTCTCTCTCTCTCTCTCTCTCTCTCACACACAAGCTACTCCCGCCTTCTCGTGCTGGCCAGGAGGAACTTTACGACAGTCGGTTCGTGTGATGTGTCTTTTTTTTCCGGGTTGTTAATGGTGGAATGACTTACAACGAGTATGGTAGAAATTTAAGTGTTGGAGAGAGAGAGAGAGAGAGAGAGAGAGAGAGAGAGAGAGAGAGAGAGAGAGAGAGAGACATGCATGCAGACAAAAAGACAGACAGACAGGGACATAGAAACAGACAGACAGGGACATAGAAACAGAGAGACAGATAAAGAGTGTATATCATCTTAACATTTATATTAAACCTGCAACACAATTGTTTTATTTTCAAATTGTATGTAGCCTTTCGGAATCCAATATCTGCAATGACGCTAAAAACTAGTTTTCATATAAAATCTTTTAAATCCTCAATATTACTTGGCACACACACAAACAAATAAAAACACTTATTGTTGCTGGACCTGCCTACATTTCTCTTCCCCTTTGTCCTTACTTTATATTTACCCTTTTTTCAGGTTTGATTAGATGTTTGCCCTTTTTTACACCCTTTTTTGCCCCTTTTACACCTCTCTTAGTTAAATTATTCACAATCTTTAGCCCGATATTTATGTATATAGAAAAGTAATGTATATAAGCTGTACATATATCTGTGTGTGTGTGTTTGTATGTATGTATGTGTGTGTGTTTGTATGTGTGCGTGAATGTGTGTGTGTGTGTGTGTGTTGGGTGTGTGTGTGTGTGTGTGTGTGTGTATGTGTATGTGTAGGGGTGTGTGTGTGTGTGTGTGTGTGTGTGATGTGAGTGTTGTGGCTTAATTTTGAGTGTGGTTGTGGTTGGTGTGTGGTGATGGTCCAAGACGGACTTGAAGGAAAATAATATAGATACATAAAAGGAACCCAGTAAAGCATAGAAGATGTTTGGGCATGAAGAAGGAACACAAGATTAGCTGGGATGGTTAGGGCCATTTAACGAGAAGAGAGGCGGACATTTTAGGGCCAGGAAGGAGGGGAACACAGATTAATGGAAAGATGGGTAGAGGGCATGGAAGGAGAGGAACACCAAGATTAAGCTGGAAAGATGGTGTTAGAGGACCATGGAAGGAGAGGAACACCAAGATTAAGCTGGAAAGATGGTGTTAGAGGGCCATGGAAGGAGAGGAACGCTTAGATTAAGCTGGGAAGATGGTGTTAGAGAAGATCTGCGCTTGAGAGAATAAGAGAAGAGATGGTAGAAGAAGAGGTGCTTGATTGGGCAGTGGAACCTTCTCTCTCTTTCCCTTTCTCTGCTACTCTCTAGTCTCTACTCACTCCTCGTTTCTCCTGTCTCTCCCTTACCTTCCCTTTTCTACGCCGCAGCTGGTTTCTGTACACAAATAATTACTAGAGTTAACAGTTTCCTTTGCAGGTGCCTCCATCCCCCTCCCCCCACCCACCCTAATGGCACCACTACTTCCGCCCTCACAACCTCCAACATCATGATTATTACGAATTCTAAACTTTGAGTAGCTTAATTAAATTACTAATGGCAGTGCAAATGTTTGGACAGTGCACGGAGGTACCTGCTAATTACCTGTCATTAGAGGGAAGGCCTGAGGAGGGCGAGGGACTGATGGGGGTGATGGGACGAGGCTGATGGGACTGTCTCAAGCACCACGAATGAAGATAATTACAATTGATGAATTAAAACTAGTGATTAGCCAATTCATTGCAAATTTGGATTGGATTGAGACACCAGGGCAGCCCTATTGAGAACTTTGCCCGCATCCTGAAGGGCGCCGAGTGGGTAACGAAGGAGACGAGTGGCGGGTACGATGACTCGGACGTAGGCAGTGCGTATAATGAGGAGTGCTGGAGTAGGGGAACAAAAGAGGCGGAAAATAGGTGAATATTATTAGGTACTTCCCGGCACATGTTGTATATATCTAGCTCTATTTTACCTTGTATGGTGAGAGGTGTGTCGGCAGCTGAACTTCGCCATGGGCACCACAACCACTGCCTCCATGTCCAAGAAACCCCACCGTGAGTCAAGCACAAGCACTAATGATAAATACCCTAATGAATACGTAAGGTGTTTTCTGCGGTCCTGGCCACACCCACACGTCCGGGCAACGCGCCATAAAGTGGTGGTGGTGTGTCACGTCCTCTAGTGCCTCCACTAAGCTACGTTCACAGCTTCCATAAGTTTTTATCCTCCTGCAAATCCTTCCCTGATTCTTTGTTAAAACGTCACATTGTATTTGAAATCAGTTAAACATTATGAGAATTTCAACTCATGCCTTGGCGGCGAATAGACGGCGCACGCCTAGCAAGGCAAGCACAGGGCAGGAAAAGCTACCATGTTATCATTACTCATAACTTTTCTTTCTTACTTTCTTCATGAATTTCTCTGATCTATGACTATTCAGCACCATGATGTTAATTATAAACTATGAAAGATTAACCATTTGAAGCGAATGCCTATCAGATATCAACGTACATGAAATAACAATAGTCACCTTGGATATACGTGGCATTGTGGCAGTAGGATACACTTGCCTCCTCTCACCCCCGCTAACCCTGCTTTAACAGCCTGCTCATCACCTGCCCTCCTGTAATATCTATTATATATAGATGATATGGTATATATATATATATAGGTGATGTAGTAATAAAGAGCAGAAGAAGAACAGGGAGATGAAAGAGGATGACGCAACCAAGATATAAGTGTTGTAACATAATAATTTCATACTAGATAGAACTGGATGAATATGTAAATAATAGTCAGCGAGATTACAATGAAAGAAAATTACATTGAAGAACAATTTACTATGTGCCTCGTATAGGCAAGAATAAATAGTTACTACTGCAGTGTTTTTATATGTTTGACACACAAGGGTGTTTTCCTCTTTAACATGAAGGAAATACTAATCATCATCATCATTATATATATATATATATATATATATATATATATATATATATATATATATATATATATATATATATATATATATATATATATATATATATATATATATATATATCACCCCAGCCTTTCCAGAGGTCTCGAAAAAATGTCTATCTGCTTATCTATTAATTTTTTTTTCATTATTATAATTATCATCACTTCCTTTCGTCTGGTGTCCTTGATCTGTTACATCTTGGAATCTAGTCTTACAGCCCTTTTCTTCACATATTCACATATATTATATACTCTTTTTGTCGAATAACTTAGCCATATCCATGTCAACACAAGACATATACAAAATTTCCTCACACACACACACACACACACACACACACACACACACACACACACACACACACACACACACACACATATACCAAAAAAATACAAACACACGCAAAATTACTGAGTCTTCTTCGTTTACATTTAAAAGATAAAATTTTCATCCTTCAATTCTCCCCTCACCAGGAAATCCGTTTAGATATACCAGAAGCAATACTGTCCGGAGCTGTCTTGTCTAAGCAAAGAGCCACGCCGTTGATGGATTATGGCCGGCACTCGACTGGCACTCATCTTTAGGGTGCCACTCATCGGGGACCCATAAAGCAGGTCGCAGCCGCACGGGTGATTACGCTCTCGACGCTGGCTGGTTCGTTTCGATTCGGTCAACTGAAATTAGTATGTGGTCACAGAGGGATGGAAACTGTCGCTGCGGTTCAGTTTGTTTGTTGCGTTTGTCACAATGATGCCTGAGTGGCGGCGGTGATCGAACAGTCGAACAGAGAGGAAGGGAGAACAATGGTGAAGGAAAGGTGGGCAAGGTAGTGGGTAGTGCCAGGTGAGGTTAGGTTTCGGTCAAGTTTCATTTGATTTATGAACTGGACTGATTGTTTGACGTGTGTTACTGAGATGAGGGTTTGGTTTGATGGCGTATTAGAGGGGTGAATATTGGCCACGCTACTAAATCGTCCTTTATAGTAACTCTGCCCCCTTGTTAGGTCTGACCACTGACATCTATTCTCACACTCCCGCAGACCACTGAACAACACACATCAAATAGAACTCAAAACAAGTAAATATTCACACACGCGAGAATCCAAAGGCAGATAAACCGTCATAATTAACATTTTTATTCCTGGAAACATGAAGATAACTTTTTTTTGCATAAGAGGAAAGGGATGCGGTGAGAAAAAAATATACCAGGAAACATGTGCAACGAAACAATGTTGGGCGGAACGAAACACTAGGGAGGAATGGCGAGGGTGTGGGTGGGGGTGGGGGTTGGTTTGGGGGGGAGGGTTGAAGCAGGGCGTGAGACCACTTCACTCGCTCGGCCGACTGTCCTGCGAGGTAATGAGTGCCAGACATCTCAACGCTCTTCAATAATGACCTAATTTCCTGCCATCCTATCTTCCTCGACTGTCGGCCTCCTGCGGGATGTTTCAGCTGGAACATTTGTGAGAGCAGAGAGAGAGAGAGAGAGAGAGAGAGAGAGAGAGAGAGAGAGAGAGAGAGAGAGAGAGAGAGAGAGAGAGAGAGAGAGAGAGAGAGAGAGAGAGAGAGAGAGAGAGAGAGAGAGAGACGATAGTTTATTCGGCTTGGTGTAATATAATAATGTTCATAATCAATTATAGTCATACAAGCCACGGTCCATTAAGCCCAAGCTCTTTTATGGACCTCATGCTATGATATTTTCGTTGTTGTTCGTGGACTAAAGTGGACTATTGATAAACATTGACATACTTAATAATTTCAAGTAATAAGAGAAGTGATGATAACAAGAGAGAGAGAGAGAGAGAGAGAGAGAGAGAGAGAGAGAGAGAGAGAGAGAGAGGAGAGAGAGAGAGAGAGAGAGAGAGAGAGAGAGAGAGAGAGAGAGAGAGAGAGAGAGAGGACTATGTGTGTGTGTGTGTGTGTTTGATAATTATAATAAAAGCATCTCTTTACCCAAAGCGCGTTAAGAAATGAAAAGAAAGTGGGTTGGGTTGAGTGCCTTACTTAAGAATTCTACTCAAGCAAATATGTCTGAATACATTACCGAATAACGCCTTACAAAGCTTAAACACACACACACACACACACACACACACACACACACACACACACACACACACACACACACACACACACACACACACACACACACACACACAAAACAAGCAGAATCCATTGCACAACATTTCCAATTAAGAAGGACAGGTACGCCTCTGTAATCGGCTGTACCTCTGTTAATTCTCGCGGCGACCCCATTAGCTGACCTGTAAATACCATCTACGCGCTTTATAGATACGAGTTGTGCTCCGTAACGATAACACCGCCTCCGCTCCACGCCCAACGCGGCACCAAGATGGAATTTAAAGGCTTGTTGTATGGCCGTTTTACTGCGAAACTCCTGTTGGATATCGTCATCTGCATTTAGGTGGTGAGGGAGAGAGAGAGAGAGAGAGAGAGAGAGAGAGAGAGAGAGAGAGAGAGAGAGAGAGACCAGACGAGACTAGACGAGACATAAATACAGACAGACAGGCAGGCATACAGTCACACACAGAACGGCAAAATATATCTAACTCAAATCTCATAATGCTAACTCATAATTCCCATGAAGAACTGCTTAACCCAAGTATTTATAAGTGATTCAGATGCTTTATCACAAATTAAAATATTGTATCAAGCAATAAAAGCAGTTACCTCGTACAGTAAACACATGTAAAATCAAATGAATGTGATAGTGATAGAAGCGTTTAAGCTATAAGAGAGGAAAAACGCGTAAGACAACCCCAACAAAAGGGAGAGAATGAAAATATGATTTAAAAAAATTATTCAAAATAGTCGATTTATATAAAAGTATCTAAAAATATATATAAAATAGTCGATTGAAATTAAAGTATCCCCCTCCCGAATGAGAGAGAGAGAGAGAGAGAGAGAGAGAGAGAGAGAGAGAGAGAGAGAGAGAGAGAGAGAGAGAGAGAGAGAGAGAGAGAGAGAGAGAGAGAGAGAGAGAGAGAGAGAGAGAGAGAGAGAGAGAGAGAGAGAGAGAGGAAGCCACACCGCCTCGTTATTATTAATGAGATCGTTCCCAAGTGGACACGACAATCACATTACCAGGAATGGGTGGAAATCGCACCGCCAATGTCCCCTTTAGATTACATTATGCATTGAGCCTTTTATTTAATACGTTGTTGTTGGTACCCGCAGGACGCAGATTTGCAGTTACCGGGGACAGTTATCAAAAGAGACAGGGAGAAGGAAGAGAGGTGGGAGGGAGAGAGGAAGATAGCAGAGAGAGGAATTGAGGAAGAGACGGAAAAGAAAGAAGGTGGGTTTTCTGCGTCTATTTTTTCTTATGCCTTTCTCCATTCCTCCTTCCTTCCTTCCTCCAACCCTTGCTCCTTGACTTCTACTTTTTGCAAGGGGAGGAAAAAACATGAGATAAAAGGAAGATGAAACGAGATGAAGTGCGCATCTGAGAGAGAGAGAGAGAGAGAGAGAGAGAGAGAGAGAGAGAGAGAGAGAGAGAGAGAGAGAGAGAGAGAGAGAGAGAGAGAGAGAGAGAGAGAGAGAGAGAGAGAGAGAGAGAGAGAGAGAGAGAGAGAGAGAGAGAGAGAGAGAAAAAAAACAAGGCATCAGTTAACGAGAGGTTGTTTAGTCTTGTCCTTCACGTTGGATAATATTTACATTTCATCAGATATCGAGCGAGAGCCAGTCCCCCGCCCGTCTCTGTTGACTCGGTATTAAACAGCATTAATATATTTGCTTGGTAATCAAAAGTTAATAACACACCTGGAATAGGGAAATATGCCCCCCTCCCTCCACCTGGGAAGACGGCGACAGACAGTTGTTCCCTTGAAGCTGGTAGAGAAGTGAGATTTAAAGAAAGTGACGACAAAATCCCTGTTAAGAGCACTTCTAGACCAACTTGTGTCGGCTTAAAAAGGAATGTAGTACAAGGAGATCCGTGAGACTTTTTGCCACTCGTAGTTGAGAAAAAATACCGCCCGGCATCAGAGCCTCAGGTGAACACACGTGGCTTAGGTGACGGACTTTATGTATCTGTGTCGATTTTTGGTTCATATCAGAAAGAGGGAGAAGTTTTTTATCCTTGAAGAAGAGGATGATGGTTGTTAAGGTACTGTGAAGATTGAGGATTCTACTGAGGCTTCTTCCTTCAATCGAAAACTAAGGGATAGGTAGAAAAAATGTGGTGGATTTCATGTGGCTGTGTCGACTTTTGGTTCATATCAGAAAGAGGGTAAAGTGTTTTATCCTAGAGGAAGAGGAGCTAGAGTGGGTGTAAAGGTACTGTGAAGATTGAAGATTCTACACAGGCTTCTTTCTTCAATCGAAAACTAGAGGATGGATAAAAAAGAAAAACTTGATCATGTTGGTGTTTGAGACCAAAGAGAAGAAAAACAATTGTTAGAGTTGAGATTTTTTAAGGGTTGCTTTGATGACCCCGGCCTTGAAGACTGGCTATCGCTGCGGCGCCACAACCTATAGGAAGTCACCGGCATCTTATATTAGACGGTCGAAGGCAAAGTTTGTTTCGTGTGTCAAGGTAAAGTGCTAATGGTTCACCTATTGAGTAAAGTATAAGAACAAATAAACCTTATACAACACATCACAGTTTTTGAAGTGCAGGTAGACCATTAGCTTGTTAATGTATATATATATATAATACCGACCAAACGTTAATATATAACGCCCAAAACCAAAACCAAAACCAAAAACACTTCAAATATAAGTCTCTCCCGCCAGGTAATTTTTTTTAACTGACTTATATTTATATAGAAAATGAACAAATTATAAGACAAGGGTAGGTTTCCTTCATGACTCGACTACAAGGGATGTCACATGGGCCGATGCCTTGTGACCTGTGCACTGCGCGACGGCCAATTTCCTATTAACTTAAGTGTGCGTAAGTCTGTATGTCTGTTGTGTGTGTGTGTGTATGTGTGTGTAACAAATCCTGTCCCTTTTGCTGTTCTAGTGACGGGCCGCGAGACGTTTACCCTTACTGATGACAACTATTTTCTAATCAACTCAATCAGGTTTTTGAAAAGTCTCCAGAAGAAAAAGTGCCTCGAATATGTGACCAGAATTGTATAACTTCCAAAGCAACTCCGTATTTGTATTTTTTTCCGAGTCCTACAAACAGGGTGGTGGTGGTAAGCCTTCCCTGCTGACGCTTCTGCTGTGTGGCTGGAAAACTTTGCAGCTATGTATTTTGAGTTTTTTGGCCAATAAAAGAGTGCGGCAGTGTTACGCTCCCTTAACACTGAGGCGACGGTGAGGCCGGAATATTAGAGGCGTGATTGTGCAACGGGAGGAAAGGGTGTAGGTGGGAGAGGAACAAGGAATGGGAGAGAAAGGAGGAAAGGAATGATGAAACTCAGAGATGGAGAGAATAAAAATAAGAAATAGAGATAGGAGAGAAAAGAGGAAGGAAAAGAATGATGAGATGAAAGACTCAAAGATGGAGAGAATAAGAGAGATAGGAGGGAAAGAAGGAAGGAAGGAAATGATGAGATGAAAGACTCAAAGATGAAGAGAATAAGAGAGATAGGAGGGAAAGAAGGAAGGAAGGGAATGATGAGACTCAAGAATCAAAGATGAATAGAATAAGAGAGATGACACCTAAAAGCCTTCACTACACTGCTTCCATTATATACGTAATTCACACACTTGGCCACTCAAGAGTCCTTGAGGTGGATTCCCCAGATGCGTTTCTTCCTTTTTAGCTCCACTATTTCCTGTAATATATCACAGCCGTATAAGAACTGGGGAAAGATAAACTGTATTTGAGGGGAGGGAAAGACAAAATTAAAATCTAGACCAAATTAGGGGAGAGAAACCCTTTCCCAAAAGGGAAACAGAAGACAAAACAAGACAGAAAAATTAAACAGGACGGGCCAAAAAAAAAAGAGGGTAAATGCAGGAAGGAAGAAGGATAGACGTAACCCACTTAATTACATTCAGACTTTTTCTTGACATGCTTTCGAATACATTAGAGAAATTCGACTAAACATCTATTACTATAACACTCCTGAAGCCGTCTTGGTCATCCTGTAAATATTTAAAGGTTATTGTCAGGTTGAAACTTTTCTGGAGAATTAAAGGTTTATTTAATGTATAAAGGAGGAGGAGGGGGGAGGGGGGAGGGGGGGAGGAGAGGGGGGGAAGAGGAGGTGGGGGCAAGAAGGGAGGGGGAGGAGGGGGGTGGTGGGGGTGGTGCAGGGGAGGAGGAGGAGGAGGGGGGAAGGGGTTTGGTGATGGGGGTTTGCAAGGGGGGGAGGAGTTTTAAAAGGGAAAGGAAAGGAGAAGGAAAGGAGGGGGTGGTGGGGGTGGTGGTGGTGGTGGGGGTGGTGGTGCGGGAAAGAAGGAGGATTACATAGGATTACATAGGAATAACAACACCGGGAAAACCTATTGGTCCATGACGAGGGTATTTTGCTAATTTACATACTACTAACAAACAACTACTTGAAAGAAAACTTTTGGAAAGGATCCCATGCCCTTTAAAAAAAGATAGGAAAGGGAATTTTTCATAGTGCGAAAAATGGGGATGAAAAAATACAACTACAACTACCACAAACCACTAAAACTAATCGATCCGGGGGACTAAATATAATTTCCGGGGGGGCATTTACCCTTTCCCCATTTATTTTAAACGGTGCCGTAAAGTCTTTTTTTAAATGTAGTTTTTTGGGTGCTGGTTTGGGGGGGGGGGGGGGGGGGGGGCCCAACATTTGTGGTAACTTTTTCCCAAAGCATCAACGCTCTCACATTGAAATAATTTTTTACGGAAAAATTCATGATCCCAACGTTGACCTTTTTATTTTTTTAAACCATTTTTTCTTGTTGTCACTTGATTTTGGAAAGCTCGAATGGTTTTCTCTTGATTAATGACATAAAATTTCCTTTTTAGGATTTTAAAAGGGTTTCAAATCAAGTCCCCAGGATTCTACAACCCCTTTTAAGGAAAAATTTAATTTTTCCGCGTCCCCTCTTCATAAGTTTTAATTTCGCAAGTTTGGTTTTGGGTTTGGTTGCTCTTTTTTTGCACTGTTTCCCAAATTTTTTCCCTTGGTCTTTTACGAAACAGGGCACCAAAATTGGGGACGGCATTTTCCCAAAAGTGTGGCCAAACCAAGGACTTGTAAAATTTGGTGTCTTTTACTTTCGGATTTTTTGTGTTAAAAATTTTGGCGTTTAATAAAGCCCAACATCATATTCCCCTTTTTATTTGGCACTAGGCAATGCGGGGGGGTTTTTAAAAATCATTACGATAAATGACCCCAAAAAAAAAAAAAAAAAACCCTTTTTTTGCTGTACTTCATTTAACGATTTATTTTTGCTTTTGATATTTAAATTTTTTGAGGTTATCGTTGCTATTTTCTTACTTTACTTTTATGGGAAATTGAATTTTAAAAAGCCTTTTTACTCCAGTCTGATAGTTTGTCGAGGTCATTTTTGTAGGGAGTTTCGCAGTTTTCTCTAGTATAGGGTTTTAAACCGCCAAATTTGGTGTCGTCTGAAAATTTGATATTTTGGGATACAAGTCCGAAAGTCCAGATCTTTGTATAAAAGAAAAAAAGGACCCAAGACCGAGCCCGGGCCCCCACTAGTAACTTCAACCCAATCAGATTTTTTTCAACCATTTTTTTAAATACCCTTTTTTTAATTTAAAACCCAATCCCCAAATTTCCATGAAAATAGTTGCTCTCCCAAGCCATTTTGCCCTTAGTTTTGGTAAAAAGTCGTTTTGGGGGAAACTGAAATCGAAGGCTTTCTAAAAATAAAGGTTATTACACCCCGAGGGAATTTTAGCGCCCCCAGTTTTGAATAAATGACTTAAAAAAAATCCGTAGGTTTTTTAAGCGGATCTCTTTTTTTTCAAAATCCATGCGGCGATTTTTAATATTGAGTTTTTTCCCATCGAGAAAAGACACTATTTTATCCCGAAATTTTTCTAAAAATAGTTTTAAAATCCCCGACGTTAGACAAATTTGGGGCGAAAATTTTACTTGCAGGCTCTTACCCCCCTTTTTTTAATTCTTTGAAACCCTTAGCAAATTTCCACATACGGAACATTTTTGCCCAAAATTACGATTTATTGAGGATAATTTTAGTGGAAGCGGAAGGGTTTACTGTGACAAATTTGCGAAGTAAACGCGGCGAAAATTTTGTCCACCCCCACGGATTTTGCTGGGTCAAATTTTTTGCAAAACTTTGAAAACTTCGTCTACTGTTATCTTTTTCCTATTTCCCAAACTATAACTTTCGAGTCCCGCATAAAATGTTTACTGGTTCTGGTAATGGGGCTTTGTCTTTTTTTAATAAATACCGCATTAAAATAAGCTTTTAGTACGCCCGCCCTGCCCTTTTTTATTTTACCAAAATGTTATTTTTATCTTTTTAGTGGCCCAATTTCTAGTTTTACGTTTTTTTTTTACTTCGAACGTATTTAAAGAACCTTTCCCCGGGTTTTATTTTTGGGTTCCTTTTTCAATTTTTTTTTTTCCCTACTCGCGCTTTTTTAAATCCTTTAAAAAATCCCCTTTCAAAAGTCGTTTTAAAGTCATTGTATTTTCTATAATCCCGTCCCATTTGATCGCTTGTAAAATTTTTACGCTCGGCGCTTTCTGCCAAAGATTTGTTGAATCCCATTAGTACCAACTGGGGCCCGTTTATGTTATTCAGAAAGTTTTTCCCACCCTGGGAACATGTTTTTCAAACCCCCGATCGGAGTTTTTTTTGTGAAAACTTACACATTTTTCCGCATTATTTCCGTTTAGTAGGGCAATCCAATCAACTTTGCTTAGTACCCTGCATCTTTTGAAATCCGCTTTTTATAAATTGGGGGAAAAATAAACCCATTTTTTGTGATTTTTACATTGCAAATTTTTGCCGCAAACTGATTTTAAACCTTTTGAATCGGGGTGTTTGCTAGAGTTTTACCTATATCGCAAATAATCAATCAGATCATGTCGGGAGTGAAACTAAATCTAGGGGGTACTATTATTTCCCCTTTTAGGCTCCGGACCACCTGATTTTTAAAAATACTTTTGTTTTTCCTATCCCAAACAATCGCATACCTTCTCTATCAGCAAATTTTTATTCCAGTTTATACGAGGTTTGGTTTAAAAACTCCACATATAAATTTTACCCTTTTATTGTTGACAACCCGGGGCTTTATCCCCCTCTAGAGGAGGCAACGCTTTTTGGGATTTTTTTGAGGAGGGGGAGGGGAAAGGGGGAGGGGGAGGAGGAGGAGGAAAGGGAGGAGGAAAAGGAGGATGAGGAGGGAGGAAGAGGAAGGGGTAAGGAGGAAGGAGGAGGAAAAAAAAAGGGGGGAAAGGGGGAGGCGGGTGTTCAGCATTGGTGAGGCGATACGCGGGTCCCTCAGGTATCAACACGGGCCGCTGGAGCTTCAGAATGATCAGGGCAATTACGCTAGTTAGCCAGGTGCAGGAGGACCAATTAGGCAACACGACGTGGCTCTCCCGAGGGCCAGGACTGTTCTTCACTTGACACTTATTCATTTTTTTGCTCTCTCCCTCGATTCCACTCTCCTCACCGAAATGTCACCGATATTGTGTAAGTGAGGCCTTGATGAGGTGATGTAGCCATGGTAAGGTTGGTGTACAGGAATAAAAGGTGAAGGGTTTTGGCGTCAGAAATTTTGTGATAGCAAAAAAAGATCGAAAAAGGGAAATGTAAAGGGGGAGGAATGAAAAAACAGGAGAGAAGAGGAGGGAGAGGGAGTGATAGTAGGATAGGGGAGGGTACGTACCACTTAGATAGTTAGGAGGGGCTGTGGAGAGGGGGGAAAGGGGGAGAAAACTACCTGCCGCCACCATTGGGTAACAAGGGATGACGGCTATTTGCCTTATATGGACCGAAGTGTGGCGGTGGATGTACCTTTGTGGTCGCTGCACCGCCGCTTCCCTGTGCCCTCTGACAACACCGACAAACAAACTTACCCTAACCGTAACTTAACGTAACCTAACCTGACGTGTTCAAGAGTAAACGCCACATACTGTTGCAGAAAACGGGAATATGCCACCGGGATATGTGGTTACGGAGGGAAAATATATACGTTCTTACTTCATTTTAACCTCACCCATTGTTACTCTTACTCATCATGTCGAATTGTGGATTAGTGATAAGACCCGGCTTCATACTACGATATACGGGTGCGATCTGTTGGCGCGCAAGCATGTGTAACCAAAAGTTCAGCTGTCGGCATACGTTTCTATATCTCCCGCACACACACACACACACACACACACACACACACACACACACACACACACCCAAAACACACTAACACACACACACAAACTGCAGTTCACATGGGATTTCACTAAACGGCTAACTTCAGCGGCCACCCCGTTAATTCCACCTATTTGCACTGGAGTGAAATATCGCGTGTATGGCGCTGGTGCGTCCGTTCGAAAGTGCCCGCAGGTTGGAATCTCTCTGAGAAGGAATGCCCGTAGCTTCAAGCAATTTTTTTTTATTCCGCACCCAAATGAAAGCTGTATATCGTTTTCAGTAAGTAATATTATGTTTGGATAAGCTAAATCGTAAAACTGTGATGTCATTTGATATTGTCTTGTCATAGTCATATATCTCTCCCATTACACTTTACTTTGGTAAAATGTATAAGTATTACTTTACACATGCAAATATTTTTACAGGAGGGAGGTGTGAGGGCTGTTAAAGGGGGTTAGGGGGGGAGGGGAGGCAAGTTATCCTACTGCCACAATGCCACGTATATCCAAGGTGACTATTGTTATTTCATGTACTTGTATTGATAGGCTTTCGCTTAAAATGTTAATTCTTTCATAGTTTTTAATTACATCATGGTGCTAAAATAGTCATAGATCAGAGAATTCAAAAGAAAAAAAAATTTAAGAGTAGTGATAACATGGTAGTTTTTTCCTGCCCTGTCTTGCCTTGCTAGGGGGGGCCGTCTATTCGCCCCCAAGGCATGAGGGGAAATTCTCATAATTTTTAACGATTTCAAAACAATGGACGTTTAACAAAAATCAGGAAGGATTTGCAGAGGATAAAAACTTTTGGAAGCTGTGAACGTAGCTTAGTGGAGGCACTAGAGGGCGTGCACACCACCACCACTTTATGGGGCGTTCCCCGGCGTGTGGGTGGGACAGGACCGCAGAAAAAACCTTTCGTATTCATTAGGGTATTTACTTAGTGCTTGTGCTTGACTCCGGGGGGGTTTTTGTGGGGCTGAGGGAGTGGTTGTGGGCCCCGGGGAGGTTCAGTGCCGACACACTTCTCACCATGCAAGGTAAAATAGAGCTAGATATATATAACATGTGCCCGGGAAGTACTTAATAATATTCATACTCCTTCCCTTGTCTTACTTTTCACCCCTTTCCATCCTTAATGTTACCTTTCCTTCATTATATGTCCTATAATTATCATCCGCTGCTTGTCACTTCTTTTCTTTCGTCCACCTTATAATAGGGGCATCCTGCTCCACCCACCGCCACCCTCCACGTTTATTTTACTCCACCCTCATAAACAATCCGATCACCATGTACTATGTTTAATCCCTTCCATCATTTGACAACCACTACCTTAATAAACCTGCAGAAAATATCCACATACTCTATTGCGTGCGTTCGTATACCAATAAAGCTTCATTTACACGGAGCGGGTGATAGGCTACCCACGTCCGCGATTCTCCTCAGCCGGGGCTGGTGCCGGGATCGCCACCCTCCCCTGTGTTCCAGTTTGCTTTGTGCAGCTATGGACTGTGATCGGCTTCTCCTTTGCCTCTTGTATCAGGGAAGGAAAAAGAGTCATGTGCGTAAATTATGGGTGCATCCCTTGATTGCAGAAAACAGATAGTTTTAGATAGCATTTAACCCCTTTCACGACCTGCGAAAGGATACTATTGTTTTTTTTTTCTTTTCAACTACGTACTTTCATATATCAATAACCTTTTTCAGCAATCACGTTGATATCCGACGCAATCTATTGAATGAGCTTTGGTTGTGGAAAGATGCGCGGAGCATAGGTTTGACCCCGCTTCCCATGCGAACACATGCATTAGAAGCCACAACCTGATCCACCTGTGCGCGGAGGCGGGTGTTCGGGTGCCGCAGGGGGAACCCATGATGCATTTTGCCCCTGTGCGGCCGACACCCGCCTCCTGCGCTGTGTGACAGGTTCCATTCAAGACATCAGTCATAAGTTTGAGCTGATCCGCGGCTAGACGTAGACGCGGGTATCACTGCTCCATTTGAAAGGGGCCGCAGAGGCCTTTCACACGGAGCGGGTGATGTCTGGCTCTAGGCAGACCTGCTCGAACCTGTGACTGATGTTTTCAATAGAACCTTTCACGCGGCGCGGAGGACGGTTGTCTGGACGAAACACGGACGCGGGTATCATCCACTCCGTGTTAAAGAGATAGGATGTATCTGTATATAGGGTATTTATTTTCATATATATATATATATATATATATATATATATATATACACGTATGAATCAGGCAGATGGGTAATTAACAGGCAGAATAGAATGAAATAATGATGTATGTACTGAAACTTAGAGTTTGGTACATTACATACAGATGTATGAAATTGGTATACATAACCAAAAGCTTCATAACACACACACCACACACACACACACACACACACACACACACATTTCTTCACCAACCACTCGTTCACCTCCCTCCTTCCCGTAATCTCCCTCCGTCATTACCCATTAGAGGTCATTATCCCTCTAAGGTTTCCCAATTAGTAAATCATCCTCAGAGGTACTTGGATTCATACAGGCTTAGAACGTGTTTCATAAATAAGTCATTCCTTGTGTGTGCCCGGCATGTGGTGGGAGTGTATTTTTTTTTTGGGGGGGGGGTTTAATTAACATTTTCATGACAAACTTAATCAATGACTATTTGGTTGTATCACTCACACACACACACACACACACACACACACACACACACACACACACACACACACACACACACACACACACACACACACTCACTTACACACACACACACACACACACACACACTTACACAAACACACACACACACACACACACACACACACAACACACACACACACACACACACTTACACAAAACACACATATACATACACACACACACACACACACACACACACACACACACACACACACACACACACACACACACACATAGAACATCACATCGCTATCATGAGACACAAGTGAGTGGCGGGAGTGTGACGGAGCTCATTGTTATTCATGTGTTGGGGTTGTGAGGGGAACAAATTTATAGGTTGTCGTGACCAAACTGTTAAGCTAGTTTGTATTTGTGACGTCTGGTGGTACTGGCACTGTATGGCGGCGTCTCCAGGCACTGTCTGATGGAAGTGTCGGAGCTCAGCCTTGGGAAGGGAAGGATTCAAACTGGAAAAGCGTAGATTAAAAAAAGAAATAGGGAGAAACTGGTTCACAAATAGGGTGGTAAATGCTTGGAATGGTATCAGTCGTCAGGTGCTTAGTGCAGAATCAATAGGGAGTTTTAAAAGGAGGCTAGACAACTTGAAAGATGGATGTAGGTAGTGTTAAGTAACAGAAACTACCACGTGTATGTCTCGCGGCCTCTTGTAGCTTCCTTATTCTCATATGTTCTTAGTATCTGGGGGTGATTTTAGCAAGAGAACATAGAGGCAATAGCTGTGAAGACTAACACATTATTCTTTGGTTGAGTCTTAGGACAGTGTAAGGGTTGTGTCGTGGTAAAGTGTCAGGAACTACCACGTGTAGGCCTCGCGGCCTCTTGTAGCTTCCTTATTTTCTTATGTTCTTATGTAGGGAAGTTTTTCAAGGTTATGGCAGGACTGGATCGCCTCGAATAAAGCAGACCAGCAGTAATTTTCGTCTGGCCCAAATATGAATCAACAGGAGAGAAGCAATTAACTATGACATATGGGATAATATAAGTGATTTACTGTGGGATCTTACTATTATCGTGCATACCATTGTTCTCCTAGTGAGTTGTGGCCTAATGTATGATTACATATTATTATTATTATTATTATTATTATTATTATTATTATTATTATTATTATTATTATTATTATTATTTTCATCATTATTATTATTGCTATGTTTATTTTTATCATTATTACTATTTCTATCATATTATTTGTATTTGTATTATTATTTTTATTATTATTATTATTATTATTATTATTATTATTATTATTATTATTATTATTATTATTATTATCATCAGCATCATCATCATTACCAATATATTAATAATAATTACTATTATTATCGTCAGTATCATTATGTCAGGTTTCAAATGTGTGAATCTGCAATAAACTAAAGGGATGACCTAATCAAAATATTTAGCCTAGTATGCGTTTGCGACCTTGAGTGTGAGGTTTTTAGTCCCGTTTTACTTTACTTTATACTTTTACGTCAAATGACACTTAGGCCCGTCTAGTGCAATGGTTGCTCCGCTCACAACACTAGAGTGAGAGAGATTTGTGCAAACTGCAGACTTCAGAAAGTAGCCTCGTGTGTTTGCCACGAGCGGCCGTCACACACCTTGATGCCACCTAATTAAGCCTCAGTGTGGTCGTGAATGAGATGGGCGGGTCGTCTCAGCCCCCCCCCCCCCCACCCCACACACACACACACACACCACCTCCGTCACGAGCTTGGTGGAGCGTCACAAGGCGTGTTGGAGGAAGGGCCGTCACCGTCTCATCACCAGTCTGCGAAACCGGCGTCTTTTAACTGGTAGACAGAAAACGTGTTGGAAGTGAAGGTGAAAGCAAATCAGCAGCGCCTTCATCGCCTGGGCACGTGTGGCTTCTCGGTAATACGTTTCCTCCATCGTC
Source organism: Chionoecetes opilio (assembly GCA_016584305.1). Classification (NCBI taxonomy): domain Eukaryota; kingdom Metazoa; phylum Arthropoda; class Malacostraca; order Decapoda; family Majidae; genus Chionoecetes; species Chionoecetes opilio. The sequence continues at coordinate 225,056 of JACEEZ010022079.1, forward strand.
TCTATTCCATTCCCTTCGCAAAACATGACTTTAAAACGCCTTCAGCTTGATCTCGATTTTTTTACCTTGTGAACCGTATGCATTGCAATCACCACCTCTGATGCGAAATAGACTTATACATCCGAAGCTTCCTCACAATTTCTATTAGTTTTCCTATGTCTCAGCGACAGAGAGACGCAGCCTAGACCAGGAGGACGAGGACGAGGACGAGGAGTAAGAGAAGCTGGAGAAGGGTGGCAGAATGAGATGCCCATTTTCTCAATATAGCCGAGAGACGTCAGGCCACCAAATCTAATTTCATGGGTGGCGAACACGAGTCTGGACACGGTATAGGAAGGAGGTGGGAGGTGAGAGAGATGGGTGGTGGGATGGGCGGGAGGTGAGGGCGTAACGATGGGACAGTATTGGAGATCCACACTTATACGCATCAGTCAGGCCATTACAAAAACGCAAACACTCTGGTCGCTACACAAATGTATAGCACGGTCCTGCATGCGAGCAAGTGTGCAAATATTGACAAAAGCATTTCATAAAAGCCAGCTCACTCAACTATCCTCTCTCTCTCTCTCTCTCTCTCTCTCTCTCTCTCTCTCTCTCTCTCTCTCTCTCTCTCTCTCTCTCTCTCTCTCTCTCTCTCTCTCTCTCTCTCTCTCTCTTTGTAACAACCGTGGTTCCAATTTCAAAATATAAAAATGACGGAGTAATAAAGTGGGGTTAGATATTAACGGCGGAAACGGAGCGAACGGCGATCCATGATTCGATTCCCAGCGGCGGTAGAGGAACAGAAAAGGTAATGCGTCGTGCGCTGAGGAACCCCCCTTCCCCTCACTCCCCACTTCCACCCTCCCCGCCCCCTTTACACCACCTAGCGGAGGGGAAGTGAGGAGAGGGGATAAAGTAGATAGAAGAGAGAGAGAGAGAGAGAGAGAGAGAGAGAGAGAGAGAGAGAGAGAGAGAGAGAGAGAGAGAGAGAGAGAGAGAGAGAGAGAGAGAGAGAGAGAGAGAGAGAGAGAGAGAGAATGATAGAAGTGGCGGTAATGAAAATAGAATAGGTGTTATATTTCCTCCCTGGAGAGTTGGTATAGTGGTGATGGTGTGAGAGGGCATTGGGGAGAGAGGATGCAGGGAGAGAGAGGGGACAGGAGAGGAAGGATAATGGCAGGAGAGGGAGGTTGAGGGGTTGAGTGAGAGTGGGAGGGGTTTGGGGTTGTATAGTGGGATGAGAGGGTACGAGAGAGAGCGGGGAAGGGTGTGAGAGGGAGAGGAGTGGGAGGGTGAGGGTGGATGTCAGGGATATGTGAGTGGGATGTGATAGAGGACGGAAAAGGATGAGGTGATGGTAAGGACATAGAGGTTGTTGTCTCATCTATGCAATGAGGTGTGAGGAGGCTTGTGTTCGTATATGTATACCTGGATATATTAGAACATAAGAAAGTAAGGAAGCTACAAGAGGCCGTGAGACCTACACGAGGTAGTTCCTGTGTAAAGAAAGGTTAAGAGTAGTTTTTTTGTGGGAGGAATCGACGACAATGATGATGATAGTGCTGATAGTGACGATGATGCAGTAGATGCCGGGAGTTACTTCAAGAGGAATATATTTCGGAAAAACGAAGAGGGAAGAGGAAGAGGAGGAAGAGGCAATGGCAGAAGAGGAGGAAGAGGAAGAGGAAGATTTAATGGCAGAGGAGGAGGAAGAGGAAATTCTATTATAAAGTATGTTTTCTAGATTGTATATATTTGTTTATTTTATCATGTCTGCGAAGTTTGACTTTACGTATCCGTAATATATCCGTAACTCTATTGACGTAGGTAAATGGAACGATGATTTTAATGTTTAGTAGCAAAAAAGGAATCCAGTATATATCCTCTGTTCCATCTGACAGGAAGAAATACGTAGCAGAACGCCCTTACCAGACCTAAACATAGACGGTTACTGATGTTTATTTACTAGAAAATTATTGGTTCATTGCATTTTTTTATCTTTTTCTATGTATCATTACGGCAATGTTCAATGTTTAGACAATGTAATTATTAGTAGCTCATGCAGACACTGGCAGATAGTAAGCTTGTTAATGTGACGGGATGTTACTGACATGGGTTGGCATAGAGGACAACACGACTGATAGGCAATGTATTTGACTTTCTTTAGATAATTTCAGAGCAGAAATCGAACTGTGGTAACAAGATAATGATACACTCTTAAATTTCATTGCCCTAGCTATCGTCTCTCTCTCTCTCTCTCTCTCTCTCTCTCTCTCTCTCTCTCTCTCTCTCTCTCTCTCTCTCTCTCTCTCTCTCTCTCTCTCTCTCTCTCTCTCTCTCTCTCTCTGTATGTCTGTCTGTCTCTCTGTTTGTCTGTCTCTCTGTCTGTCTGTCTGTCTGTCTGTCTGTCTCTGTCTCTGTCTCTCTCTTTCACTTTTTTTTTTTTTTTTTTTTTTTCATTTAAATAACTTACATCATGGTTGACATGGGGCTACAATTGGTAAGGAGGTTGATGAAGGCATTAAGTGGCAGAAGCTAAAGATGTCCCCTGAAAGCTATGCCTTGTAAGATAATAACTAAGTAGTAAGTAAGTACACAGCGTTACAGGCTGCGGGTCACTTTCCGTCACAGGCACTTGTCAGGCGCACCATTGACACGTACACTGTATGTCACTGTGTCTACTAAATGTCAATGTGTGTCACTATGTATGTGTCACTGTGTCACTGTGTGTCACTAATGACACGACACTGTATCACGCCTTACGGTCACTAAGGCGGATGTAAGCGGCACCATCTGTGGGCCGCCACCTTCACCTGCTGGGTGTTCATGGCCACGACAGCCACCTCAACCGTGAAGGCGTTCCACAGTGTCGCTCTGCCTCTCTCTCTCTCTCTCTCTCTCTCTCTCTCTCTCTCTCTCTCTCTCTCTCTCTCTCTCTCTCTCTCTTCTCTCCTCCCTGGCTGTGGTGACGTCGCCCCGATCCGTCACCTGAAGCCACGCAATCAATGATCCCTATTACAGGTAGGCTTAGGGTCGATGGCGGCCTGTCACCATCCATCACGCTGGTCACCTGTGACGTGGAGCCTTCCATGATTAGACGCACCTGATCCCCTCTCTCTCCCTCTCTCTCTCTCTCTCTCTCTCTCTCTCTCTCTCTCTCTCTCTCTCTCTCTCTCTCTCTCTCTCTCTCTCTCTCTCTCTCTCTCACATTCTTTTTCGTTGATGGTGTTTTCATTTGTTTCTTTAATTTTTTCCGTCTTTGCAGTTCCTTTTTACTATTCTGATCATAACATAATTTTCTTCTTCATTTTTATCTTTCTTCATCATCATCTTACTTTTCATCTTCTTCCTCCTCTTCATCATTATCATTATTACCATCATATTTTAATCCTCATTTTCATCTTCCTCCCTCTCATCTTCATAATCATCTTCTATTGCTCTTTATGCGTCGTCTTATATATAATAGTCATTCTTCTTCGTCTTCATCTCATTTTCCCGCGTTTTGTTCGCCTTCATGTTATTACCTCCGCCAACGAAGTTGGTGAGGTTATGTTTTCACCCCGATCTGTCTGTCTGTCTGTCTGTCTGTCTGTCTGTTAGTGTACAGGATTTCTCGAAAAGTTACAAATAGATTTGGACCAAATCGGTTATACCAAGATCTATTTGGTAAAGGAAGAACTAATTTAATTTTGGATGAAATCTATTGACAACTGATTGCCATGGCAATCAATTGAGTGAATATTCTCGGAGTATGCGCTCCTAGAGTGCAATATTTATATATATATGAATAATATATATATTATTCTTTATATTGAAAATATTGGTTTTTATATGTTATGTATATATATATATATATAGTATAGTATATATATTATATAGTTATAGTTATTTGTGAAATATTGGGGGGGTATGGCTCTACTGAGTGCCCCCCCCCCTAGATACTTATAATTAGTATCTCACTTGGAATCACCATTTTTTTTGTCATTGCCTCTTGTCACTACCTTCCTAAATTGTAGTTGAGTGTGGTGTGTGTAGTGTGTGCTGTCCTGCGTTGTGTGTGTGTGTGTCTAGGTCTGTGTGGCCATGTCTGTCTGCGCGTGCGCCGCGCTCGATCACATAATATCCCACCAGCTTTACCTTTTTCCTCCTCTTCACTTTATATCATTTCTTCCTGACCCCACTCATCCCCTTCCTTCACCTGAACCACCAAGAGTACTGTACATACATACCAAGCCATCCTCCCTGCCCATACTTTTCTTATTTTTCACTCATTTCCCTCCCATCCCTTCCTCCCTCCCATCCCTTCCTCCCTCCCATCCCTTCCTCCTCCCATCCCTTCCTTCCTTCCCTCCCTTCCTCTCTTCCCCACTTTGGAATCCTCTGCTTGGAAACGTGACAAAAACATTTATGGAAAGGCTTTCCTTTTGATATTTTTGAGAGCTGCTCCCCAGAAACAACTTTTCATGTGGAATTTTTTATTATTATTTTCCCTGCGGTAAACTCACACACACACACACTCTCTCTCTCTCTCTCTCTCTCTCTCTCTCTCTCTCTCTCTCTCTCTCTCTCTCTCTCTCTCTCTCTCTCTCTCTTCTTCATTTTCTCCTTAACTCCTGTATTCCTTTGCTCGTATACATATATCCATCTACGTTTATCTCTTCCCATCTTCCTCACTCTGTCCTTCCTTCCCTCCATTCCTCATCCTCACCTATCATCCCTCCGTCTTGTTTTTTCTCTTTCTTTTTGTTTTTACGATAGGATTCTAGACTCACAGGCATCGTCTACTTGGTCACTGTTGAATCGTCATTGTTTTTCCATTGACTTCGAAGTTCCAGAGACGAATGATAAATAAAGCGTCCGGTGTAAAGATTTTGTGTTGTTATTGATTTAGATTTTTCGTCATTTGCATTAGTATTTATTTTTTTATAATTTATTCATTAGTCTGTTGCTGCGATTTTTTTTTCTCGTTTAATATCCTTATCAATGTCGTCCATGCTCTTGCCGCCCATGTTTTTCTTTCTTTTTTCTTTCTTTCTTTCTTTCTTTCTTTATGTATATATGTAAATGTGTGTGCGTGTGAAGCAGACATATATATATATAATTCATGTCTGTCGTTGTATATCCTACTGTATCATTCATTTCCCTTGTATGTTTGTGTGTGTGTATGTGTGTGTTGTGTGTGTGTGTGTGTGTGTGTGTGTGTGTGTGTGTCATTCACCCATGGATTTGTCCACGTGAGCTGGCTCGCGATCGCCAGTTTCACCCTCCCGGTGCGAGCTTGGAGCTCATTATTACCGATCTTTGGGTAATGCTGGGACCTCACACACCACACACACCCATCCCCTGCTCAAGGGGTACAGTAACCGCCTGAATTTGTCAGTGAAAAATCCACGTGAGCAGTGAGGATTCGAACCGGCTACCACAGAATGGCAGTCCAGCGCGCTATCAACTGGACCAAAGGGACGGTTACTAACATGTCCATCGGACGTGTGTGTGTGTGTGTGTAAGTAACACCTCGCATAGCACCTTTTTTTGTATTTTTCAGTATTTATATATTAATATTTAGCCTCAATATGTACAGTAATAGGAAATGAAGTGGGTTTGATTAGGCATTTTAATATCTCTCTCTCTCTCTCTCTCTCTCTCTCTCTCTCTCTCTCTCTCTCTCTCTCTCTCTCTCTCTCTCTCTCTCTCTCTCTCTCTCTCTCTCTCTCTCTCTCTCTCTCTCTCTCTCTCTTTTTTTTTTACTCCTGCCGTAGTACTCTCGTCTTTCTTCTGGTCTCCTGAAAACAGTCCAGACGCCGCCACACCCTCGCACGGGTGGCAGCTGTAATACGTTTCCTCCTCCGCCCGCCAACTCTCCTACCCAGTAAATTTTCCTTTGGGCGGCGTCGTAATGATATTAAGTGGGAGTTTTATCACCATTTTGCAGCGGTAGATTTACTGTCCCGCCCCAAAGCTGATGACATGGCTACACTGAGCTGCCTCCGACAGGTTAGCCGAAGGGAAAGGAAGGAAAAGGAAGGGATAGGATGGGAAGGGAACGGAATGGGTTGGGTAAGGATGGGAAGGGAAGACATGGGATAGGTAGGAATGGCAAGAGGTGTACATGGAAATAACGAGAAATTATGTGATATGTGAGGAAAGAAAGGGATATAATGTATAGGAAAAGGTAAAAGTGTAGATGGAGATAGAGATTATGGATGATAAATTGATGGGAGAGGAAGAGATTGAATGTTAAGGAATGGATGGAAAGATATGTATATGGTGATAAAGAGATAACAATGTGAAATATCATCAAATAAACTGCTATTGTCTCGTGTTAGGGTTGTGGTCATTATATTTATGTAAGGATGATTCATAGGAACTTAAGTTGTGTCTGTCTTTAGCAAATAGCAATGAACAGTGTGACGATGGTTTGTATTCGGTGACTGGAGTGATGGTTTTCAGTACGTTTTGCTTTAGGTAGTTTGAATTTATGAAAGGAAATATATTGTTGTTTTTTCATTATTTTTATGTCTCGTAGCAAAAAAATGGTGTTGGTTTTGTGGTGTAGCTCCTAGTCTACTTTTTTTTTTACTTTTGTTGCTAGTAATTGTGTTTCTTTGTGCGTATAAAAGTGACGTTGTGATACTGCTGGTGTTGCCAAAAATATTACTGCGCCCAATGAACAGAAAAATAATTAATCAGAACAAGTGTTAACGCTCTCTTATTTCTAAACATTATTTAATTTCCCCTTACAAGCTACTCGTTATTTTGGCTCATATTTTTCACACACATTTGTCGATTTAGCTTTCTGTTACTCACCGTTCATTTCGCTTCTTTCTACCCGTAAGTCAAGTTTCTTAATTCTCTTAAAGTGGCGTGGACTTTAAGTAAGTTCTTCTTAAACCTACTCGCCTATTGCCCAAGTCTTTTTAATCTTTATAAGTCTTCCTGGAGTCGTGTGGGGCTGTGAGGAACGTGCCGAATGCCCTCGAGGCGCGCTGTCGAAGGCGAGCTGAGGCGGCGTCTCGATCGCTTCCCAGGGTCGCTTTTCTGATCAGTATTAATGGTGTTTGCCAGAGTGGGGTCACCTCTCCTCCCTTCTCCTTTCTCCCTCCCGTAATGTCCTGCCAACTTATCTTCTCCCATGACCTGTTCTTCTCTTTTATTGTGATATTCCTTCCTCTATGTTCTCCAGCATCTCTTTCCTCCAGGCGGTATCAGTTTCTTATTCCATTCTCTTCTCGATCTTTGTGTTTTTGTAGTCATTTGTTATTTCGCATCTTCATTCGTTTTCGTGTTTCTTTCCTACTGTACATATTTTATGTAGCCTCTATCAACTTCAATTTCATTCGTCCTCGCTTCATTTTTTCTATCCCTCACATGTCACTTCTTTCGCCTTTTTTCTCCTCATCAAGCGGGTGAATGCATATCGTTGTGTCTAGGTCGCCGCTTGATAGAACCATCTTTAGTAAGGCAGGACAGGGGGTTCTCAGCATTACTTATCGGTGTTCTGCACGCCGGCCAGCCATTCATCACGGGATACTGGCGCGAGGGAACGTCCAGTAACCATAAATATGTGATATCTACAAGGTTTTACACTTTGCACTTCTCTGGACATGTCACTGTTTCACTCACCTCCCTCCGTCTTTCCCCTCCCTTACTCGGTGCTCTCCATTTCTCCCCTTCCCCTCTCATCCTGTCCCCTGCATGGTCCAACTCCTCACTCTTCGGTTCACTCCACTCCCCCGTTGGCGTGTCCACTGTACAGGTGCCCTCCCTCCCTCCCCCCTCCCTCCCTCCCTCCCTCCCTCCTTCCATCCCTGCCTCGCCGAGCCCCGCAGACTCTGTTGTGTTGTTGTTTGGCGTCTCTATCAGAATCCTTTGTTGGCAATGTTTTTTGTGTTGCTCTCCGCCCTCAGAGGCCTTTACACCCCCTTGTAGCTCGCCAGGCTGTTGTGGGCCAGATTGCGTTCATTTTCTATTTGCTCTAACGCTTTGTATAGAGTTTCGCCGCACCCCCCTTCCCCTCTACCTCACCTTCCCCTTACTCCCCCACTTCCCCTCACAACTTACAACGAGAGGAAGGCGTACTAAGATCCCTTTCTCCACGGATTCCTTCCCTGAAGACCGACAATCTTGACAGACCGAGTCGGGATATGAGTTATGACTTTTTGGAATTTTTCGGTATGCCTCAAGCATGTGAGATTGCACGGGTCAGCGGGCGTGCCTGGAACCTGAACCATGAGGGGGCTAATTGATAAGCTCAGGTGTTTGCAGGTTTTGGTTCTCTACGCCGCTGCATGACAAATGGTTCCTGTTGTTGTAGGTGTTAAGGGGACGCGAACCGCTGCTATATACCGTCCTGAACCACAGCTTTGTCTCTATATGTTGGGATGGAGAGACGAGTTATAGGTATTCTCCGTGTGTGTGTGTGTGTGTGTGTGTGTGTGTGTGTGTGTGTGTGTGTGTGTGTGTGTGTGTGTGTGTGTGTGTGTGTGTGTGTGTGTGTGTGTGTGTGTGTGTGTGTGTGTGTGTGTGTGTGTGTGTGTGTGTGTGTGTGTGTGTGTGTGCGCTGTAAGAAGAAAAGAGACTAATTCCGCTTTGATTGTTGTTCCTGGTCTTCTTTCATCATGGATTGTATTACTACTTTCATCTTCATCATCATTGTTATCATTTTCAAAGTCTTCATGTATAAGCAGGTTGTAAAAAGGAGAATAAAAGACATTTGAAATAGAAAATATACAAACATTCCCTAAATTTATCATCATTACGTGACACAAGAAAGAGCAAGGATGATTTATATTTTAGAAGTATTCCAAGAAGTAGTGGTAGTTGTGGTAGTTGTGACATTAGTAACTGTGGTAATAGTGGTTGTGGTGGGGGTAATGGTAATTAATATAGAGGAAATGACAGTATATTTTCTTTTCGTTGTTGTTATCAGCGTATGAACAGTAGTAATTCACTCGGGTCATTTCCGTGTAATCATAAGGTTGGAATTCATTTATCATAGCGTAGGTCAGGCCAGGAAGACAGTTATGTAATAGTTCCCCTCCCGTGGGCCTGCTGTGGGCCTTGATGGATAGATTTTGTTCGTGTCACCAGTAATTTGCCAGCTTATTATTACGGGCAATGATGACAGAAATGACAAAAATGACAAATATTTCGGAAGGCAGGTGTTTATGGTTTTGTTATGAACGCTGGTGAAAAGTAGTGTGAGATTTTCAACGGAACATTTACATATGTCATAATAAATATTCGGTGTACATAATTTACGCAGGAGGGGAAAACAATGGAATTACTGTGGATAGTGGAGTAAATATCGTCATTCAGAAGACAAGGCCATCTGCTGCTTATTTTTTCCAGGCTGGTAATAAAAAAATATTAATAATAAACCAATAAACTCTAACGAAAAACAATTGAAAAAAAACTATTCAAAACTCGACAAAATAAAATAAAATGTAACACACACATAAGCAAAACAAGGTAACATAGGGTGGTCATAGTGTAGCTCTGAAAAGACTCATATCCGTGAGAAGGCATCGTAAATATAGTAACGCTGCATAAAGTACTAATATAATATAGTGAAGTGCACACGCTCACTGCCGCCAACACAACAGGAAATGAAGGACAGCGTATGTTGCAGGTACCCGCGCGGTTTTTAAAGGTCACTTAGTTAAAATGCAAATGTGGGAGATGTATTTTTTTTTTTATTAGATAATATGTATGAGATGTATTTTGTATGCTTAGATAATAGGCTAACCATGTTCTGCAGTGTGTGTGTGTGTGGTGTGTGTGTGTGTGTGTGTGTGTGTGTGTGTGTGTGTGAGAGTGAGAGTGAGAGTGAGTGTGTGTGTGTGTGTGTGTTGTGTGTGTGTGTGTGTGTGTGTGTGTGTGTGTGTGTGTGTGTGTGTGTGTGTTATTGTTTACTCTCATACATATTATAAATCATACAAATACATCTCCCACACAAATTCACATCCTGAAATATCGAATTTTCGTATACTTAATAAAACCACCACTGAATATGGGCCACTTATATGATTCCATTCACTTTAAAGATGAAAATAGTAGTACGAATAAATCTCTGTTTCCCGATATAGTTTTGTGTCATCTTTGTTTCACACTTAAAACAACTCAACTTTAGCCTTCTATACTTGTTCCTTCCGCCTCTCCCTCCCCATCAGGCTGTAATACCGGCGGGCCTCACGTTAGGGCCCATGCAGGAGTCTCCTAACCTCCTTGTCCTCCTCACACGGCGGACCCCTAGCGCTCCCCTCCACCCTCGCCTCCTCAACTTTCTGCTTGTCGACAAATATTTGCATTGGAAAATTATTCATGGAGCCCCAACCCGGCCAGAAAAAAATATCTAATGAAACAACACTCGGCCGGAACCTAAATGTAGACTGTTGTGTTGGTGGGGAGGACACACACACACACACACACACACACACACACACCACACACACACACACACACACACACACACACTACCCCACACACACACACAAACACACCACACCACACACACACACACACACACACACACACACACAACACAACACACACACACACACACACACACACACACACACACACACACACACACACACACACACACACACACACACACACACACACACACACACACACACACACACACACAGACACACACACCGCCACGATGGTCCAATGAATAGAGCGTTGGCGTGCCATTCTATGGTTAGCCGGTTCGAATCCTCACTTGCTCCTGGGAATTTTCACTGACAAATTCGGGTGGTTACTGTCCTTCTTAATCAAGGAGATGGGGATGTGTGGTATGTGAGGGAGGTCCCAAAATTACCCAACGACCGATCATAATGAGCTCTAAGCTCGCTCCGGGTGAGTGAAACTGGCGATCGCGAGTTCGCCTCGCGTGGACCATGGGTGAATGACACACACTCACATATATAGGGGATGGAAAATGCAGGAACACGTTTCCACAAAATGTTCAAGGTTGTTTTTCATGTTTATACACATATGCACAACAAAATATATCAGGCTTTTGTAGAATTATTTAAAAAAAACGAATAATTCTCATTTTGTATCTCTCTCTCTCTCTCTCTCTCTCTCTCTCTCTCTCTCTCTCTCTCTCTCTCTCTCTCTCTCTCTCTCTCTCTCTCTCTCTCTCTCTCTCTCTCTCTCTCTCTCTCTCTCTCTCTCTTCTACTGATGATCTCTGTGACGACAGTTGAGGACAATATTTTGACATAATATCCACTATCATTCTCCTCATTAATGCGTTTATCCTCGAATAATAAGAGAGAAACAAAGTACACAAGTTTCCCATAAACACCCATGCTAGAGGGCAAGGTCTTCATGTGTTGATAGAAATGCTCCAATATATGTTTACTCACCGCCCTGCTCACACATGCACTCAAGAACACACTTGTTGTTCTTGCTGGCTGCTTGCACTCCCTCACCTGCAACAAAGGAGAAGGAAATGAATACGAGATTGAATTGGTATATAATGAAATACATGTATGTAACTTGCTGGTGTGTGACAATTGGCTGTCTGCTTCCACACTGACAACTAATTCAGGTCATATACGTACATTTTTGTTATAATTTCTTTCTTAATCTAAATGCTGTAATTGTATTTACGTCTAACTACATATTCCCCGCTTAAATCTTTTCTTTTTCATCCATCTTACTTCAAACGCTCTCTCTCTCTCTCTCTCTCTCTCTCTCTCTCTCTCTCTCTCCTCTCTCTCTCTCTCTCTCTCTCTCTCTCTCTCTCTCTCTCTCTCTCTCTCTCTCTCTCTCTCTCTCTCTCTCTCTCTCTCTCTCTCTCTCTCTCTCTCTCTCTCTCTCTCTCTCTCTCTCTCTCTCTCTCTCTCTTCTTGTTATCTTTCTCCACATCCCCCTTCTCCCATCTCCTTTCCCGTCTCCTTGGCTATCTTCCTCCGTATGAGACCAAAACAGAATGCTAATGATCCTCAAGGCTAAGGAGGTGCACAAGGTTACAATGTGTGTGTGTGTGTGTGTGTGTGTGTGTGTGTGTGTGTGTGTGTGTGTGTGTGTGTGTGTGTGTGTGTGTGTGTGTGTGTGTGTGGTGAAGGGGGCAGGGGGGTTAGTAGCCCTCTTTCCCCCTCTCGCACCTGGAGTACTTTAACTCAGGTATCCTCGTATTCTCATGTACTCGAGACCCCAACTCTATTCTATTCTATTCTTTCCACAGCAATCTCAACCTTCCTTTACCCCTCCTACCCTTAGCCTCCTACCCTTAGCCTCCCACACCCCTTATCCCCCTCCCCATCCTGTGCCTCTTCACCCCCTCACCCCCACCCTTTCCCGCACTCAGGATCCAGCATCTCCACACATCACACAGTGTCGCTTCGGCCCAGCATCATTATCGGCACAAAGACCCAATATGCAATAAAACTGAACTCGGTGCATATTGAGACCCTGCGCCCGACGTTTCCAAGGGGCGCCGTCTGAGCCCTGCGCCGCAACACTGGCTTGAGGGCGCCACTGATTTACAGAGGGTATACCGTACTACATATACTCAGGGCAGGGGGTTAGGTTTTGAGATTGAGGTGTGATAGATAGGTGGAACTTGATAATAGATGGATAGGTGAAACTTCAAAGATAGGTAGATAAATGGATAGGTAGTGAGACAGATAAGTTAATAAACGCACAAATGTAATTACGGTTTTGCCACGTCGATACAACAAGATACATTTCCTGTTTATGTTTTGACGAGTGATATTATTGACGGTGAGGTAACACGCAATGCTATTTGTGTGTGTGTGTGTGTGTGTGTGTGTGTGTGTGTGTGTATGTGTGTGTGTGTGTTTGTGTGTTTGTGTGTGTGTGTGTGTGTTTGTGTGTTTGTGTGTGTGTGTGTGTGTTTGTGTGTGTGTGTGTGTGTGGTGACGCGCGTTGCTGATTGCCGAATCCTGAATCCCATCACCAAGGCGACACACATTCAGTAGCCGCAGCGACGTCGTACTGGGGTCTCCTGGTGGCGGTGTCGGTGGTCGATGTCACACAAATGAATGTTGATGTGAATGCGCCAGACGCTATACCACCAGGGGCTGTCTAGGTGGTGGGGAGGGTAGTGGAAAGGGGTCGCTTAGGTGATGGTGGGGAGGGTAGTGGAAGGGGGGGCTGTCTAGATCGTGGGGAGGGTAATGGGAGGGGGGCTGTCTATGTGGTGGGAGGATAGTGGAAGGGGGAACTGTGTAGGTGGTGGGAGGATAGTGGAAGGGGGTGCTGTCTAGGTGGTGGGAGGATAGTGGAAGGGGGGCTGTCTATGTAGTGGGAGGATAGTGGAAGGGGGGGCTGTCTAGGTGGTGGGAGGATAGTGGAAAGGGGGGGGCTGTCTAGGTGGTGGGAGGATAGCGGAAGGGGGGCTGTCTATGTGGTGGGAGGATAGTGGAAGGGGGTGCT
>JACEEZ010022079.1:240955-243455 GCA_016584305.1 Chionoecetes opilio
GCAGGAAGAAAGGAAGGGAGGAAGGAAAGGAAGTAGGGGTATGGAAGGGGAGAGAGAGAGAGAGAGAGAGAGAGAGAGAGAGAGAGAGAGAGAGAGAGAGAGAGAGAGAGAGAGAGAGAGAGAGAGAGAGAGAGAGAGAGAGGCACACACACACACACACACACACACACACACACACACACACACACACACACACACACACACACACACACACACACACACACACAGAAGTAAATAGGCAAGAGGAAAGGAGATTTTAGTTGAGGCGAAGAGCGCAAAGATTCAAGATGTCATAGGCTGATTAGATGTGTGAGAGAGAGAGAGAGAGAGAGAGAGAGAGAGAGAGAGAGAGAGAGAGAGAGAGAGAGAGAGAGAGAGAGAGAGAGAGAGAGAGAGAGAGAGAGAGAGAGAGAGAGAGAGAGAGAGAGAGAGAGAATCATAGACAGGTGTAAAATAGTCAATCAAACTAATCATCTAACCTTCAAGAATCACTATTAGATATATGGGATAATTAAAACAAAGTGAATAACCTCTGATCCTAATTATTTTCTAACACCATCAAATGTATAAAAAAGGAAACAAGAAAGATTTACGTATACAACGGGAAAGGATAAACGAGGAGGAATATCTTTTCCTCTTTATCTTTTCATTCTCTGGGCAAAAAGGGGGAAGGAAATATATGTGCATTATCTGATGACTGTGGAGCTGCAGTTTCACATGTATATGAGTGGTGTAACATTTAACGGTGTATTTTTCGTGAGCATTTCTCTCGCGTCATGTCTCTTTTCCCGGCGGAGGCAATGCGCTAGCCGGACTGTTACTCTTAAACTTATGTGCGATAAAAACAACTCTCTCTCTCTCTCTCTCTCTGTTTGTCTGTCTGTCTGTCTGTCTGTCTGGCTGGCTGGCTGTCTGTCTGTCTGTCTCACTTTCTCTGTCTGTCTGCCTGTCTCTCTCTCTCTCTCTCTCTCTCTCTCTCTCTCTCTCTCTCTCTCTCTCTCTCTCTCTCTCTCTCTCTCTCTCTCTCTCTGTAGCAAGCTTGTAAATGTATAAATGTAACGATGACATTTTATATTTACCCTGAAACTACTACTACCACCACCATCACCATTTTCACCACCACCACCTAAACAGAAAAAAAAATCATCCTTACTGAGGCCTTTAATACAAGTTAGATAAAGGCAAACCATACTACTAATCTACATTCCCGGACCAGACCCTTATTAGGTACCCCACGGTCATTAAGTGTCCTCAGTCGGCGACGTTACCGAGGCACCGACCAGCCGTATACACAGTCACCCCATTAGAGGCAGGAAGACAGTCGTATAAGAGCTGGGGAACACAACACTCCACTCTACTAGGAAGTCATGACTCTCTCTCTCTCTCTCTCTCTCTCTCTCTCTCTCTCTCTCTCTCTCTCTCTCTCTCTCTCTCTCTCTCTCTCTCTCTCTGTATGGTTATGTGCCCATGTAGAGGTCATTTTGTATTCCATGTGTTGTGAGAGGAACCGGTCGCCGCAACTATTAGTATGCACGTATTTGCTCACGAATAATTACCTTATGTGTTGATTGCGGTGGGGACGTGTGAGGCTCGTGCGTGCGTATACCTTGACTTGGCTCTGTTAGTAACGTGCACAATGCTGCTGTTTCCTCTATGCCCCTATCTCTCTCTCTCTCTCTCTCTCTCTCTCTCTCTCTCTCTCTCTCTCTCTCTCTCTCTCTCTCTCTCTCTCTCTCTCTCTCTCGTTTTCTCCCTTTCTAGATCCCTAATCACACGAACGGTCTGTGTACATGCAATCATCACTCTTTTATTTGCATGACCGTCCGTGTGTAGTCATGTAGTTGATCACATTTGTACGTCCACAGGTCACGAATGAGAGAGAGAGAGAGAGAGAGAGAGAGAGAGAGAGAGAGAGAGAGAGAGAGAGAGAGAGAGAGAGAGAGAGAGAGAGAGAGAGAGAGAGAGAGAGAGAGAGAGAGAGAGAGAGAGAGAGAGAGGAGAGAGAGAGAAATATGATCCTTAGAGGTAAAAATATAGATAGATAGAGGTCACACACACACACACACACACACACACACACACACACCACACACACACACACACACTTCGGGGGGTACTCCGTGGTGTAGTGGCTAGCACGCTCGGTTCACAACCGAGAAGTCCCGGGTTCGATTCCCGGGCGGAGCGGAAACATATGGGCTGTTTCCTTAAAACCCCAGCCCCTGTCCACCCAGCAGTAAATGGGTACCGGGTGTTAGCCGGGGGTTTGTGACCCCCCTCCCGGGGTGGTGTCTTCGGCCTACACTAACCACTAAGGTTGAATGATAAAAATGTTGATATGGAGACGGGGCCATACGAGCATTGCTCTGGCCCTGTAAAATACAACTAGATGAATACAACTAGATGAATACACACACACACATCACCTGTTAACAGCCTGAGACGCAGTTAATGCACACAATTAACTCCCCGCTCGCGATCTTCTTAATCACCTCAATTG
>JACEEZ010022079.1:248455-250955 GCA_016584305.1 Chionoecetes opilio
TCCTCTTCCTCCTCTATCTCCTCCTCCCCTTCCTCCTCTATCTCAACTCTCTTCAACACCTATCTCTTCCACCATCTCTTCTTCCCTTTGGTTGCCCTCTTCACAGGCTTCACCTTCCTCACCACCCCTTTCTTCTTCACGCGCCCCTTCCGCCTCTCCTCCATCGTGGCCAGACACTCGCCGTAGGTCAGTCCTGAATAAAAGAGTGAAAGAAAACTACGAAAAAAAACCTATAGAGAACCTTTCAAGCGTCGTCTTCTCATCAAACTGTAAATGGACTCGTGACTCCAGCAGACTGCGAGATGCGCTTAGATCTCCTTCCCTTTTTCTCCTTCACTCCCCGCCTCCTCCTCCTCCTCCTCCTCCTTCTCCTTCTTCTCCTCCTCCTCCTCCTCCTCCTCCTCCTCCTCCTCCTCCTCCTCCTCCTCCTTCTTCCTTGTAGTTCGCCGCGATACTCTTCTTCACCACCATCGCCACCACAAACGAATCAAAGTTCAAGCCATTTTTGCCACTGAAATACTAGCGCTAATAGTTCCAAAATGACGTCCCCTCTCTATATCTCTCTCTCTTACTTTTTTTTTCTCTCTCTCCTCTCTCTCTCTCTCTCCTCTCTCCTCTCTCCCCTCTCTCTTCTCTCTCTCTCTCTCTCTCTCTCTCTCTCTCTCTCTCCCCTCTCTCTCTCTCCTCTCTCTCTCTCTCTCTCTCTCTCTCTCTCTCTCTCTCTCTCTCTCTCTCTCTCTCTCACCACCCTAGAACCTGCCTTAAAAAAAATCACCAATTTACGTATTCAGGACGAGCTCTCGGCAATTAAGAGTTTTAAAAGTTTGCCAAAAGTTCCACCTTGGCTGGTGTATCACGCTGAAGGGAGGCTGTTGGCGCTTCTGTTGCCGTTGCTTATGTTACTCCTTTTACTGTTGTTACTGCGACTGTTGCGACGGATTTTCCTGTTGTTGCTGCTTTTGAACGTACTACTGTTACTGCTTGTACTGTTGATATTTTTGTTACTGCTGTTTCTATTACCTCTGTTGCTGCTGTTATCGCTGTTCTTGCGACTCATTCTCCTCTTGTTACTTTTCTTGTACAACGTAAGTCTTCTGTTGATAGTACTTTTGCCGCTATTGCTTCTATACTGTTGCTGTTGTTGCTACTCCTACTGCTGCTGCTGCTGTAGATGTTGAAAGGAGATGTTGTCGAGGGAGGGATGAGCCAGATGGTCACAGAATATCGAGTTTTTGGTATTTGGTTGAAGGAGATTTTTGAAGGTTGTGCTGGTGGTGGTGCGGAGTGGTGGTGGTGGTGGTGGTGCAGAGTGGTGGTGGTGGTGGTGCGGAGTGGTGATGGTGCGGAGTGGTGGTGGTGCGGAGTGGTGGTGGTGCGGAGTGGTGGTGGTGCGGAGTGGTGGTGGTGCGGAGTGGTTGTGGTGCGGAGTGGTGGTGGTGCGGAGTGGTGGTGGTGGTGGTGGCAGTGCGTGTTTTGTCTAGGCTGAGGACGGAGAAAAAAATTAGTTTCTTTCTTACCCGACTCGTTATGGGCCGGGCGATGAGCGTCCTTTGTGTGGGGGACCGCGGCGGCTATCCACTGTTATACATTCCTCTCGGCTTCAAGTATTTCGTGGCGCTGGAGTCATTTTCTTTTCCAGGAACTCGGCGTGATTGTTGACGTGGAGGGTTTGCTGACAGGGCATCATCGGTTGGGGGAATACTAGGGGAGGGGAAGGGGGTGTTGGGGAGGCGGACTGAACTAAGGCTTCGCTCTCGATGTTGGAGCCAAGAAGACTGAGGTGTAATTATTTTTGTTTCCTTCTCTTTCTTTTGGCGTTGCGTGCGCGAAATGTCACATAAAAAGGCATATAAAGGACAGACAAAAAAGAAAGAATGGCGAAAAATGAGGAAGACGCAAGAATGAAGGCAGGCTGGATGGAGGTTGATTAAGGAAGGGAGGAAAACAAGAAGCTGGGAACAAGAGGGAACAAAACTTGGCGGGACGTCCAGATGAGAGGAGAAGAGGAGAGTCAAGCGGGAAAGTTTGTGCAGGACGACGTCAACGGCGCAGGGACGCTCTCCTCATCTGTCTGGGAGCGCCGGGACGCGGGAAGCAGCGCCGCCCCCACGTGTACAGAACGACGCAGCGACGAGTAATATCGTAGATTAAAGGTAGCGGGCCAGGATCTCGGCATCGCGGCATGTCAATTACGGGAATGAGGAGCGCCTGGTAACGAAGGGTGAATGTTGCCCTGGTGGGTGGGAGAAGGATCGGCCTCCGCCCTGGTGCGACGACCCGAGAAGAAGGGACAGACAAGCGTGGCGGCAGCACGAGGGCGTATCATTGCCTCGCTTCCCGAAAAGGAGACAAAAAAGGGAGACAACCGAAGCCAGAGCTCGAGCTTCTCACCATAAATTTACACCGGCGATGGATTTCATATCAGCAGACGAATGAGAGTAATACTTTTTAATGGCAGAAATGGATGTGGAGCGGCAGCCTTCCCTTTGAAACGGATTTA